>JAWNNX010000052.1:480000-810112 GCA_035044505.1 Zaprionus lineosus
CAAATCCAAATTCGAATCCGAATCCAAAACAGAATTCAAATCCGAATCCACATCAGAATCCAAATCAGAATCCAAATCAGAATCCGAATCACAATGAGAGTCGAGATGCGAATCAGATGTGGGTCATGGTTAACTTACATGGCATTCACAGTTGGGGTCTTGACCTCGCTCATCACCGCCGCCTGCTTGGGTATGGAGCGTAGCAGATTGTAGAACGGGGCGCACCCAAGGAGGGCCTGGAGTATAGAATTGATATAACAATAGTTTGAGCGGTTGGTCAAGCCGCGTGGCCGCAGACTAATTGGCGTCAAGCTGGTCCTGTGACGTGTCAAATATTCAGCGTATCTGTTGGTCCAGTCGTCCAGCTGAGCGGCACGCGCTGGCTCCGCCTTTATGGGCTTCACAGCCACCGAAGTTGGCGCAGCCACAACCGTGGGCACTGCCTGGGCCGAGGCGGCGGAATAGGACAATGTTCCGGGTGTAATCAGTGGTACTTTTGGTGCGGGCACTGGAGTCGGGGATTGCATTTGCTGGTGCACGCTGGGCGGGCTCTGTGTTGGCGTAGCTAATGGCAATTGTTGCTGTTGCTGTTGCGATTGCTGCTGCTGCGATTGTTGCTGCTGCGTTTGTTGCTGCTGCGTTTGCTGCTGCTGCTGCTGCTGCTGTGATTGTTGTTGATGTTGTTGGCCAGACAATTGCTGTGTTGACTGCAACTGATGCTGCTGCTGCTGCTGTTGTTGTTGCTGCTGTTGCTGTTGTGCCTGCTGCTGCTGTTGTTGCTGTTGTGCCTGCTGCTGTTGTTGTTGTTGTTGTTGCTGTTGCTGTTTTTGCTGCTGCTGCGATTGCTGCTGTGACTTGTTAGCCTCGTAGGGCGCTACCTTGGCCACAGGCTTCTTGCTGGCAAAGAGACTTGCCCAAGAAGGTTGTCCGCTGTCGGCGCTGCTGCTGCCCTGAGAGACTGGAGGTGCTGGTGGCGCCAAGTTGAGTGCCGGCTGCGAGGAGGAGGCAGCTGCGGCGGCGCTGAATGGCGCTGTACTGTAGGCGTGGGCGTTGTACTTGCTCTTGGGTGGATAATTCGCATAGGACTTGGCAGTTGGAGCATATTGGCCATGAGCGTTTTGCTGCTGGGTTGGTGGTGGTGGTTGTTGTTGTTGTTGCTGCTGTGGTTGTTGCTGCTGTTGCTGCTGCTGCTGCTGCTGCTGCTGTTGCTGTGTTGGCTGGGGCAACACTGACGCATTGTTTGTGCTACTGGACTGACTTTCAATGGACGTCTGTTGAAACTGATGCGGCGTTGCTGTTATGCTTGCCGTTGAGGTAGTTGTTGTTGTAGTTGTTGTTGTTGAATTGTTGCTACTGCTCTTGTTGCTTTGCTGCTGCTGCGATTGCTGCTGCTGCGATTGTTGCTGCTGCGATTGTTGGTGCTGTTGCTGACCGCTTATTTTGCGTTCCAGCGGCGGTGCTGTGCTTGCCACGGGCGATGAGGGCATCTTCATGGTGCCGTATGTGCGCATTTGTGGCTGATTGTTGCTGCTGCTGTTTGTATTGTTGCTGCTGCTGCTGTTAGTATTGTTGCTGCTGCTGCTGTTGCTACTAGTGCTGCTATTGTTACTAGCGCTGTTGTTGCCAGTGCCGTTGCTGTTGCTGTTGCTGTTACTGTTGCTGTTGCTGTTACTGTTGCTGTTGCTATTATTGCTGCTGCTGCTGCTGCTGTTGCTGCTGCTGTTGTTATTACTGTTGCTGCTATTGTTGTAATTGGCTTGGTAGTGCTGCTGCTGTTGCTGGTAGTGTTGTTGATTGGTGTAAGTCTTGGTTGCATGAGTATAAGGACACCCGCTGGACTGCTTATTGAAGGTGCTGCCACATGTTGGTGTTGCACCAGAGGCACTCGCAGCGCCAGTGGCAATGGCGCTTTGGCCATTGTTCACTGTATTGGGGGATGCAGTGACCGCCACCGACTGTGTCGACTTCTTATGCTGTCCAGAGTTTGTCCAGGACATCGTTTTGTTTGTTTGCATCGACGAATCGCTGCTGCCCTGGTGATGGTGATGGTATTGGTTCTGCTGATGATGATGTTGCTGATGTCCGTACTCCGACGAGAATTTGCGACGCTCTTGTTGTTGTGAATTGTTGTTGTATTGGTGCTGTGGCGGTTTGCGCTGTTGCTGTGGCTGCTGTTGCTGCTGGTGATGATGATGATGGTGATGATGTTGCTGTTGTTGCTGTTGTTGCTGTTGCTGCTGATGCTGATGTTGGTGCTGCTCTTGATAACTGGGCGTATGCACAGATTGCGTCCTTTGTTGTTGTTGTTGCTGCTGAGTTTGTGACTGTTGTTGTTGTTGTTGTTTGTGTTGCTGCTGCTGCTGCTGCGACACAACCGGTGAAGTTTGCTGTTGCTGGTGCTGCTGTGTTGCTGCTGTCGTTGGTGTCTGCTGCTGCTGCTGTGGCGCTACGTGAGCAACGGAAACAGCCAAGTTTTGAGACTGCGGTTTTTCAATCTGTTGCTGTTGTTGTGGCTGTTGTTGTTGCTGTTGTTGTGGCTGTTGTTTTGGTTGCTGCTGCTGCTGCTTATATCCAAGTTCAACTTGCTGCTGCTTCTCGGTCTTGCTGACAATCAAAGTCTCATCCAAATTCGACTCGTTGCCATTTTTGTTGTTGTTGTTGTTGTTGTTGCTGCTGCTGCTGCTGCTGCTGCTATTGTTGTTTCTGTTATTATTATTGTTATTGTTGTTGTAGTTGTTGTTATTGTTGTTGTTATTATTGTTGTTACTGTTGCTGTTATTGGTTTTATTGCTGGCGGTGGTGGCGACAACGATGAGCAACGTCTTCTCGGCTGAAAAATAAACATATTTCATTTTATTAGCAAAACTCTCAAAAAATTTAAATTGCTTAAAATAATTAAAAACTTTCCTTAAATTTTTATTTTTTTATTTTTTAATTTTTTTATTTTTTTTGTTTTAAAGTAAGCGACAGTGTGTGGAGGATATTTGCTTTTATTTGTCTCTAGGTCAATTGCCTATGGATGCGCCTGCTCTGACCTTACCACATAAACAATTACATAATAATAATGTGCCCCAATTGCTCTGCACTCGCTACAAAATAATCTACAGTTACTCATAATTGATATCAATTGAAGTTAAATTAGCTCGATTCTCCCTGTCTTCCTTCACCCCTCACCACCCTCTCCCCCCTCTTCGAAGTCTCTGCTGTTATTTATGTACATCCGATGTTTCGGCTGCTGAAATTTCAAAATTTATCGAAAATCTTTCCCTTCTCCGTATAATTTAGGCTTTATTTAACTTCTCTGTCAATTGATTTGTTTTCGAATTTTTTTTTTATATTTTTATTTATTTTTTTTTTGTTTTACTTAATTGAAGAATCGTGAAGGAGGCGCCTACAAGTCGTCTTATTTATGTATTTATATTTTTTATTTTTTTTTCCCCCGTATAACAAAAAATAGTTTATTAATATTTACTTATGTGTGCACATGTATTTATATCCTGCTTTCTGTATTATATGTGCTATATGTATGATAATTAGCCAACAGAGCAGAAAGTCAATATGCGAAAATTAGTTCACACGAAGCTAATCAGCAGAGACAATAGAAATCCGCCTGACCAAGCGGCGAGCAAATGGAATGGAACCCCGGAGCTTCAAACTGCACTTTAATCGGGCACGTCTAGCAGACAGCAACAGCAACAACACAAAAATAAAACTAAGTACAGTTACAACAACAACAGCAGCAACTACAAGAAGGAAGGGAGGAAGGGACGGGGTAAAGAGATAACTGTCAATGAACAATGGTTTACAAATCGCCTCGACAACAGTTGCTTTTGTTGTCATTTTCGATGTCGTTGCTGTTGTTGTTGCAGTTCATGCCGATATTCTTGTTCTTCTGCTTGTTGTTGTTGTTGTTATAGCTGTAATTGCTTGGTGATAAGGTCCGCCTGCCATATATACACATATCATCATAGCCGTCCAATCAATTTGTCAGCCATTGAAGCAAATAGAAAAGAACAGGGACCAATCCTCATGTCAATTTCATGTGACAATGGAAAGGGGACCGACGGGAAAAGGGGGAGTAGAAGAAGGAAGTGCAAGAGCAAATGGGGGACAGAGAGAGAGAGAGAGAGAGAGACAGTCGATGATTGGACTTCCCTCACTGGAGGGGCAGATAAAAGGAATCAAAACTCAACTCGAAGCTACCGTAAATTTGAATTATTTATTTAGAATTAATAAAAGAAGTTATTAAAAATAAATAAACTAACAAATGTATTATTAATCATAAATCAAGCAACTATAATATTACTCATAATAAATTAACAAAATAACAATCAAAGTCACAATTTAAGCTTTCAGTTGAAGTTCGTGCCGTCAAAGCGACAAAGCGATAAATCGACCGAAAACGGGCGACATTTCCATGGCGATAAGACGAATGCGATGCTATCACAGAACTGGATGAGGGGCGAGGGGGGAAGTGTTTTGTGTGTGTATGACAAAAAGAAACAAGTACAACTACAACAAAGCAAACAAACGAAAAAAAAAAGAAAGCAAAAAGAAAAAAGAACCTTATCAAAAATAACACAAGTTTGCACGTGATGTAAGAGAAAAAACTCAGCGATGCTGCTGCCTGCTTCTTCAGCTGCAACTTCTGCCGCTGCTGCTGCTGCCTCTGCTGCTGCTGCTGCTGCTGCTGCTGCTGCTGAGCCTGCTGCTAGCGAGAAGAGTATTTGCCATTAATAAATGCCTAATTAATAATCCCAACTGATATGGATCGGGTCTCGCCCCAAGTACTAACAATTACGCGCTGTAAATATTAACACTTGATAAGGGACACAGACACGAGCTCGGACAGGGGACAGGGGACGGGGGTGCATACAGAGACAGGGGTATGGACGGGGGACAGGGGTATGGACAGGGGACAGGGGTATGGACAGGGGACAGGGGTATGGACAGGGGACAGGGGTATGGACATGGGACAGGGGACAAAAGTAGGGTCAGAGGCAGGGTCTTGGAAGGCAGAGGTGAGAACTAAAGGGTTGTCAGGATTGGCGAATGAAAAATAAAAAGGAAGTTGGACGGACAAGGCTCACTTGCCGTCTCTCTCTCCCTCCCTCCCTTTCCCTCTTTCTCTCTTGCTTTCTGGGTAATTGGGCGTGAATCAGGCATGTGGAGTGTGGGAAGTGGAGCAGCAAGACAAAGGGAACGCCAGTTTGCACAGCTGATGCTACAGATACAGATGCATATATATATATACACATATATATATACATATACATATATACATATATATATTTACATATCTCGCAATATATTTAAAAAGCTTAACAAAGGATCGGGAGCGTGTAAATCTGAGCAATACATAGACGGATCAGACCTTGGGGGTTTGATGAAATTTTCATATAATATAAAATATATATAGATATATTTTATGACACATTTCGAGATTAAAATGACGAAATCTTGAGATTGGAACTTCACAAAGAAAATTAATTAATTCTGATTAAATTAATTTGTAGAAATTAATCAAAGTAGCTGATCGTTAAGTATCCTTGCACGAAACTGTGACTCCCCCCTCCCTCGCATCACATCCAGGAACAGATTCTTATATGGGGAAAAACTATTCAAATGAATTATATTCATTTATATTCACTTTCGATTTTCAACTCATATGTTCGATCATCGATTAGCTCATCTGATAAATCCGACTATATGCAGCTGACTGATCAGATGACAGATTATTCCATTGGAGGCGGCGCACAGCTGAACTTGGGAAACCTTTTAAATAAACTTGACACAGATTTCAATTCCATGCGGTGTCATATGAATCTGATGGTAATTTTTGGGACTGGACTTGTGATTAAACGGTAATGGAACAGGCCTCCTATTTTGGCACCTGGCCGCGTGCACACACACGCGCACACACACACACACACACACACACACATGTAGGCCAATAGTGATGATTAGGAAATGTGTATTAACAATTTCTTTAAGCGGTGGCTATTTAAAGTTTCATTAGCGTCTCGATCATAACGAATGCTTTCAGTGAACAATTAAAATGCGGTGCTAAAAATTATTTACCCCATAACGTCATATGACAATTAGTTGTTGGAGCAATGAAATAAGAAGAAGAAGAAGAAGCAGAGGCTGGGGCAGAGGCTGAGGCAGAGACAGAGGCTGAGGCAGGGGCAGAGACAGAGGCAGAGGCTGAGGCAGAAGCAGCACCCAAGTTCGAATCCGTAAATGCAATAACAAATACAACGACAACGAAGACGGCGACGGCGACGGTGAGTAGAGTGAGACAACAACAATAACAACAATTGAAATAACTAGAACTACAACAACAACAACAACTACAACAACTACAGCAGCAAAAAGAAAAAAACAAAAAAGCAGCTACCACGTTTCCAAAGGAATTCAGAGTTCAGAATTTTGAATTCAATGTGTTAATTAATTTCAATTAACGTCTAACGAGCGGCAAAAATAAATAGACCCAACCGATCGAGTGAGCGCCGGGGGGAAATATATTTGAATAAAATAAAATAATAAAATATTTGCACTAAAAAAAAAATTAAATCAAGAAAACGCAACGCTAACAAAAAATGAAATGGAAATTTATCGAGATTTCAGAACAAAAAAAAAAAGATTTTAAAAAAATAAATTTAAAAAATTTATAACTATAATAAAATAAATAAAATAAAATTTAAAAAAATCATAATAAATAAAATAAAATACAAAAAATAAATTAAAATACAAAAAATAAATATAAAAAAAACCAAAGCTAAATAAAAAGTAATACTAAATAAAACAAATAAAATAAAATTAAAAAAAAAAAATTATTAATTTAAAATATACGCAAGAAACTATACAAAAAAAAAAAATAAAAAACCAAAGCTAATGTGAAAATTAAAAAACAAACTATTAAAATAATACAAAAAATATAATAAAATAAATGTAATAAAAAAAATTATAATAAAAAAATAAAATAAAATAATATATTTATTTATTTATAAAATAAATATAATAAAAAAATATAACAAAATAAATAATAATAAAATAAATATAATAAAATAAATATAATAAAAAAATAGAATAAAATAATATATTTATTTATAAATAAAAATAAAATAAAAATAATATAAAATAAAAATAATATAAAATAAAAAAAATATACCAAAATAAATAATAATAAAAAAATATATAATAAAATAAATAATAATAAAAAAATATATAATAAAATAAATAATAACAAAAAAAATATATAATAAAATAAATAATAATAAAAAAAGCAAATACAAAAATTAGAACTAATAAACAAAACCAACAAATATAAATATAAAAATGAAGCATAAAAATAAAAAGCTAAAAACAAAAGCAAAAACAAAAACAAAAACAAAAATGAAATCCTAATGTCAAAACAAAAAGTGATAAAAGAAAATTAAATAATAAAAATTAGAATAACTGTGCCAGGGAGAAGTTGCCTTTGGGCATAGGCGACGCGGGGCGTGGAGCGGCGAGGGGCTGCAATGTCACAAGGTTACCTGGATAATTACTGACATGAGCGCACGGGTAAACTACAACAACAACAACAACAATGCCTCGTTACAACAATAGCAACAAGAGCAAAAACAACAAGTCAACATGTTAGGCTAATAATAAACGACAGACGACAGTCCGCCTGTCCGGCAGTCCGTCAGTTCACCTGTCCCTCCGTCCGTCCGTCGACAAAACTTGAATGCAACAATGCAAACAAGGAAATCGTCACGATATACGAAAAACAACAACAACAACAAAACGCGACTGTACTTCACTTCTTAATGCAACAAACGTAATCCAAAGGTGGGGCATCCAGTCAAGAGGAGGGGCGCTGCCAAAGGGGTGCGGGTTGTTTTGTCTTGGGCAGGTGCAGCAGGGGCAAGGCACAGCACGGCCTCAGCAAGTGTTGCCCTGTGTTGGGTGTTGGGTTTTGAAGGAAAAGCGACGTTTCCTTAACTTCACTGGACAATTTCCATATTCCATTTTCTTTGCTTTCAGTTTCACTGCTCAATATGCAAAGCGACAAAAGCAACAAAAGCAACAAAAGCAACAAAAGCAACAAAAGCGACAACTGACAAAAAAATAAAAACTGTTCTACTGTTATACAATTGACTTATCCTATGACAATTTGCTAATCTACTGTCTACTGTGTCTTGTTGTTGCTGTTGTTGTTGTTGTTGTTGTTGTTGTTGTTGTTGTTATTATTACTATTGTTGCAATTGTTATTGTTGTTGTTGTTGTTGTTGTTGTTGTTGTTCATTACGCAAATGAATTTGTTTCTAAATACAAAACGCTTAATTTGAACAATCGAGATTTTCTCGTTATTATTTTTCGTTGCTGCTGCTGTTATTGTTATTGTTATTGTTGTTGTTGCTTTTGTTGTTGTTGTTGATGTTCTCATTGTTGTTGTCATTTTCCAAGTCTACTTGATATTTAATTGATTTTTCTATCCGACAAACTGACAAAACGGGGTCATCAGCTGGAGAGCAGCCCCCAAAAGCGGGCCTGACTTTGTCTAGTTTTGACTTTCGCCTCTCCCCCTCCCCATTGCTTACTCCTCCCTCCCCACTCTTCACTTACTTAACCCCTTCGTTACATCCATCCATTCTGCCTCATACTGCCACGCCCCGCCCCCGCCCCGTCCCGTTGTCCACCCTCAATCTATCACGTACTCTGTCATCGGCCCATTGCCAGTTGCCAGTTGCCAGTTGCCGGTTCTGATGTTCTTCTTGTTGTTGTTTTAATTGTTATTGTTTTTGTTGTTATTTTTGTTGTTGTTATTGAACGCGCGATTTTATTCAATTTTTATTAGCATCAACAAAAGCACAAAAGCAAAGTCATAGATGTCAACAGCAGCTCAAATATGGGATACCCTATAAATAGAATACAGCTACTACTCCGCCCTCCGCCCACCACCCAACACCCACTGTCCTCATTCCACCCCTTAGTTATGAAATATGAAATACTGTACAGATTCGCAGGATATTTGTCCTTAACGAATGCACTTTCTGAAGAGACTCTCAAGGATACGTTAAATAAGGCTTAAATAATTATTTATATATGCATGCGGCAGAAGGAGGAGTTTAAAAGCTTCCTCCCTTCCACACTCCCTTCGTCCAAGCACACACATAATACCCTTCAGTTCACTCCCCACTTTTAAGGGGTGTAACCTAGAAAAGCAACAACAACAACAACAACAACAGCAACAATGAAACCAACCATTGCCACATTTCAGAAATTTGTATTTGGCTTTGTAATTTACAATTTACAATTCATGAGATATAAATTCTAAAGCCGTTTAATTGTCGGATGAGAGAATGAGAATATATATACACATATATATAATATATATTATATATTATTTGTGTAACACATTTTGCATGAGGAATCCAAATGTTAATTACTTCGAGATTAAGATATAGTCTAGGTTGAAGATTGAATTCTCTATGAATTCTAGAAATGATCAAACGGATTTCCGTATTAAATAATTTTATGAATCATTGACTTTGAATGTGCAACAAATCCATTTAAATATAGAAATGATTAAAAATAAAATAAAAAAAAAAAACATATTGCATTCCGATTGCCTGAACTTTTCAAACTAAAGGATTTCAGTCTTAAATTCTACTTTTTTTAAATGAATATTCCTTAAATATATATTATTAATATATATTTATTTTAATATACATTTTTATTATACATTATTTATTTATATTTTAAACATATACGTGCCATATATATTAATTTTGTTATTTTTATTTTGAAATTTTTTATATTTACATTTTTAATTTTTTTATATTTATATTTTCAATACAAATATATTTATATTAATATTTTTTCATTTGAATTTATTTATTAATTATAATGAATATGTTATTAATTTAATTATTTATTATTTTATTATTATTTATTTATTTATTTTTTATTTATTTTTCTTTTTTTTTATTTATTTTTATTTAATTTATGTATAAAAAGTAATAAATAATAATTACTTTTTCTTTTATTTTTATTATTTTTATTATTTATTTTTTATTATTTTTATTTTTTTATATTAATATATATTTATTATTCATGTTAATAATTTTTTTTATTTATTTTTTTATTTTATTTTTTATTTTATTTTTTATTTTATTTTTTATTTTATTTTTTATTTTATTAATTATTTATATTTATAAATATATATGTTAATTTTTTTTTCTATATATAATTTTATACTCTTTTTTTATATTGCTTAACTCGCAGTAAATAAGCTGTTAATCATGTTCAATGATAAATGCTAATCAGTTAAGTAAGAGTGGTTAAATGTTAGTCACTTGATCTTGCGCCAAGTGAAACCACAGCAACAGCGCGGCAGCAGCAAAAAGAGAAAAGAAGAAGACAAATCAAAAAGAAAAAGAAATCAAAGTACAAACTAAACAATTTCCACAAGAAACAAAACAAAAAAAAAAAAAAAAAATCAAAGGAAACAAAGAACGAAATTGTGTGCAAAAATACAAATTTGCATAATGTATGCATGTGTGTTAGTATACACACACACACATATATACTTATATATAAACGTATATCCGATTCGCATAGAATTACACAACAGTAATCAAAGTTTAATCAGCAAATCGAAGAAGTAAAAATAGTTTCAATCGAAGTTGCTCGACTGCAGCGATCGACACACACACACACAATCTCATCATACATGTGTGTGTGTGTGTGTGTGTGTGTGTGTGTGTGAGCGATAGCGCAGCTGCTTCTTTCTGCAGAATAGTTTCCCAAAGAGCCTCCAAAGATAAGCGCTATAAGCGTGCCATAAATCAGAACCATAATTTTATAGCTTGTTTTTTGCTAATCGATTTTCTTCGCCCCGAGAGGGTCAGAAAAACAACAACAACAACAACAAAAATGAGCAGGCAAGTTATGAAATCTAATAAAAGTCTGATATGACATAAGCTACAATTGGGCAACAATTATATAGCAAACACAATCTGATAAATCGCATGTACAGATAACCAAAAGTGTTTGCCAATATAAAGTAATTATAGCAAAGGTGTCTGCATTCATATCCTTCGACGGCCACTTTACAGGGTATTTTTAATCTTGTGCTTGCATTTCCCAGACAAATGTATATAATACATAATATATATATATATATTTCTATTATATATATGTATGTGTATAAGTAAATTGGTGGCTTATCATAAAGTTGGGATAATTGAAAGCATGAATGCAATAAACATTCGGTGCTCGATTGATATTTTTATTAATCATATTAGAAATACTTTTATAAATTTATTATTATTATTATTATTGTTGATATTATTATTTGTTTTATTTGTGCTGATAACAACTCTGCGTTGTATTGGGGGCGGTCGGAGTCTATCGCAAGCAATCGAAAAACAACAACAACACAACAAAATTCCGAAATGCGTGCCTTTTGTCCGCTTAGCAACAGCAGCGAATCAATTGAGACACCCTGTAATTGGGGCTCTGCTGCTGCGGCCTCTGCTGCTGTTGCTGCTGCTGCTGCTGATGGTATTGTTTCGACTGCAATTCAATTGAATTCATTTATGTCAATTTACAATAAATAATAGCCAAATAGCTGCCTGCAGTAAGCAATAAGCCAAAGAAAATTGCATAATAAGCGAAGACGACAAACGCGGCACGCGACCTTCGCCTGTGTCACCCACCAATCACTTAGTACCTTTGCCACTCTTAAAACTGATATTAAAACTAGTATCGATACCAAGGCAAACATTTTCTACCTCCGCTGCGCACTTTCTACTACTATTCCCAGCACCTTAACTACTGCTTCTTCTACTACTATTCCCAGCACCTTAACTACTACTACTTCTGCTACTATTCCCAGCACCTTAACTACTACTTCTTCTACTACTATTCCCAGCACCTTAACTACTACTTCTTCTACTACTATTCCCAGCACCTTAACTACTACTACTTCTGCTACTATTCCCAGCACCTTAACAACTACTTCTTCTGCTACTATTCCCAGCACCTTAACTACTTCTTCTTCTACTACTATTCTTCCCATACTTTTATTTCTTTTACTAATATTTTTCCCATACTTTTATTAATTTTACTACTATTTCTATTTCTCTTTTGTCCACTGCCCCGATCCAAAACACTGCTATTTCTTCTACTACTCTTTTACTTTAACTATCACTTTTCACATCATCATATTTTTTTATCTTCTTCTACTACTATTCACCTTTACCCATACTAAGCCTCTTCTACTACTACTATTTTCCCTATTAATACTTCTCTTACTTCTTCTTCTGATACGCTTCCTTTAACTGCTTACTCTTGTTACTACTTTAACTACTATTTCTAACACCACCCCTTCTACTACTTTACCTACTACTACTCCTTCTACTACTTTAAATACTACTAACCCGAATACTTTATCTACTGCTACTCATCTTTATCTTCTACTACTATTTTTACTGACACTTCACCCATTGTTACTCCTACTTTCACTTGTCTTTCTACGACTCCTTTCTCTACTCATACTACCTTTTCTACTACCTTTAGGAGCATCTACTGCTACTACCGCCGGTATTGCTCCCAATACCTTTTGTATTAGCAATTACTTCATTTGTTAACCCCAACACCCACCTGTCGGCTGTCATGCACACACACACACACACACACACACATACAAAGTTACAGTAACTATAAGGACAGGGGGAGGCGCATACAGAAACCATCAGCTAAGAACCGTTAAGCGCTTTCTTATCAATGAAAGGCACTGGCCAACAAATTATTTACGACGAGTCCGTCTGTTGGCGAGGGCAACGCAGCTCGTGGCTGTAAAGTGGGCGGTGATTATATTAAGTCGTATCTACATTTGCCCGCCCGCTCCTCAATCACTCCTCCCCCCCTTCCCAGGTCCCTTGCTAGCTCCCTCTTGTTCACGCACACGCACACGTGCTTTTAAAGCGCTTCCTTTCTTCCTTGTATTTCAAGCATTTACACTGATAAGCATCAAGGATAATGTAATGAGAGGAAGCAAACAGACCAGCAGCAGCAGCAGCAGGAGACTCTGCAAAGATGAAGGACGGACCACTGACAGCTTGATAAAGGAAGATGTTTTAAAGCGCGCGTGTATGTGTGTGTGTGTGTGTGTGTAAAGCCAAAGGAGGGTGGTACGGGGGGAATGTATTTAAAAGTAGCGGTAACTGTTACAGGAGCACAACAAGGACACAACTGTCACTCGTCCGTACAACATGTCCTGTTGACATTAACATATAAATGCGTACAGCACAACTGTTGGCGCGTGGGCGGCAGTAGCTCATTGAGCAATGTCATCGGCGAGATACAAATGTATCGAGAAGGTAGCAACAAAAGCGACAGCAGCAACAACAACAAAAAGAACAACAACAACAAAAAGAACAGCAACAAAATGAAGAGCAAGTACATCTGGGAAAATGAGCCACAACGAGCGATGCATATTGAAAGCAACAAGTAAAATGCAAAAGCAATTTCAGAAGAACAAGAAGAAGAAGAGAAACAGCAACAAAGGCAACAACAAAAAAGAGCAACAACAAAAGGAACAACAACAACAACAAAATAGATAAAGGCAGCCAGCGACAAAACTGCGTCATTTTGTAAATATCTATTGGCATAGACTATAGATTGTATATAGATAGATTTACACACAGTTAAGCATGTATGTGTGTGTGTGTGGGTGTGCATTATGCATTTATATGTACAAGAAATTTTATATACAATTTATATATAGTCGATGATACTGTAAATACGAGAAAAACCTGATGAAAAACTTAAAGCGTAAAAAATCAGTATTTAACAAAAGCGCATCCGCTGCCTGACTGACTGACTGACTGACTGATCGAGTGACTGCGTGTGTGTGTGTGTGGGTGTGCGTGTGTGAATGAGAGGGTGGGCTGGGGACAAAGGCAACGACTCGTATGCGCAATTTCAATTTCATTTCCCCACCGAAACAAAAAAAAAAAAGAGATAAAAAAAAATTAAAATTAAAAGAAAAAAAATTTAAATAAAATAAATAAAAATAAAAATAAAGAAAGCAAAGACAAAGCAAAGAAAGTGCAGTCCACGAGAAGAACGAACTGAAGGTTGTGAAGAAATTCTTAAAGCGGCCCAAAGGCGCATTTTGCCGTTATGTCGTCGATATAAACAAAAAAAAAAAAAGTATCTGCAATCCACAACAAAAGATACAAGCGCATTGAACTCTCAGCCCGAGCGGAGGGAAGAGTTCGTTGTGTGTGTGTGTGTGTGTGTGTGTGTGTGTGACGGGCAAATAATGTGGTGGGTGGAGGAGCGGGAGGGAGAGGGGGTGAGATGAGTTGAAAGAAAATTCAATACGTACAGCAAAAGCAGGACCAACAAGGATCTTAAATGCAAAGGATTTAAAACTTTGTATCACTCTGGATTTTCTCCCGTTGTTCAAATTTAAAGACAATTTTCAAAAAATAAATAAATTTTTTTTTTTTTTTTTTTTCCTTTTGACAAAAAACTGAGAAATTTGTAATAAATTTTTTTTTTTTTTTTTGTTTTATTTTTTTCCTTAAACGAAGAAAGTAAATATGAAAAATTCTACTAAATGACACGAGACTTTGTTTTTCAGGTCTAATCCCCCGGGCGATAAGATTCGATTTGGGTACTAAAAACATTCCCATTCCCAAGATAAGATTAAAATTAAAGTTAGTCCCTATTTGTTGGCCTATTGCTTAATGTGTGGCTCACTTAGCCGCATGCCTCATGCGGCTTCAAGGCAACTGCAAGCAGAAAAAAAAAAAAAAAAAAAGAATCCAATTTTTTTTTCTTTTTTTTTTTAAATGTCAAGTTTCGAATTTTATGGAATCTTCTCTCAGTTGTCACTCCCAATGTCCGATTGTGCTCTTGTCACAACATTTCTGGCCACGAGCCCAAAATGACGCCCTACGGCCTGAAGAACCGCCACACCCCACCACATCCCGACAGCTGCCGCTGTTGCCGCTGCTTCCGCCGTCGATGCAGCAGCGCGAACCCAAAATCGTGTGCATCTAAGGCAAACACCTGCTGCACGAACGGACAAGTGTTTTGCGGTTAGACGGCCGAGCATGAGGCAGGGTCCAACTGAATAATATAGCATCGCTGCTGACCGAGTGAGCCCCCACCCAACCTCCCAACCACCCAACAACCCATCCATCCATCCATCCATCCATCCTTTCATCCTCCCATTCACCTACCCATGGGCCCTTTCGGTGGCCACGTGTCGATGTCGATGTCGCTGTGGCGGTGTTGGTATCGGTGTCGGTGTCGGTGACAATTGCTGCGACTGCGACTGTGACTGAGGCAGCGACTGCGACTGCGACAGAGGCAGAGGCAGAGCTGCCTCGGCATCGGTCTGGTTTGCATTTGAAGTTAAAAGCTTTATACAATTCTAATAAACTAACTAACGACTAACACAGTTATGCATGCTATGCATGTGTGTGCATGTGTGTGCATGTGTGTGTGTGTTTGTGTGTGTATTTATAAACTTATTTTTAAGCACACATTACACATGCTTACATATGTATGCGGTATAAAAGCTTAAGTCTTATGTAGATATTAAATTTCGCTTTGGAGAATTACACGATGTTACTAATATGGCCAAACTAACTGGCAATTTCCTGGCCATAACAACTGCTGTAATGTGGAATGCAGGGGATGGCACGGCGGGGGAGGGGGGCAGGTGGGGAGACTGGCAGGAGACTAATACGTTAATAATACAGAAAATCAACTTACAAAAGCACAAAGGCAAAACGTCAAGGGCTGGCGCCCTCTAGACTTGACCTACAAGTCACTTGTACACATACACATGCACATACACATACACATACACATACACATACACATACATATACATACACAATTAATATATATGTATGTGTGTATTTTTATATATATGACATTTTTATATTATATTTTTATATATATCCTTTAATGTGTCGGAAGATTTGAGTGGACGTTAAAACGTGCGTGAATGCGGATGTGTGTGTTAGAATTTTATGAATGACATTGAACGACAAGCAGATTTTACTGTTAGGTTAGTTTCACTTGGATGTATATCCTATACAAGAGAGAAAGGCAAGCGCATTTAAGAGATAGGCCCCATCAGAGCTCGCTCTCTCTCTCTCGCTCTCTCTTAACTCTGAATGCCGCAACAATCTTAAAAGTCAAAATATGAAATGAAACTGTTATAAAGCAACGTGTTTTATGACCCGAAGACGTGAATTAAATCCGTTAATTGGTCAGTAAAAACTGTGAACTGTAAAATCAACACCCATCGCTTATCACAAGAAACAGAAATCAGAAATCTGAAAAACAAAAAACAGAAAACAGAAAACAGCAAACAAAAATCTAAAGCACCGAAAAACAACAGCAACAACAACAACACAACAACAACAGCAACGAGAAAAATAACCAGAGTTTAGATAATGTTGAAATTATGAAAATTTTGTTGTTACTATGATGGCTCCCTTTGAAGGTCTTACGGCGCCGAAAAGTCGGCACACCAAAAAATGCTTACCCAACCAACACATAGATATGTATATTCGCACAGAGACATGATTGGAGGGCACGCACGCACACACAGGCACACACAGGCACACACAGGCACACACAGGCACACACACGCACACACACATACATTCCTGCAAACGCAGCAGGAAAAGTAAAAGTTTGAAAATCGCAAGTTAACCTTTAACCTAAATCACAACTAAGAGCAACAGATTACGCTCTTTTTTGTAGCTGTTATACGATACGGTGAAACTGTTATACGACACTGCCGGTTCTTTTATAGGGGCTGACGCTGACCACCAAAAGGAAGGAAGGAATAAAAACAACATCTACAATATCAAAAGACAGGCAGGCGCAAGCAGGCAAGTAATGGGCGTATATATAGTAAGTAGGAATGTAGGAAGACAACCCTTAAGAAAGTGCGTCACAGTTGAGGGTAGGTTTAGTTTTATCCAGCAGTAAGGGGGTTGCTATGCGGATGAGCTGGTGCGTTGATTGTGTTAAATCTGTGTATGGCGTAGCTATGGCCCAACATTCCTGCCTACTGCCTACTACCTACTACTTGCCATTGCTGTTGTTCTTATTGTCGCGTTTGGCAATGTGTAAATCAGCTGTTTTCGCCAAGCGCAACCCCAGCGCACCGCATACCAGCAAACTGGCAAGGCAGGCAGGCAGGCAGGCAAGTAGGCAGGCAAGTAGACAGGCAAATAGGCAGGCAGGCGAACACAGCACGCAAGAGAGACACTAACGGCAAAGATAAAGAGAGCGCTTCTACCAGGTGTCCGTCCATCGCAAAAGCAGTAAGTGAGAGACAGAAAGAGAGAGAGAGAGGGGGAGAGAGAGCCACATTGAGAGCTTACATGCAAAAGCTTTTGCGCGCTTGAACTTCAAATGCATTGCATGAAACAAATGAAACAGAAAGAAGAGAAAAAAAAAATAATAAATAAATAAATAAAAGTAAAATTCTATGTGAAGGAAACGCAATGTCAGGCACCGCATGGTGAGAACATGATTTTTTTTTTTTTTTTTTCGAATTTTTGCATTTTCTCTATTTTGTTGTTGTTTGAATTTTTGTTGTCGTTTGTAATTGAAATTGTGTTTGTTGTATTAAGTTATATGCATGTATTTGTTGCTTTTGTTTTTGCATTCACATTTGGTGTCTTTGTCGCTGGCTGCTTTTGTATATCACAGTATAACAGTTCTATCAGCCGCCCCGTCGGTTTCAGTCGTTTGTTGGTTACGACGAATTTTCATTTTATATCGAACAGCGCAGCAGTGACGACGAGTACGTCTGTGTGTGGTGCTTTTTGTTGGTATCTCTCGCGGCGCACAAAGAAAAAAAAAATAATAATAATTGTATAGCCCCGAAACAATACATGAAAAATTATTTTTTAAAAGTAAAGTTTATATGAAAAATGAAACATGCACTTTGATAAACTTTTGTTTAAGCCAACAACAACCCGTCAATTGTTGTACGTGTGGTAAAGTGTGAAACACGTAAGCCAAGTTTCGCCGTGTGGTGGTTGTTGTTGTTGTTTTTGTTTTTGTTGCTGTTGTAGTAGTTTTTTTTATATACATATATATTGTTGTTGTTACTCTTGTTGTCGTTATTCATAGTGGCCTCCTCTCGGCCTATTTGTTTCGTACATTTTACATTTTATCGATCACACGTTTTTATGTTTGGCCGTTGAGAACCAAACATTTCTCTATTTTCTGTTGACGCCTCAAAAATAGTTTTGTAATTCATTCAAATTTTACAATCAAATTTCAATGCTCAACAAATTATACAATTGCATTGCCATGCGACGTTGACGTCGTCGTTGGCTGCGTACAAACGTACAGCACCCCCATAAGAGCAGCGACGCTGGCGGGTACAAATGCAAAAATGTGCCATACATAAAATCAGCAAAGGCAGAAACAGAATCAGCAGCAGCAGCAGCAATAGCAGCGGCATCAGCAGCAGCAGCAGCAGCAGCAATAGCAGTAGTAGCAGCAGTAAAGGCAGAAGAAGCATCAGCATGTAAGAGCCAGAAACTGAGAGAGAGAGTAAAGCAAAGCAAACTAAAAACACAAACAACAGCAGGAAAAGAAAAAGTGCAAAGTCAACGGCAACGGCAAAAGCAAAGTTCAGTTATAGTTTCGAAGCCGCTACAACAAAAACATCAACAATAGAGAACAGCAACAACTACTGCACACACGTTTGTTTTGACCAGTCCGGCTGTGCATCAAAAACAAAAACGAAAAACAAAAATTATAGGCGTATACTGAAATTAAAGTAAAACATTCTTTCGAAAAAAAAAAAAATAAATAAAGCACAACACAACGTGACAAACAGCAAAACATTCTAAAAACTTCTAAAGTTAACAACAATTACTTAATAAATAAATATGTATGTAAATAGCCACTTGCTCTTTCACTCTATAGTCGATAATGCCTAAGAAAACTAAAAGCAATAACAATTTAACAATAACCACATACACTTAACACACTCTGCCGCATACGCACACATAATATAACGGCAATTCACTGCTCCACTGCTATCTCCGTAAGAAACAATACTTAAGAGCATAACGTGTAGGAGTAGCAAAGAGAGTAAGAGTGACAGAGAGAGAGCGAACGTTCAGTGCTGAGCGCGCGCAAAGATAAAACACAACAGTAGCAGCCGCATCAAAAGCAGCAACAGCAACAGCAGCAGAAGCAGCAGCAGAAGCAGAAGCAGAAGCAGAAGCAGAAGCAGCAGCAGCAGTAGTAGTAGAAGCAGAAGCAGAAACAGCACCAACGACGACGTCGACAGCGGACGTTCTAAGGCTCGCATAACTCGCAGCGGCGCCAAACGCGACACTTCGGCTACGCATAACAGACAAATCGTCGACTGCTGAACTCCCAACAACCACTCCCGGGGGACGAGCGTGCGGGCGCGCAAGTGAAAACGAAATTGAAATTAAAAGAAAAGCTCGCTCAAAAATTTAAAAGCAAAACCAAAAGCAACGTGTGTGCGCCTTAGCCGAGTTACGGCATAAAAAATCGCAGCTTAAAATAGAATTAATTTTAAAAGCCTAAAGTATATAAAGTTCATTAATATATAAATAAACAAATAAATAAATAAATAAATTAATTAATTAAAACAGAAACTATGGTGGACACCAACAGCAATACGGCAGGTGCCGTTAGCAATTCGGCGGCGCGGCTGCGCAAATTTGAGAGAACGGAAAGTGAATTAGCCTGCGAGGAGGCGGCACGCTTAACAGCGGAGCAAAATGAAACCAGTCCCGAGGACGATGAGGACGACGATGATGGGGATGATGATGATGTTAGCTGCTATGGCGAGCTACCACCACCGCCGGACGGTGGCTATGGCTGGGTCATATGCTTCGCCAGCTTTATGTGCAACATGGTCGTCGATGGCATCGCCTATACATTTGGCATATTCTTGGAGCAGTTTGTTGACTACTTTCACGAGGGCAAAGGCACCGTCGCCTGGGTGGGCAGTCTACTCTCCGGTGTCTATCTAAGCGCCGGTCCCATCGTCTCAGCCCTGGCCAATAAATATGGCTGTCGCACCGTCTGCATCATGGGCAGCGTAGTGGCCTGTATTGCGTTTGTCCTAAGTACCTTCAGCACATCCGTGAGCATGTTAATGGCAACCTATGGCTTTATGGGCGGATTCGGTTTTGGCATGATCTATTTGCCAGCCGTTGTGGCCGTGGGCTATTACTTTGAGACGAAGCGTTCACTGGCCACCGGCATTGCCGTGTGCGGTTCCGGTTTCGGCACATTTGCCTTTGCTCCACTGGCCACCTATTTGCTGGAGGAGTATGGCTGGAAAAATGCAATCCTCATCTTTGCCGGCCTTATACTCAACTGTGCCATCTTTGGTGCCATGATGCGTCCCCTCACTTATCCCAAAAAGAAGAAAGTGAAGCCCCTCATGCAGCGCATGTACGAGGAGAAGCAGCTGCAGCTCGAGCGTGGCTCCTTTGCGGGCTCACATTTTATGGTGCAGCTACCGGATGGCACCATGGAGCGAAAAATGAAGATGCCTTTGAATGCAGATCCCGGTGTGCATTCCAGCCTTAATTTGGAGTTGCTGGCACAGCAATCTGGTGGACTGCATCCGGTCTCAACATTGCCCACAATTACCGAATCAAAAGTTGTCGAGGTAAACGCCCAAGCGCCACCAAACGCCGGAGCCGCGGATAGCAATGGACAATTGTCCGCACGTTCCGGTCGCCGTTCTCAAAGGAACTCAGAAAGTGAGCACAGCCCATACCATTCGCAGGATGCAATGACACGCAATGCCTCTCAGCCAGCGTTCCTCGCTGGAGATCATCAAAGTCTTCCCAAAAACGGATCCGTGCCTTCATTCAGTCGCGTCCGCAAGACATCGGCCAGTGAACGTTACCAGCCATCCTTGGCGGCCATCCGTGCATCCTCACGTGGCGACATCGAAGCTGGCGCTGGCGGTGACTTCACCAACTCCAAACTATCGCTGTCCCAACGTCAGGGTAGCGTTAGCGGCAGCGCCGGACGCATGGTCCGTCCCATGTCGCGTAAGGATATCTTCTATTCCGGCTCAGTCACAAATCTACCCCAATACCAATCCCAAAAATCATTGACCAATTATCGGAATTCGGTCATCTCCCTGACAAAGTACGAGAAGAGCATGCAAAGCGTTCGCCTGGATCCGCTGGCGGAAGCGGACAAACATCGCAGCGAATACGATCTATGCCCATGTCTGGGCATTCCGGATTCGGTGAAGTCCGTTTTCAACACTATGCTGGACATGAGCCTGCTCAAGGATCCAGTCTTCATGCTGATGGGATTCTCAAACGTATTCGGCATGGCTGGCCTTTATATACCCTTTGTCTACCTAGTGGACGCCGCCAAGGAGCATGGAATTGAGAAGAACGATGCGGCCATATTGATATCCATCATTGGCATAACGAACACCGTCGGACGTGTGATCTGTGGTTGGGTTGCGGATCTGCCACAGGTAAACTCGCTACTAATGAACAACATTTGCCTTCTAATTGCCACAGTGGCCGTCACCCTGACACCACTGTGCTACAGCTATACAGCCTATATAGCGGTATCCGTTGCCTTCGGTATCGCTATATCGGGATACATTTCGCTAACGTCAATTATATTGGTCGATCTGCTGGGTCTGGACAAGCTCACAAATGCCTTCGGTCTGCTCATATTGTTCAGAGGATTTGCTGCCTTAATCGGTACACCGCTGGCAGGTGCCATTTATGATATAACACATACATTTGATCTACCCTTCTATATGGCTGGCGGCCTGTTTGCCGTATCCTGTGCAACCAGCTTTATGGCGCCCTGCTTGAAACGCTTCAGTGGCAACAATGAGACGCCAATCCATGTCGAGACCCTAACACCAATCGATGAGGAGCAGGGCGAAGCCGAGGAAGAGGATGAGGATCAACCAATCACCATTGTGCCCAAGATTATAAAAACTCTGCCTAGTCCTCAACAGGAGGAGTCACGCCATCAATTCCCTCCTCCCACTCAATCCCAACAGAAACAACACAAGTCAACGACATCGGAATCAAAGCTCTAAGCATCAAGAATTTAAAAATAAAAAATTAGAAACAAAACAAAACAAAACAAAACAATAAAAGAGAAAAAAAAATCAGAAAACGAAAAACGAAAAACCGATAAATAGAAATTAGAGAAACGAAGAAAAAGAAAAAAAGAAAATTTAAATTTAAATTTAAAAGAAAATATAGGAAAACAAATAGAAAAACAAATTACTAATTAACAAATTGAAGTGAAAGTGTTCGAAGATGAAACGAGATATTTTTATAGCAACTTATACAATGGGAAGTCGAGTCGAAGGATCAGCAAAAGGACAAGAAGAAGAAGCAGAAGAAGCAGAGAAGAAGATGGGCAACAGTTCAAGGACATGACCAGGTCCAGGTTCAGGTTCAGGCAGAACGGAGCGAAGGTATTGAGGAGAGCACACGGCAAAGATTACTATATACACAGAATGTAACTGGTATATTATATACTTTATACTATAAATATATATATATATATTTTAAATTTATCGAAAACTAAGAAGAAGAGGAGAAAGAGGAAGAAGAGGAATCAAGATGATTAAGATAACTCCAACTCCAGAAATACCGATGCCGAAACTATGCCTAAGCAACTAATTGATATACAAATTATACATTATTATATTAAAGCTTATATAATATATATATATATATATATATACACATACATATGCATATATGATTATACACATATGTATATGCATGTATGTATGTATGTATATTTGTATATGTAGATTATTACATTTCAGCTTTATAGAAAGAGAAAAGTAAAGGAAATTTTTAATGATAATGTAAACGAAGATTCGTGAAAACTCGGCTTAGCTTCTTTAAGAATTATAGCAGAGATCTGCTGCCATATAAGATATGTCATATATTAATATGTCATATATAAATATGTGTCATATGCAATATGTGTCATATATAAATATGCGTCATACATAAATATGTGATATATAAATATATGTCATATATAACATGTGTTATATAAATATATGTCATATATAACATGTGTTATATAAATATATGTCATATACAAATATGTGTCATATATTTAATATATGTGTCATACATAAACAATATGTGCATATGTATATGTTTATCTGTATATGAAACATGTATATCTGAAAACATGTAACAATTTTTGCGCTCATATAAAAAACAACTATAAACTTTTATAAGCCCTGATCGATAATAGTTAACTGTTATACAACTACAACAACAACAACAACAATAGCAACAAAAATTACCTTGTAAAAATATTTTTATTATTTGTTTGTTAAATTTTACGATTTTTAATTACTTTTATTATAATTACGATTATTATGATAATTGATTATTGTTTATTGATTAATGTTTATTAATGTTTATTATTATTATTATTATTATTGTAATTATAATTATTATTATTATTATTATTATTATTGTGTATTATTAACATTGCTATTGCATATGTATCTGTATATCTGTAACAATAACACTCGGATCTAAATATTAATTAAAATAACTCTTGTTGTGCATTCGTTGTTATACGCAAAGGCAAAGTGTTATAAAGTGTCATACGGCCTAAATTGTAGTAGAAAAAAAAGTAGCAAGTAGAGAAACAAAATAAAACAGAAAGAAAAACAAAAACCAAAGCGAAAGCAAAAGCAAAAACGAAAACGAAAACATGAACAAAAACAAAAACAAAAACAAAAAGCAAAACTAAAAAAAGGTAAACTAAAACTAAAAACAAAACCAATTGTAAACGAGTGTTAAAACTTTTTTTTTTTAAATCGTAGTATTTAGATATTTTTTTCTATAAATTAAGAAAAAGGCAAAGCGATTAAGTTGTGCATCTAATCAATCCATCAAGAGATTTGCAGCAACTCTACAAATTATAATGCTAAACTAATAAATTTTATATATTTAAAAAAAAATACAAAAAATTTAAGAAATTATAAAAAAAGAAAAAATAAAAAAAAAAAACAGAACAAAAAACGGAACAGAACAACTGAAATTATTTTCAACTTGAAACTATTAGTTTAATTAAAAAAAAAAACAAAAAAGGTATTAAATGATAAATACCAAAAACAATTAAAACAAACACCAAAATGAAACAAAAGCAAAGGCAATGGCAAATTTTAACGCTCAGATTTTATACATTAATTGTAATTGATAAATTTTGCAAATATTTCAAAAAAAAAAAAAGAAGTCCAAGCAAAACAAATTTTTTAAAGACTTGTGCGTTTTGTTATACACAAGGGACAAAACAAACAAACAAAGTAACAAAAGTTCTGTTATACTTTTTAAACTAACCAAATTTATAGAGTGAATAACAAATAATAAGCAATAAAATGCAGTTTTACAAAACAACACACACACACACACACACACACACACATATGCTCCTAAGCAAACAGAAACAAATAAGAAACTTTAAAAAAAACTGTTATACGCATCAAAGAAATTTTAGTTGCGCGCCAAGCTACGCAAGCGAACAGATTAAATAAATAAATTAAAAACAAGGAAAAAAAAAACAATGCGAAAAATTATAAAACAGATGAGAATCAACAATTTTTGCCATATATATATATACATATATATATTTTGACAACTCAAAACAAACAAAAAAAAAAACCAAAAAAAAAACACTAAAAAAATAAAAATAAAAAACAAAAACTAAAAAGTGTTATACTTAAAAAAAAAAAAAACAGAAAAAAAATATATATAATATTTTTCCACAGGTACAACTGCCAGCGTAAGTACAACTGTTATACGAGTTATACAACGTGCAACTAACTATGATTACCCATTTTATAATTCGAGTAGACATATTCGTACAGAAATTTACAGTTATGATGTTTATAGCTCTAAAATTCATCGATCAAAGTGCAGATAAGAATAAATTCGTTGCCGCCTTATCGCATTACCTTGCACTGAAAATATCAGAGCTAAGTGAAAAAAAAAAAAAAAAAATAAGAAAATAAAAAAAATGTGTGTGGTCGTGCGCCACTTGAGAAGGACAGCCTTCTACCAAATCGCAGCCACGGGCCAAATAAACCACAAGCCAAAAAACCAAAACGGCTTTTTAAGACCTGTCGCAACCCTTCAAAAACGGAGATTAGGCTAATCAAGAAATGCCGTTTAAATGGGCATTAACGATGGCTAACAGGAGAGGTTAAGATCGACAGACATAAGTGAGTGAGAGAGAGAGAGAGAGAGAGAGAGAGCAATCTATATCTGGCGTCCAAATCAATTAATATATCTGTGTAAACACTTCGTGTGCTATCAAAGTATTTGCAGTGCAGCGGAGCCTCCAAGTGCTGCGAAAATATTAATAAAATGCCTGGTAAGACGTTCGACACTCAATCGAAAGCGTAAATACTTACACTTAGTCATGGACGCCCACTCACACACACACATACATGAGCATAGCTATCAATAATTGTTTTTTTTTTTTTTTTGGGCCGAGTGCATATTATGTGAGCCATGTTCATGTGGAGTGATCCACAATGCTTTGTGCTCTGATTTTTTTCGCTTAACTTTGCCCCATGCCCAGTGGCCAACAAAAGTGTCAATGACTGACTGACTGACTGACTGACTGTGTTTGATAAGGCAAAAGGCGAAACTAAACCATGGAGACCCATGCATCATTCAAATGACCAGTGGTCAAACGGAAGACCGAGCACGAGCAGAACAACATCAATAAAATCCAAAGTCGACTCACTCAATACTCTCAAAAAATAATAATAATAATAAAATCGAAGCTCAGGCGAAATGTTAATTTAAACATTTCAGTCAATTTTTCACTAATTTTCAATTTTTGTGTTTATCAAATTTTTTAATTTTTTTTTTTTTAAATTTAATAATTTAATTTTCAGCGTCTTTTTTCTATTTGCCTTAAGTTGAGTTGCCTTAAATTTGATTGGCGACTGCGGTGGCTCAGGTGTCTGGGCGATTCGCCTGTTTTCATGGAGCGAGAGTCGACGGTTCTGGGGTTCAAGTACAGACCAAGGATGTCCTTGAAATAATTCAAATGTGGGCTACGCATTTTTTCTTCACAGTCAATAAATATTTTTTTTTAGCTACGATTATTTAATTACAATTCAATAAAATCTTCTCATTTGATTAAATGATAATAAAGAATTCAAAAAAAATAAAAAATACATTTAAAATATTTCACAGAATTTTACCAGAATTTTGTTATGCAACAGAACTTAATAAATTCCATAAAAGAGATTAAATGAAAAAATGTAATATTAAAAACAAAAAATAATAAAGCAAATTTAATAAATAAAAAAAACCGCAAAATTTAAAAGAATTCCTTTGAGTATAAAAAATCATTTTTCCTTTGAAGTGAGATTTTCAAATCGAACTATACGCCAGATTGAGGAGTAAATGGAACAAGTCGCTGAGTACTAAGATGACAACTATAGAAAACGCCCCGATTGATAAGAGCTAAGAATATAAAAAAAAAAAATTAAAGAAAAAAACAATAATAAAAATGAAGAACAATGCACAAAAGCGACTGAAGGCTTCCACTTGCATTGCTGATTAGTGGCACAAAAAACAAAAACAAAAAACAACAAACAGCAGAAAATCTAAAGGAAACCAAAAGTAACGATTATAAAATACAACTGTGGAATACCCTATGCTTAACTATGACGGAGCACGGGAAAGAGAGAATTACCTACTTCCAAATAAAATACAATTAGTTTTAACCAAAAATCAATCAAGATTAAATTTAATTAACAGGATTAAAGAGATGTCTCCCCTGAGCTGTCATTAGAACTTGAAAGCTTAACATTCAATACTTGAATACCAAATTTAATCTTAAGTATTTGTTTATCAGATATAAAATATATATATGCATATATATATATTGGCATATATATATATATGTCGACAAGAAATCAAGCATAGATTAAAAGCACGTTTACCTCCAAATGAAGTCACTTAAGAGACATTTCAACCACTCGCCCACATACCCAATTTCCAATGTGACAAACTAATGTGCCGCTCGCCTGGCAACAAGAAACAACAACTATATTTATATACAATTATACATTTATACATACATATATACATATATATACATATATATACACATATATATATATCTAAGTCTAAAGTCACTGCGAGGGGTGCTCACAACAATTAAACAAAATCATTACAGAATGTGTTGACGACACTGCAAACCCATCCTATCATATGACGTTGCCCGTACACCTGACACAGCCATAGCCGAAACCTCTCTGACCAACCACTCAACCCAAAGTAAATGCGAACGTGAGCGTCTAAAGCGAATAAAGAGGAAGAAGAAGATAGCAACAAATTTCATATGACTTTGGGAAAGAAAATCCCAATGGTCTTATCAAAGATATGATCTTAAAGGAGAAAACAAGTCATTTAAAAAATATACAAATTCAAAACTATAAAACTGTTATAACTGTACCAAAAAAAAGGAATATTTCTTAGAAATTATTTAGTTAACCCCTTCTTAAATGCTCAAATTACATAATATTGAAAATGATAGGAAAAGTTTACGTTCTGATCAATTATATAAAATGGCAAATAAAAAGAATAGTTTTTGTTTAACAAAATATATAAAAATATAAATACATATTTATATATTAATATATATATATTAAGATAATATATAATTATATATTTATATTAGATAAAAAAGGATTATCAACATGACTTCGATTTGATGAAATTAAGATGAACTCAAATATTAAGAGAAGCACAAAATTAAATTATCGATCAACAATTCGATAAATTGAAATTCATATATATACATATATATATATATATATATATATACATATAAATTAACAACTGTTGACAACTTGAAACTTCAAATGCCAAACTGAAGGTTTGTCAATATCAAATTATTTGTAAGAAAGAAAAATAACAAAAAAAAATGATTCCTAACTGTGGCAAGATTTATAAAGAATATCGCACCGGACACTTGGAAAACATGTCGGAACACGAAACTCCACTCATTGATGGCAGAAGAACAATAATCAAAAGTCGCTACTCACCCAATGGCTCCTGTGGCGGCTGAGGAGTTGGCGTTTCCGCTGCTGGTGGATGAGAATGAGCCTGTTGTAGTTGATGTTCCTGTTGCTCGATGCAAACTGGTGGCTGGGCTTGTTGCTGAATGATATGATGCCGAGTTGCTGCTGCCGGAACAAGCATTGTCGGTGTCGTTGCATCTTCTGGCAATACCCATGAAACGGGTATGCCACTAACAGGCGGAGCCCTACATTCGGACAGCTCCTCGTCATACTACAATTGTGATGGGGGGAGGAGGAGAGAAAAACGGGATATATGAGAATATGTTCAATGATGTAAGATGCATACATAACACAGCGGCTTACCTGTGGCACTGGTCCAGCTACTGGATGCATAGCCTGAATCGGAGCAAGTTGACCATCGTCGTAGATCTGCATGACGCCCATTTGCTGCTGCATCTCATGCATTTGTTGAGCATCATAGATGGGATAGTTGGGACTCAGCATGCTGGATGTTTCTGAGGACGCCAGCGAGGAGCTGTTATGATTTAGTTCATCACCGTTAGCATGCGCCACCTCCTGGTAATCTTCATCTACAATGGGCACTGTGGGCCACATTTGTGTCAATACAAAAAAATCTCTTTCGGCATCAGTGTTACCTTGACCCTGGCTTCCATCCTCCGGCATATACTGGTACTCGGACTGGGGCACCATAGACGAATAGAAATATGCACCCATATAGTTGTACATTTGTGCGCCGTTATACAGCACTGGTGAAATATACACAGGCGGGCCAGTGGCTTGTTGAGCAGCGGCAGCTGCACTCGGTACAGTCTGAATAGCGCCAAGATGTGGGGCGAAGTAGGTTTGATAACCGCCATAGGCGTATGGATGCGATGCATAGTATGGCATTTGCGTCAATTGTCCCTCTGCCGGCGGTGGTACCATTTGTTGACCCAACTGATCCGGTTGCAGTTGCATCGGATTTGCTGCTGGATTGCTGCTGTCTGGTGGCAGCTGTGGTGGTGGCGCCTGCATTTGTAGCTGCTGCTGTTGCATGTGTCGTGGACCGTGGTAGTTATTGCGTCGTTGTCCGCCACCAGGACGTCCTCGGGCACGTAAACGTCCCGGTCCACTCATGCCCGGAGTGATGTGTCCATTAGGATTGACCTGATGAAGCGGCATTGGTGGCATTTGTTGCATTAACGTATTTCCCTGCACGTAAAGCAAGAGAGAGATAAATTATAATTATGGTCGATTAGTCCATTTTAATACGTTAGTTTAATTCTTCGAACTTTTCTTCTTCTTTGATTATAATGCAAAAAAAAGTTACAACCGTAACAAAGTTGAAGAATATTGAAGCGAGACAAAAAATACACAAACACACTGAATGAGTAAGATGGCTTGACATGAAGAAGTTAAGAAAGTTTTGAATGATCATCTTCACAGCTTTTCCAAGCAAATGAAATTTGCGATTGAGTGGACCTTCACTTGAAGTCTTCCTTGGACTCGAACAAGAATTAAATCATTAACACAACACACCTGCTCTGGCGGCAGTTCGCCATGTGCACTCATATAATGTGAGGGAGCTGCGCCTCCCGGTAGATACGAGTGTGACCATCCATGCAGGTTCACATTAGCCGTAACACTGTTCACAAACACATTGCCCGGCCCGTGTGCTGGAAGCACTGCAGTTTGATGAAACGTCGGAGCAGCTGGTGACATAGCCGGATGGTGTGGAACGGTCGTAAAAAACGTAAGCGGCTGTTGATTGTAAACAGGCGGCACAGTCGATACTACATTACTGCTGCTGCTGCTGCTACTGTTACTGTTACTATTGTTGTTGTTATTGCTATTGTTATTATTATTATTATTATTATTATTATTATTATTATTGTTTGATGGCCACACAGCGCAATTGGTGTTGTTATTGTTGTTGTTGTTATTATTACTATTATTATTATTATTATTGTTGGGCGGCGGCTGTGGCGTCGTTGGTGTAGAAACTGGCGTCGCTGCTTGAGGCGGCTGTTGCTGCTGCTGTGGCTGCTGCTGTTGGCCAGCCGGCTGCGTCTGCTGCGCCATAACTGGAACGGCTGCGCTACACTAGCAACGCAGTTGACAACGCTCACGAATGTCGCTACAAATGTGTGTTACGTTTTTCTGGACGAATCTCAGGATATGCACAGCACATGAACACTGCAAACGCCAAACATTGAAGTTTTTACTGTAAAAAAAAAAACAACAAAAAAAAAAAAAATATTATCAAACGAAGCGCCAAATTTTGAGGTTAAATTGAAGCAACCTGAATATCTGGCAACGCCGCACAGCTGTCGGGAACCCAGCAAAAGAAAAAAAAAAACACACACAAAAAGGCAAATAAACATAGAGAGCAAGTGCGAGAGAGCGAGAAAGAGAGTGTGACCATACTGTACCGGGTGGGGTGACAAGCCTGCCGGCCCCCTCCCGACATCCACAAACGGCGTTCAAGTGTCAAAAATACAAATATAAGTCAAAACAATACAATTTTGCAAGTCTACATTTCCAGCCGGCTGATCTGAAATTTAATTGCTCGGCTTCTGAAATCACACATGCTCGTACACATATACATATTTATTACACATGCATATAACATGCATATACATAACGTATATATAAATATATACATGGAGGCAAGAACACACACACACGCACACAATACAGATGCAAGTCAGTGACGCACACACACACAAACACACACCTGTAAAACAGGCGCCGCACTACGTCATTCAACTGGAAAACTGAAAAAAAAATTTTAATTTAAATTTATAAAATTAAGATAAAGTACACGAACAAAACTTTCTTAAGTGTTGTAATTCTAGCTAATTTAAAAAGACTGCGTAACTTAAGCATGTAAATGTACGCATTCCAATGTCCAATGGCGGCAGCGACAGACCTACCAAAGAGAACACCACGTTGACGGCAAAAGAGAACGCGGTGGAATGTGCCGCACAAACGGGTAGAGGGGGCAGCTGAATAAAACTATATGTGATGACTTACCTTTAATAGTTTGCCAAAGATAAATCAGTTTTGTAGCAATTTTAACATGTTTTATGCGTGCGGGCGGCTTCTTGACAGTGCGACGAGTGGCTGCTGCCAATGAATATGTCGTGTTTCAGTTTCACTTGCTGCGGCACACTTCTTTTATTTTTTTATTTTTTCTTGTCAAATGACACGACGAATTTTGCAAGCAACTTTTCCACACACTTTTGTCGCGTCGCCTGCTGCTTTAATAAACACACTGTTGCTGCCTACTTGCGCCACCCGCACACGCACAAGTATGAAAATGGAGTAATATAAATTGTAAGCGTTAGCACAAACACTTAATTATATATTTTGCATGTGCAAAGCAACAAAAAGTCGGATTGTTTCTTTCTTACTCGTGGTGACAGTGTGACCTGTTAAATAACAGCAAGCCTAACAGTGACATTATTTGTAATTTATCGAACATTGCAGTTTGACAGGATTTATCGGTCGTTTTTTCTCCGAAAGTATAAAATATTTAGTATTTTTTTCTTGGATTTCAACGAAAACAAAAATATTTCAAATCGAATTCATTCACATTCACATCCACCATCACCTTTTTAATTCATCTTAAGATTAAAATACCAGAAATAACATTTTGAAAAGAATATCTAGAGAATTGAGCTGTCAACCTAAAAACGTTCATGAAAGCTATCGGAATTGATTACAAAGTAATTCAATAGCGAAAAAATAGCTTTTTTATTTAAAACTTTATTCTTGTGGTGACATTAAAATACCAATATTTAAAAAAAGCAAAATGCATTCCATTTAATTCATAAAATACCAGATTTAACAATAACATTTCCTGTAACTTACGTGTTTTGAATATGTCACAGACGCTCATCTTTATAATGTTCGGGAATTGAAAATATATCGATAGGTTTCAATAACAACATTTGTGACGTCACATTCAATTCAATTCATTCATTCATTCATTCATATTCAATCTTATTTTTATAGTATACTGCGGGGAAAACATTTACAATAAACAAATGAAATAAACAAAATAACAAAAAAAAAAAGAAGAAATTGTAAGCTTATTATTACAACTTAGATTTGCGTTGTGCAAACTTGATAATCGCTTCTAGAACTTCTTCGCTATAAAAGCGTTTAAGAAGTTCCTCGCACTCGGCGTTATTGACACGAAGAAGTTGATCCCGTAGTGACAGCATTATAAGACGTTTGCACTCCCGCATCGAATTAGGTGGGAGATCCGAAAATTCACGGATTTTTGGCCACACAACGGAATCCAAATCACTTAACTTAAAAATGCGAGAAACGAAGTGAAAATGATAGGCTTCTTGAGCTGTGAGCTTCTCATTTAGCACTAGTAACTCCGTGGCTTTTGATCGTCCCAAAATCATGGGAAACGTGAAGCTGGAGCACGCCTCTGGTACCAGACCCAGTCTGCTAAATGGAGTAAGGAAATAAGCCTGCAATATAGAAATAAAATAAACTTGCATCCAATAAAGCAACCTGTTGCTTACATTTTCGGAACACCATGCCACATCACTGAGTCCAACAATAGTTGCTCCAATGCCAATTGCGGGTCCGTTAACTAGCGAAAATATTAGCTTGGTGCAATTTATAAAGCTGTTTATTAAAGCTTTAAAAATATCGTTGGAATTCTTGAAATGCGCATCTATGTTATCTGTATTGGGCGTTTGAGATAAATCATTTCCGGCTGTAAAAAATTCTCCAACGCCTGTAATTACAACGATTGTAACGTTGTTATCATCGTTGACTTCGCATAATGCTCGGGTTAATTCGCCGTATCCATGAGAGTTGATGCAGTTTTTCTTTGCGGGATTATTAAATTTAATAACTAAGATTTTGTTTTCCTTTTGAACTTTGAGATGGCTGTATCCTTGGTACATATTGTTCACTCTAGTTTGTTTTCACTTTAAATGCAGATTTCTAATGCTGACCGAAGTCCAAAGTTAATTGTGTTAAATCAGTTGCTACCTTAATGGGTAAGCATATAAAAACAATAACAGACCGCTACGCTTCAGTAGCTTGATAAGGTTGTTCTGCAGAGAGCAAATGTTATGCTGAAACGCAGCGTTACCTTATGTCAATGGTCAGAATTTAACAGAGGGCAAGATACAAATTTGATGTTGACATAGACTGCATTTTATTTACAACACTTACTAATACACACACACATTTACTTGATATAAATCTTATAATAATTTTAAGTCTAGTTGTATAAAAAAATGTTTTTTCTCAATTTTATGGTATGTTTTGATTGTATTGTATATACAGTTAAACAGTCTGGCAACGCTGTAAATAACGGATTTATTTAAACTTGGCGTCTGTCTTGTTATTGAAAAGCAAAGAGCATTGATACAACTAGAGATGAATTAAGGAAACGCGTTGAAAAACCGTGCGCTGACTTAAGCTCGGTATGGAATTGGAACAGGCAAATGAAAACAAAGACAATCGTTGCTGTCGGGCGCAAAGTCAACTGTGTTGGTATTTTGTCTTCTTCTAACTTAGGCAATTTGTCACTTGACTGATACTTTGTCTTCTTTCAAGAAGAATGGGTAAAGCAAGGGTTCGTTTACAATTTTCTACCTACTGCCAGTGCCGGCAATGTACACACTAATGTATTTCCTTCCTATTGCTACACAGCCTATTTGTTAGTATTCGAGTGCGAATACAAGAAATTTGAAGCAAAACAATATTTGCTACAAGTACTAACTAGCTTGATCATTTGACAATGATCTAATGAATTAAATGAATTAATGTCTATTATTTCCTTCTGAGGCATCCCAATACTAGAAGTATTTTAAAATGTAATTATAATAATCTACAAATATTTATTTCCCAATTTAAATGATTTTAATATATGTATAGGGCTATAGGGCTCTTTAATTATTCCCTGAATAAATATGTTGCAATATTAAGTAGTCAATAATTGTTCAAGATCATATTTGGCCTCATGAATGAATTTGCTAGTCTCACAAATTTTCACAAATTGTCGATTTGCCACAGCTGCAAGAACTTCTTCGTCAGACTCTGATTCTAACACCAATGCATTAAGCTCCTATAATACGAGCGTCTAATGGTTGTGTGTGTGCGACTCGCAGACGAAAAGTTCTTTGCCTGGCATAACTTTGACAAAATTTTACTTCAATTAAATTTTTCTAGTCATATTTGGCCTGCCGCTGATCTTCACACTATTGCACTTGCGTGTACGACACAGCGGCGTATTTGCTAGTATTAGTGCTTCCCAAATTTTAATTTTTGTCTTTCGAGGCTAAACTTACATTTTACTCATGAGCGATACCTTTGAAAATAAGTATGTGCTAAACCACACCCTGTACATAATTTTGATAGGTGCACAGCATTAATTTCACAACCTTTAGAAAATTGGAATAAACAGTGGGATTGCTTTTTATACATTGATAAATTGAATATAAAGTGGATCTCCGAAAAGATAGCTTTTGTCCCTAATTAATAATATGTGGTAGCATATCACACCCTAAGTTGAATATATATTTAAAAAAAGGGTGATCAAAATGCTGAAATGTAAACAGAATACGGATCAAAACACAGAATAGGCGAGGATTAGCCAATGGCAGAAGACAAAATACATTTTTCTGTATCTTGTTTACATTTTTGCTTTTGATTTTTCGTTTCGTTTTGACTTTGTCCCACCGAGCTTAAGTCTGCACACGGTTTTCAATTTCATTTTCATCGTTCCACCCCTTAATTCATCTCTAGTTGTATCAATGCTCTTTGTTGAAAAGTGTGCTTATTTTATGTTTGTTTTTTTTTTTGTACAACATTTAAACTAACGTTTAATACTATTCGCTAATTTCATCAATAACGGGCACATTTTGAAGCTCGGAACATTTACGCTTCCAAACCGAAAGCTGCTCACGCAGTACCTTCTCCTTAGCTGCGGCTCGTGTTAACAAAACTTTTGCCTTTTGTAGAAGCTGCGTTTTTTTCATCAACTGCTCCTTTATATATTTAAGCTCCTCGTCCTATTCCATAGAGTAAGAATGCATTTAAATAAACAATCTAAAACCTGATTTGCTATGATTAACATTACCTTTCCGGTACCACTGCGTTGCTTAAGCTCCTGCTGCAGTGCGGCGATTTTCTCCAAGGCGTCCGAGTGCAGCTGTTGAAGTCGGCTCAGCTCCGATGATGATGACAATGAATCCGCCGAGCTGCGTGACTCTGTGGAGTGTCTACCATCTTTAAGAAATTTGTTCTCTGAACGAAGCTTCTCCACCAGATTGCGCAGCGAGAGAATCGTGTGCTCCGCTGACTGACCCTGATGTGTGTTAACCTTGAGGCCGCTGCACTTGCACAGCTCACGGGAAGCCTGTGATCTTGCCATTTCCTCTTTAAGAGCAAGAATGTAGCTGCAATGGTAAGGAATTCGAAATAATGTGGAACCACAATCTAAACAAGTACAAGTCACTTACTCCTCAAGATGTTTGATCCGCTTCTGCAATCGATCGGTGCTGTCGCCCTGACGCAGCAGGTCGCTGTCCAACTGCAGTTGTAGGTTGCGTGCTTCCAAGCGTATATTTTGCGCCTCCACCGCTTGGCACCGTTCTTGAAGCTTTTCCAGTTCAGTGGTCAGTGCGTTACTGCCACGACCCTCCAGCTCCATGGCAATAATTTTGCGCTGCTGCATCTCGATGCGGGTCTTCAGTGCCTCTATTAGCTCCGAATGACCCTGATCGAAGTAATTGTGGTGACCAGCATTCGATTGCGATGGATTATGTGCGGGTGAGCTGCATTCACTGCTTGGACCCGTATACGTTTCTGGACTCTCCGAGGGCGTGGGTGTAAACTTGACTGCGCCCACGTGCTGGAGGTTGGGACAGGATGGAGCACGACAGCATTTCAAGGTATTTTGATGATTCCCATTCGAAGATGATGATGTCGTTGTTGGAGCCTCACTACCATTCCTGACCAGCTTTGACTCCAACAAATGCTTGTCCTTTTCCAGGCGCGTGATTGTTGTGCGCGCCGCCTGGAGCAGCGTGCGGGACTTCTCCAGCGCCTGCTCCGTATCGTCCAGTTTGGTTTTGAACTTTTCGGCTTGTTGCTGCCAGCGCTTCTGCTTCTCCCAGAGGCCCACTTCGTTGGCACTGCGCGTCCGCTTTGCCTCCAACAGTGTGTGCTGACGCTGCAGCTGCGCCCGTGAGTCATCCAATTCCAGTTCCAATTGCTGTATCCGCTTTTGCAGATGCTCGTTCTTGACACGGGCGTTAAGCTCCGTTTTTATGGACACTACGGGTCGTTTGAGGAGCTGCTGGCGCAGGGATTGGCTCAGCTCCCGCGCCTGCTTCTCACGCTGTGTGACATTGCTCAGCTGCCGACGCAGTGCCTCCATTTGGGTGTGATAGATTTTATTGGTTGCCTCAGTGCGATTCAAGTCGGCGGCCAGTTTGGCAATCTGATCCGCCGAGTAGTTGGAAGTGTCGTTGATGTAACGTTGCTGATCGTCCTGTAAGCACATTGCAGGATAATTGAAAGCTGGCGACTCGTTGCCGGCAATATACTCACATGGAAGTTCTTGAGTGTGTCCATAAGGTCTCGGATGTGTTTGTCCTTCTCCTCCAGGAAGACGCGCATTTGCTCCAGTTCGGGATTACCAGTGCTCTCCACGCACTTCTCACGCTCCTGGCAAAGCCTCAACCTATTGTACAGGGATAAATGTAAGAATCCTCATCCTTACTGACCATTTGAACATTTTACTTCTCTCTCAATATGTCCACCTCCTCCTCGCGCGTGACCAGGCTCTGTTCACAGTAGATCAGCTTGTCCCTCAGCTCCTTGATCTGCTTGTGAAGTGTGGGCAGCTCTTTGAGCTCCTCAGTGTCCTGTTTCTCTCGCTCGCCCGCAGCCTCGTCGACGGTTGCACCCGAATCCGGATCCACTTCATCCTGGTCCGGTTGCTGCGACAGTCGATCCGTTGAGCTGTGCTCAAACATTTCCTCAATCTTTTCATCGGTGATCTCGGGCAAAGAGACGTCACTGGGCTGAGCACCTACAGCAACACCCGCACCTCCGGCCGATTTCTTATGCAGCTCCAGCTTGGCCCTCAGATCAACAATCTCCAAATCCTTGGTCTTGATGTTGAAGTTCAGATTGTTAACCGTCGCCCTCAGAGATTCGTTCTCGGATGTTTGCCTGGACACCAACTGCTGGCTCTGTTCCCGCTCCGCCTGCAGCAGATCCTGATACTTTTGTATGGACTGATCCTTCTCCAGCAGCAGCGTATGGAATGACAGTATCGTCTTCTCGACGACTCCGCTGTGTTGACAGTCGGACTCACTGCTGGCATTGGAAGACTCGAGCTGCTTTTCCAGCGCCTTGATGCACTTCTTCGCTGCTTGCAGACTGTTCGGGGTAAGATTGAATCAAGATCCTTAATATCCTTATCCCATGAAGTACTTACTCTGCTTCCAATTTCTGGTACTCCTCACTGGTGTTTCCGGGAACCTCTGCTGTTTGGACCGCTTGATGTTGTTGTTGTTGTTGCTGTTGGGGTTGCGCATTGATGCCATTCGTTTGGACCGCCGTCTCCAGGAGTTGCACAGCGAGTCCCGCCGTTTGAATGGCCACATCCTGGCACGATCGTCGTCTGCTCGGCGAACCAAAGGGTGACGATTGCTTATCAATAAGTTGAGCCGTCCGACGAACTGCCGGCACTGGAACCGATCCCAGGGTATTGGTGGCCACATCAATGCCTGCCGCTGGTCTCCGTTCGCCGTTCGCTGGACCAAACAACGCCTCAATCGTTTGCCAGTGCTCCGACTCGGTGGCATGTTGGAGGCGCAGCTCGTTGAGTTCCATTTGCAGCTCCGACTGCCTTGTCTGGAGTCCTTCGCAGCGCTGCTCCATGAGCCGGACCTGTGTCTCCAGCTTGATCAGTTTAATCATCTGTTGCGAGTTCTCCTCGTGCGGCGACAGTTTTGCCTGCACCGCCTGACAGATTTGTTCCAGGAGCCTGGAGCTGTCCTCCGCCAGCTCCTCGCGTTGCACCTCCTCTACGCGTCGATTCAAGGAATTGTTGGCGAGCACAAAGTTGGTCAGGAAGATCAAAGGTGTAAATTTGGCATATTTCTCCTTGAGTGTAAAGAGTGAACGTTGCAGGAATCTAGGAGAAAGGAACAAAAGGACACAGGAGAATCAAAGATCTGTGGATGAGCATCCGCCGGAAGCCGGAGGAAACATCTGAAAATTTTCAGGCAAATTCTTACTTTTGCTTTATGATGCTGTTGCTCCGCACCAGCTGGAAGTCATGTTGCGTCTGTGCCACCAACTTTTCTGACTCCTGCAGCTGCACCTCCAAATTCGTTACCTGCTGCCCCAGGGATTTGCCCTCCAGTCCCAGGCGAACGGTTTCCGTCTTGGCTGTTGGATACAAAAGGAGATTTTGATGCACATGGATCTAAGTTTCTATAGGAGATTCGGTTTCACCCACCACTATCCAGGTCACGCTGCATTTTGGCCAGCAGCAACTTGTCATCGGAGCTGCTCTGCAGATCGGCCACCTGATGGCGCAGGTTGATGTGGTTGTCGGTGATTTCATTGAGCAGTCGCTGCTGGGATTGAATCTGTCCATTTGCCACTTGAAGCAGACCCTCCAGCTGTTTGTTCTCCCGCTGCAGCTCGCCCTGCTGACTACGCCACGTGGCCAGCTCCTGACGCTGCCGCTCAAACTCCTCCGCCGTCATGTAGTCCAACTGGTAGCTTTCCTCTATGATCCCATAATCGGGGCACACATCCGATACTTTCATCTCGTCCAGCATTCGATCCATGGCCTGGGCGAGCTGCATGCTTAAGCGGACATTGCGCTGCTCCAACTGCTGCCTCTCCTCCGCGCTGAACATTTGGCCATTCTGCAGGGCGTCCAGCTGATCCGTCTTGGTAGACAGCGCGGATTTTTGGAGTTCCAGTTGATTTTTGAGATCCGCCGTGTCCGCAATGTATCGCATCTCCTGGCGCTTTAAGTCCGTCAGCAGCCGATCGTAATCCTCCCGCATGTAGCTGTAGGAGCAGCCCTGCTCATGGAGCTGCCGTTCCAGGCCAATTGCCTGGGCATGCAGCTCCTGGTTGAAACGGACAAGCTCGTTGCCATCGGCGGACATGTGCAGGCACATTTCATCGTAATGCTTGCGGAGAATGGACAGCTCCAAGCGCTCAGCTGTACTTGGCCTGGCTTGTTCCGGTTCCATCTCTCGCTCTGACTCTACCTCAGGCTTCGGCTCCGGCTCCAACTCCTGTTCCGTAATGACAGGCAGTTGCACGTCTTCGTTTGGTGTTGTTGGCCGTGTGGACGAGTCGATGATGATATTCTCTTCGTGATCCTCCGGCATCTCCAATACATCCCGCATACTGTGCACCGAGTTCAACTCTCCGGTCTCCGCATCGCTGGGATTGTGCTGCAGCAGCTGGCACAGCGTCTCCTCTCGAGCCCGCAGCTCCGACACCTGCGCCTGAAGACTTGGCGATGCTTTGGCATTGGGCAGGGCGTCCATGAGGCGACGCAGTAGCTCCGAGTCGATGGTTATGTGCTCCGAGGTGGCTGAAAATTAAAAATTATGGAGTAGTAAGGAGTTTGAGGATTGGAGGAGGAGGAGGAGGAGGTTGTGGCTTTCGTCTTACCGTCGTACTCCCGCAACTTCTCCAGGATCTCATACATGCCCGTGCGGAGCGTCTCGTTCTCGGCGAGCACATCCTCGTACTTAGTCTGCAGCTCCGAGCTGGCGGCTCCATCTCCCTGACCGCGACGTGGTGAGTTCTCTACGGGTCCGCTGGCCGGCAGCTCGCCCACCTCACTGGGCTGCTGCAGTGACTCCTGAGCCCCCACCGGCTGACCGTTTGTCAGCTCCAGTAGCTTGCGCCTGCCAAGCAAATGGTGAGTATGATCCTAACTCCACCAAGTGGACTCCCCAATGGCACTCACCTGAGCTCACTCTTGTCCAGTTTCAGCTGTAGTCGGATTTCTTCGGAGGTGCGCAGTTTCAAGGTCAGCCGCTCGATTTGCTTGTCCTTGTTCCGTTGCTTGGCACGCACGTGCTTGGAGAGGACGACCACGTCGTCGGGTATATTGAGTCGACTGCGCAGGACGGTGTTCTCCTGGGCAAGCTCATGCATGTCATTCAGCTCTTGGGTGTAGGCGCGTAGCTGCTTCTCCCGCTCGGCGAGCTTCTGCTCGAGGCCGGAGCAACGACGCAGCGCCTGGACAAGTCCATCCTCTCCACGCTTATACGACTCCAGGGCGCTGAGCGCATGCAACGCCTGCTTGGCCTTCAACACATTGTCCTGTTCGGCATTGTCCAACATCTCGGCCAGCTGCTTACAACGGGAGTTCGCCGCGTGCAGACGCTCCTCGATTAGCTGGCAGCAGGCGCGTGGCTGAAGCGGATCCTGGGAGTCTTCGCGCTGCTCGCAGAACTGATTCATTACCTTCGTGGAGTTGACTATCTCGTCAGCCATGGACTTCAGCTTGGCTTCCAGCGACTCGATGCGTTTGTCACGCACTTCAAGGAGCTGAAGTAGACACATCGACAAGGATTAAGCTTCCATCGGGATGGTTTATAGCGTAAACTTACATGTCGTAGTTCCATTTGCTCCTTGCGCTGTGGACTCTGACTGCTGGACGAATGCGGCGTGTTGAATCCTGATTTTTGGCCGTCCAACTGTGCCCGCAACTGCTCCAGCTCCGAGTCCTGCTTCTCGACCATCTGCTTCCAGTTGAGCGCTTGACTCTCATGCTTGTCCAGGAACATGCGCATCTCCTGTTCCTGCTTCTCGCGCTCGTCCTCCAGGAAGGTAATATTGCTCTCAAGTCGTGTGATCTCCAAGCCTTGCTCCTGCTCCCGCTGCTTGAGGAACCTGCGCTCCTTCTCCACCTGCGATATGTCGTGTGTGATCTGCCCAAGACTTGCCCGGATCGTTAGCAGCTCCTGCTCGTGCACCACAATCGTCTTGGACTGGATGATGTTCTCATTCTGAAGGACCTGAAAGTAAGCAGGATTGTCATATCCTTCTTTCCAATGCCTTGACATGTCCACATACCTCGATTTCTCGGAGCAGCCGCTTAATGTGTTTGTTCTTCATGTCGATGTTGTGCAGCAGCTGATCCTGCTTGTCCAGCTCGGACAACGGATCCGAGGAATCCTTGTCACTAATCTCCGCTTGCTGGACAGCCTCCTGCAGCTCCTGCTGTTGCTTCTTTAACTCCTCTCCCAACTGTCAACCAAAAAAAAAAAAAAAAATATTGGATGAGTTCCTGTCACAGCTTCCAATTGGGCGGCACCTCCAAACACTCACCTCCTTCGTCTTGTGCTTCAGCGTGCTCCGCTCATCCTCGAGCTTCTGCACCATCCGCTTTAGCTTCTCGTTCTCATCCTGCAATCGCCGGTCCGCATTCTGATCAAACTTCTTGGCCAGCTGCCCCTTGTACTCAAGCACGGCCAACGTCAGCTCCAACGTCTTCCTCAGCGACTTCTTTGGCAGCTCGTCCAACGTGTCCGCCAGCTCGAGAAGCGTTTCGTACAGTTCGTGCTTCTGGCGTGCATTGAATTCGCGAAACTTTCGCACTGATACAGTCTCCGGAATATCCATGCTGTCTCATGCCGGGAATGGGCTGTGATCCTGCGGCTCTGCGGTTCTGCGGTCCTGCGATCCAGCAATCCTGCGCTGCCTTGCAATGCCTGCCTGCGTCCTTCTTCGCGTTCTGGCTGCCCACGGCGTTCTGAGCGAAACTAAATTCAATGCTCTTTCCCAGAAAAAAAAACAAAAAAAGGATTCAGCTCTAAAAACGTTCGCTTTTCATATCCCAAGTATTTATTTTATTTATTTTCCTGCCTTCAGTCGGTTCGTTGTCATGGCAACTACGTCAAAACAAACCCGCTCTCGGCATTGCCTCTGGATTCCTAACCAAGACCAAGGGTGGCAACAACAACAACAACAACAATGACAACGAGTGACTGACTCACGTGCTGAAACGGAAACGGGGATCGGGCCGGCGACTGGTAATGACCTGCCTTTGTTTTTGTTTTTGTTTTTGTTGGCATTTTGTTTTGCTACCAACTTCGGCCTGCTGCCACTTGCATGCGTGTGCGTGTGTGTGTGTGTGTGTAAAGTTTTTGACAGGATAATTGCCTCCACTGCACCATGGGACGTCGATTGAGATCGGAAAACCAAGCCGAGGAGAGAGGCAGGAGGGGAGAGGCAGGAGAAGAGAGGCGGGTGACAGGAGAAGAGAGACGGGAGGCAGGAGGAGAAAGGCGGGTGCCTGGAGGAGAGAGGCGGGTGGCGGGTGGCAGGAGAAGAGAGACGGGTGGCAGGCGAAGAGAGTCGGGTGACAGGAGGAGAGAGACGGGAGGCAGGAGGAGAGTGGCGGGAGGCAGGAGAAGAGAGACGGGTGGCAGGAGAACAGAGGCGGGTGGCTGGAGGAGGAAGGTTGGAGCGGAGTTCAACTAGGCAAAGATTTCAATTTGATGATTCGTTTGGTAAGTCAGCAGCTTGAAGAGACCCGCCACATGCGATTGATCGGCTCTCGGGCTAAAGGATCAGAATTGCAGGAATGCAGTTATGATCCTGCGAGCTTTCAATTTATATACAAATTTTAAGTCTATGGTCGATTTCGATTTTGGTTGCCTGTAAAGGATCTTTGTTAAGCCTGTGATTTGCATTTCAGATTGGGAGATCGCTACCACGACACGAGTGTCCTTGGCTATGCATCCTATGAGATTGGAGATCCTAAGAATCGCGACGGAGATCCTAAGAAACACATTGAAGGCGGAGCTGAAACTCGGATGTGGATCATCTGTTTCTTCGGCTAAGAAAGGAGTTTTGTGTATGGCAGATCCCTCGAAACAAGGATCTATTCAAGGATTCAGTCGCGGGGATCCAACTGAGTTTTGGGACAACTTTTGAAAATCTGAAAATGATGTAAAAACTGTGGCAACCACCGTGGCGGTGCTTTTTTGTGTGCTGAGCCCACGGTGCGGAGGCAATGTCCTGCGCTGCTGGGGAGCACCGCATGGGGCGCCGCCGCTATAAACAATGGCAGGTAACCAGGAAAGTGTTAATTGGCAAAGTGTCAGTGTCGGAGGCGAAGCGCGAATTGAAAAACGAATCAAGTTTGTTAGCCATTAAAAGTTGTTCGTCCCAAAGTATTGGCACATTGACATGCCACGCCCCACAGCTGCCCCCCCCCCCCCCCACCCGGGGTGTTGGGAGTGACAGCCCGTTGAGTGGGTGTAACAATCGGTGTACAGTTCTACGTCAGCCTTACGTCTGTCCAAATAATTGAAACTAATGGCAAACGACTTTGGTTACCCCCCAATTTGTGGACTCGCCCTCTGTGAACCATCGCACTTGGCCGCAGAGGCCAAAAATTGAAATAATACTTCACATGGCCAATTAGGATGGCTGTTCGGGCCTTTATTGCTGCCATCCACAGGATGCCTGCTTATGTCAAAGGACAATCAATTTTCTTTTACTCAAATTGATTCCTTTTTTGGTTAGTCAGACACAAAGATTGGGTGCTTCCGCCTGGGCGTTCAACTGCAGCAGCATGAGCTCGTAGTAGACCAGCGTGGACATCATCTGGGGAAGAGGAATTTTAAGATCTATACCCTGGTCAGGGTATTGGAGCTGAGAAGCACTCACTCCAAAGAAATTCTGGCGCGTCAAGTAGAAGAGACGGAATCCGGAGAGTCCGATGTAGTTGCTGGTTAATTGCTGGGTGAATCGCTGCACCTCCTCGGTCCAGTGAACGCTGGGCACCATGTACATCACCTTGAGGGGCAGCACGGACGCATCGTGTATTGTGGAGGCGGACATGAAGACGCCACAGGTGCGACCCAGAAGGAAAAGCAAGCCAATCCAAAAGTAGACGTAGTTGATGGGATGAAGGAGTTTGCTACGCGACAGAGGCTACTAAGTGGTGGTGGCTAAGGAGGCGGTATACATGGGCGGGACTTACGTGAAAATGGACAGCAATCCGTTGCATATGAAGTAGATGTTGTTCAAGCAGGACAGCAGGACGATATGCGACATGTTTGCCTCCACCAGCTCCATGAGATCGCAGAGGAGTCTGTGATGCGTGCGGAGCTCATGCCAGAGCACGTCGGGTACATACTGGGAGGTAAGCAGAGATTGCAACTCATCTGGAGTATTGAATATCCTTAATTATAATCCTACTCTATTTTCCAGGGCCTGGACTCGCTGGGCGAACTGCTCGAAACGCTGAGCTAATCCCATGCTGATGAGGATGATGAAGATGTCCATGAAGCTCCAAATGAAAGTGAATGTTGTATTAAGGAACTGAAAGGATACACCCAAAGACTTAAAGAAAGTATCTGGGATGTGAAGGGAGCACCTACAAAGGCGTAGAAGATGGTGACGGGATTGTAGGGCAGAAGCTCAAAGACATCCGCGAACTCCTTGCGGATGTAGTCGGTAAAGTGGACATCAGTTGCATTCCTCTGGCAGTGCGTGAGACGCATGCAATGTGTGTGGTAGGCAGAGGCGTAGTAGAGGCAATGTTCAACTGCAGGAGGAGGGGGGATGAGTCTTGAGCAGCAAAGGCAACTTTAAAGGCGCAGCTGTGGCTTACCAGCGGCAAATCCAGTCATTGCAGAGCCAACGATGAGCAGTTTACAGCGAAGCGTCCGCTTGCTGGACGGATATGGAGGGGAGAGCATGATGATGTCGATGCTGCTCCACGGGACGATGAGCCGCGACCAGGAGCGTGCGAACCATATGAAGTTCAGGCAGATTGTCATGCCGCTGCTGAAGAAGACCAGACTAACTGCCGATGCCAAAGGATAGGCAAATGCAGAAGGGGTGAAGGAGGAGTAGGAGCAGGCGATACTAGAATCCGAAGCTGAAACTTACCCATGCTCTTGGCATTGATCCCGCCTTGGATTATTTTTCCAGCTATGCGCAACGTCTTCACGCCGCCCAAGACCACAAACAGCAGGGAGATGAACGCGCCCCAGGAACGTAGTTGGAATCTCACCTTCTGCGGATCCGAGCTCAATACATTCGCCAGAGGCATCGTTCCGAACACCTGTGCCAGGCAAAGAACTGTTGTGGCAAAAGAAATGAAGGAGCAACTTAACCCTTGGATCCTTATGAATACCGCATGTCAATTACAAGGACGTATCGCACGATGGAATGTGTCCAGCTGCTCCAGATCCCTGGTGTTCTTTACGCAGCGCATCTTCTGTTGCTGCTCGGCCTTTGAATGGCACAGGACCTTGCCATTCCGAGCAAGAAAACGTCTTCTACTCGCAGGCTTCTCCATGTCCAATGGCTTCCCCACTGGACTGCCTCATTTTTAAATGCTCTGGCGGTCGCTGGCGCCAATGGCTTTTAATTATTGTTTACGCCAAAACGAATTGGACTCACACACACATCCTCACACACACCCACACACCCACACACTCACACCCACACCCACACACATATCGATAACCGCCCACCGCTTGAGGAATGAAAAACATTTTAATAGCGACGATACAGAAGTTCGGACTCAGTGCATCAACGTCCGGCGATATGGAGGGACAACTTGGCTGGAGGTTGCGGCAAATGCTTTACAGGAAAGTAAAGCATGAGGGGATCCCTAGGCACATGGAAGCCGCCAACTTCGAGCTTCACATGGGCAAAAGTTCCAAGCCCAAGGACACCTTTCATCACGCTGTGTTTCCCAGTAGGTAAAATTTATGTTCAAATCTCGAGGCTTGAGTTTCCACCGAATCACCTGGTGATCTTCCAGTCATGCTACTGGCTCAATGCTTTGCCATCATGCCACTGATGGGCATCTGGCAGACGAATCCACGCCGTGTACGCTTTCGCCTTGGATCCCTGCAAATGATCATCACTGTCATCTTCCTCATGGGCAACTCGATCCTGGCAGTGGGTCATCTTAAACATTTGTTGAAGATTGGCATAACGGCAAAGAATATCGGTAAGCTTTGACCTCAACTCCGTCCAGGATTCATGTAGTTTCCTTCCTTGCAGTGACTCAGGTCTTCTTCACCTGCGCAATGTGCGCCTGCATCTTGTTCATTGATCTGGCGCGTCATTGGCCAGCGCTGATACGCTACTGGACGCGTCAGGAGCTGATCTTCACCAAGCCGCCCTACGCGGTCCTCAAGCACAATCTCTCCCAACGTATCCGACTGCCCGCTCTGATCATCATTGTCATGTCCCTGGGTAAGGACTTGCCGATTCAATTGAATTTTCATTGCAGGAGTAATCCCATTTATACCGCCTCCAGTTGAACACGCCCTCTTCCAAGCCTCGTTCATAACCAACTACAAGGAACGGATTCATTTGTGCACCTCAACTGGCAACACGACGGAAGACATGTTCCTCGATAGATACATGGAGTACGCCTATGATTATGTCTTCCAAATTCTGCCCTACAATAATTTCTTAGCTGTTTTCCTACTGGTGAGTGGAGTTATCCTGGCGTCGGGGATGCAGAGTGAACCTCTTTTTCCCAGACCGTGAATGGCACCTGTACATTTATTTGGAACTACATGGATCTGTTCATCATGATGATCAGCATGGGATTGGCCTATCGCTTCCAGCAAATCTCTGGACGCATTCGTCAGTTGGAGCAGGAGGAACACGTTCCGGAGTGGATCTTCATTGAGATCCGGGAACATTATGTCCGCTTGTGTGAGCTGCTCGAGCGCGTGGATGACACGCTTTCCAGTCTGATTCTCTTGTCCTGCGTCAATAATTTGTACTTCGTCTGCTGCCAACTGCTCAATATATTCAAGTGAGTGATGCTTGACCATGGGATCTGTATATCATGGACATGACTTCTCACTCCTCCTTCTCCTTCCAGCAAACTCCGTTGGCCCATTAACTACATCTACTTCTGGTACTCAATGCTTTACCTCGTGGGACGCACCGCCTGTGTCTTCCTGACTGCGGCCACCATAAATGACGAGTCGAAGAGCGCGCTGGATGTGCTGCGACGTGTCTCAAGCAGGAACTGGTGCATTGAGGTGGAACGCCTCATATTCCAAATGTCCACCCAAACCATCGCCCTGTCTGGCAAGAAATTCTACTTCCTAACCCGCAGGCTACTCTTCGGTGTACGTAGTTGTTATTCCCTTCGAACCGTTCCCAATCCTCCAATCCTATCATTAGATGGCCGGCACCATAGTCACCTACGAGCTGGTGTTGCTGCAATTCGATGAGCCCAACCGCCGGAATGGATTGGAGCCTTTGTGCGCCTGAAAAATAGCAACTGCAAAAAAAGGGCGGCAATTGCCATTTGTCATGTCCTTTGACAGGCGCCGCAGCTAGGATTTAACTATTGTAAATACGAAATGCTAAACTGTAAAAACAGCCACGCCCAAGCACACGCCCATTGCCATGCCCACACCCTCGTTAGCCTTCACCTTGGACTCCTTTCGCTAAAGACTTGGCAGTGAGTTTTTTTTTTTGTTTTTTGTTACGTCGAAGGACGATTTATTTTATTGTTCTGCCACCCAAGGTAACTGTCCGATTTGGTGTGGAATTAATTTACAGCCGATTGTATCCTTTGCTTCTCCTTGCAGTCCTGTTGCCAGTGGGCAATGTTTTATCGAAGGCTGTGCAGGATATTCAGCTAAAATGGCGCAACTTCCGCGTCCTTTACTCGGCCATCATTTTCATTTTTAACCTCAGTGAATTTTGGACCCGTTTTGAGCTTCATAACCGAAGTGGACATCAACTGCCACAGCTCCATCATCCTGGCACTTTATGTGGCCTGTCTGCTGTAGCACGTGCTCATCTGGAGATTGGCTCTCAACTGGCAAAGCATCATGCGGCACTGGAATCATAAGGAGCAGCTCTTCTTAAGTAGCGACTGAAATGCCGCATCTGTGTGGCCGTCGGACTGGTCATGACATCAGCCTTGGGTGATTCCTATGACCGGTTGGCTAGCGGTTAATCCGTTGACTCCTTTAGCTAAAACTACTTCTATTCACAGCGTAGCATTGCCCGCTCTTGACCAACTCCTTCCACCTGAGCAGCTCAGTCAGTTTCTTGGAAGGCGTCCACAAATGGAAGCTACCGCATCTTCATTATATACTGCCATATTGGGCTTGGTTCATGTCTGCTCTGGCGATGAGTTCCATGAGTTGTTCCAAGCGTTCAGCCTAGAAACCATTGCCTACCCGCATTCCTTCACGGATTGTCTCATCATGGGCATGGGGATTGGATTCGCGGCTTCATTTTGGATGGAGGCGACATCATTATCCCGCCTAAACTCGACTTGTGCGTCTGCCGGACGCGTGGACAACGGAAGTAAGCACTCTCTTGGCTCCAACTAAATAAACGCCAATCTTGGAATTCTTCTTCGTTCCTCAGGTGCGACGCTTAAACCATGACATGACCGCCTTATCTGGGAATAGATTCCTCTACTTGATCCGCCCACTGCTGCTGGCTGTGAGTGTGTGAGGTGAGGATTGCAAGGAACTGCTTACTATGAAGTACCTTCAGATGGGCACCACAATAATGATAACCTCCGATGTGATTTACCAGGCGTCCATCAGGCAAACGACCGGCAACTGTAAGAATCTTCAATGACAGCAGGATAAGGACTTCTTCACCCGGCTTTGCCATGTCTCTCTTATTTGAAGTGTATATCAATGAATATAATGTCCTTTCAAGTTGTTGGCTTCCGTATCTGCTTTTTCATCTGTTGCATTGTCAGCACTTCCAAAGCTGCCCCAGCTGTTCCGATCCTCCCATCGTTAAGATTTCAGCTGATCAGATAAAAATAAATGTTCGTCCTTTGCTCGTCCTCCAGTTCGCAACGCTCCTTAATCTTCTTCGTATTCTGCGGGGAGCCAACAAATGCGATGGAGCCACCAGAGCAATGGGAATACCCTACCTTATGCCATTGGATCCTGTGAGTTCCTTAATCAGAATCTTAATTAATTTCATCAATTAATTAATTACTTATTTATAATTAAAGGCTAATTTAATTTTTAAATTAAATTAATAACAACTTAAAAATTATCTTGGTTCTGGTTTTGGCCCCACTACTTGGGGTGTCTGGCCAAGCTCCCCCATTGCCCACGTGCACTTCCGTTGGATGACTCCAGCTTTGATTTTGTGCGCTCTCATCATGGATGGTATCCTAGACTTTAAGCTCTCCTCCAAGGTAGTCTTCGAGCGGGGACTCAAAATTCGCACCATTGGTAAGGCGAATTCCTTCTGTCCAGAGGATGTCACCTATTGATCCAATGGTGTCTTCTTAGCGCTCGTCCATCGCTGGCCACTCCTCCTGATGGCTGCCACTTTCACCGTTTGCTCATAAGCCAAATGAGCGGAAGGACATTTGCAGGCGGGGTGTCGGTGGTTCCAAAAGTATAGTCCATACATAGCTGGACAAGGACGCTCAGTTCAAGTCCTGCATATTTTATAAGCATGTCCACAGATTGTAAACAGATAGGAGCAACGGATTTATAATTCGCATGGCTGGCATTAAAGGACAGTGGCTCTCCACCCCAGGCAGTTCCTGGCTCTGCCTTCTACCTACCTGCGATATAAATAAACGGCAGCAGTTGTGCCCAGGACATGGCCAGGAGTGTAGGTTACAAGCTGAGGCGGCGCAGGAGCGTGACTCTCACCAACTTTCGGCGTGCGGTACGCATTGACACAGAGTAAGTAAATGGGAGTTCACTTTTTTCACGGATTGTTTATGGTCTTCATGTCCCTTGGGAAGGACGCCTCCACCTCCAACTTGGCCCAAATGTAAGCATGAAATCTATAAATTCTTGGCAGTCACCAAACTTTGTCTATCATTTAGTCAAGGCAATGTCAAGGTAATGCCAGGTACCCCAATCTCCTCCAGTCGAAGCCATATCGTTTTATATCCTGTCTGGCACTATGTATTTTATGTATGTTAAGTATGTTAAGGACTTGAGCTTCCATTGGTTGAGTTTCCGCTGGTTTGTGTATCCTTTGGGATTGCTTCGGGTTGCGTGGCACCCTTTGTCATGTGGATGAACTCTAATTTAGACTCAATCCAAACGCTCATCTACTATGGATCGATTTCCGACATCTCCGTGGCCTTCTTTAATCTAGCCACCAAGTGGCCAGCAGTTGTCCTGGAATGACAGATACTAGGATCGAAGCTACCGGAGCTCCGAACGAAAAAGGAGAGTAGCGGCTTGCAATTGTAGCCATGGGCTGGGTGAATGGGAGAAATGGGGAAGTGGCGAATGTTGTTGGATGAGCTACAAGCTTCGTTCCTTCTCTTCGCTGTGGAGCATCTGCTGAGAATGCTCCCAGTCCCAGCTTTGTGTGGGGGAAGATTCTAAGGAGACTCCAGTGAGATTCACTAGCTTCAGCTGGAAGCAATTACAATCCCAGGATTGGGCTAATCCCTGGGCTATCTACTGAGTCGCACCCTGACCCTCTTCCTGTGCAGCGCCATCCCCTCCCCAGTGAGTCCAAGCGGACGTTGGTTAACTTCCAGCTGGTTAGTTGCCCGAGAAGGTGCATTTGGATCAGGTCGTTCTCCCGGGCAGGAAGCTCTTCCGTCTCCCATGTGGAGCAGTCATATCGGTAATAACTCCACTCCTTATGTCCTGTAATCCTTTGTCAGCTGATCAACTGATTTGCTGCAGTCCAGCAAACGGGCAAATGATTGCCTCGGGCTGTGGGCGCCACGAGGAGCGACAATTTGTTTAATAGTTTAATTTGTGGCTGCCACGCTTTACCGTTAATTATAGCTAAGTGGCGGACAACAGGTGTTTTTTTTTAATGACAGGACATGCGAAGGACAACCATCACTCGGAATACACACACACATTATCAATTTGCCAGTCGTCCCAGGATGAGGTTCCCGCCCAAATTGGAATGCAAATTTCGACGCTGGAGGAAACTGAAGAAGTCGCAGCTCCTGCGAAAGTTGGACTTGCCGCAGGAGAGGTAACCGGGGATGCAACATGGCAAGGGTTCTGGAACTCAAGTAACTATTATTTTTTTTTTTTTTAGTGGTCGCAAGGCTGCCGTTCAGGACATTTCCTACAGGCCGGAAGCTGGACAAGGGAAGGCAACACGAAAAAGTTGAGTCTCAATGTTGTCCAAGTTGGAGACTCCAACTCATCCGTGGATTTATTTGTCTTTAGGGGGGTTGTGGAGCAAGGAACGGCAGCAACATGGAACCTTCCACGAGGCTGTGAGTAAGGTTCTGTTCACAGCCCAATGGTTCGCCATGATGCCCGTGAGGGGCGTGACGGCCAGGCATCCAAATAGCCTGAGCTTTTCGTGGCGCAATGTGCGCACCTGTTGGTGTCTGGTGTTCATCTCCTCATCGCTCATCGATCTGGCACTGACCATATGGAAAGTTATGCATGGTCCCATTAGTTTCAATAGCATTAAGCCCCTCATCTTCAGATGCTGCATCCTTACGGTCTGTGGTACAGCCCTCAACCTGGCACGCAAGTGGCCGATGCTGATGGCGCAGTGGGACAAGATCGAACAGGAGCTGCCTCAATATCAGACGCAGCGGGAGAAGTGGCGCATGGCACACACCATAAACATGGTCATGCTGATGGGCATGATGTTATCCTTCGGTAAGGATTGCATTCTATTCGAAACGAATAAAATGTAGCTCCAATTAATGCGCAACTCCAATCCATCCAAGCGGAACACTTCCTTAGCATCATCTCGGCCATTAACTATGCCGCGTACTGCAATCGCACCGATGATCCCATCCAGAACTTCTTTCTGATGACCAACGAGGAGATATTCTTTGTCTTCGACTATCATTTCCTCCTGGGCATTTGGGGCAAAATACAAAACTTCTACGCGACGTTCATCTGGAATTACATGGACATCTTTGTGATGGTCGTCAGCATTGGATTGGCATCCAAGTTCCGTCAGCTGAATGACAACTTGCTGATGTTCAAGGGTATGGTGAGTGTGGCGATTCGATCCACATGCCAGCTAATCCTCCATGACGAATCCTCAGCACATGCCTTCGTCCTACTGGTCGGAGCGGCGGGTTCAATACCGCAATGTCTGCACTTTGTGCGGGAACATGGACAATGCGATATCTCTCATCACGATGGTATCCTTCTCCAACAATCTGTACTTCATATGTGTCCAGTTGCTGCGCAGTCTCAAGTGTGTATTATAGTATAGTATATCCTTTATAATTGATCCTTACTATTTGGAACGCAAGTCGCATGCCGTCGGTTGCTCATGCGATTTACTTTTACTTCTCACTCATCTTTCTCATTGGACGCACTCTGGCCGTCTCCTTGTATGCCGCCAATGTGCACGATGAGTCACGGAACGCATTGAGGTATCTCCGCTGTGTACCCAAGGACTCCTGGTGTCCCGAAGCCAAGCGTTTCTCCGAGGAAATCATCAGCGACAAGGTCGCACTCAGTGGCCTGAAGTTCTTTCATCTGACACGTAAACTGGTGCTGAGTGTGAGTGTCCGCCGTTTGGACTGGGAGCCTGCATGGGGTTGGAACTAATGTCTTGTATACTTGCAGGTGGCGGGCACCATAGTGACCTATGAATTGGTACTGATACAGTTTCACGAGGATCAGGATCTGTGGGATTGCGTGCAAAATAATTACTCTTAATTTCAAATGAAATGAAAAATGTTTTTTTGTTTTGTTTAATAATAAATAAATAAAATAACAAAAAAAAAATGTTATTTTTTAAATAAAAATAAAATATGTTTTTTTTTCAGTTTTGCGTAATAAATAAAAAATGTTTTTTTTTGCATTTTTTTATTATCATTGAAGCAATAAGGAAACCAACAAAAGATCGCTCCTTAATATCAAACGGTTACATGCTTAACTATACAACTACATTCGTGTGGGCGTGTACGTGTGTGTGTGTGTGTGTGTGGGTGTGTGAGATTGTAGACTGTTGAATATCAAATTTATATTATTATTAAAATTATTATTATTATTTAAATACAATGGTCGCTAGTTCACTTACACGCTAAACAGCTACGAGAAGTGATGGGTGGTTCGTGACTGGTATGGAGTCAATGTGTGTGTTGTGGGTGTGTGTGGGTGTGGGGGTGTGTACACCAGATGCTCCTGGTGATCGATAACAATAGTACTCAAGTTTACAATGGAATCAATGCAAAGGCTTTACACAAATAAATTCAGCTAAATATTTGATCATTCGACTCGTCGTAAACTCACTTAATTCATAATTCAGCTGAGTTCATGTTTTGTTTGGTTTTAAATATATTTTCATTTACTCATTACTCTTTAGGTTTATCGATTTCTCTTTTATATTTTGAGATTTTTTTCTTTTTTTTTTTAATATTTCACTACGACAAAGAAGGTAACATGTAAGGAAGTCTGGTGGTTTCTTGTTTCTTGCTTATCATCATTTTTTTTATATAAAACCAAGCTAAAAATTTATGTAAATATGTATATGTATATGTGTATATGTATATGTGTATATGCACATGTATATGTGTGGTGTATGTATAGACGATTGTACGTGTGTTGATGAATGCCTGTAGCATATATATACACATAAATATATATATATATATACATATATATTTATATATATGAGTGATATTTGTATGTCTGTCGATTGGATGTCTCTGTTTATGGAGCTGGAAACGAAGCGGAAGCGAGAGATGATCATGATTACCTATAGGCTATGCATAAGTGATTTGTTATTGCTACGTGTGTCACTTTGTTATTTAATCTAGTTAATATGTACGTGAGTTCTACGATTAAGTTGTTCGATGTCTGCTGAACGCCGCTTCTTACATTACATAGCACTTATCGGGCGGGCGGGCGGCTGGGCGGCTAGGCGGCTAGGCGGTTGGCCGGCTTTGGAAAAGTACATGAGGTTTTCTTTTTTTTAAGTGGGCCAAAGGCAAAAGGCGGTTGGGGGAAATAAAAAAAAAATTAAAGTATCACAAAGATTGAGATCTTAAATTAAAGCATAGCATAGAGAAGTTTAAATAAATAATTATAGAACTGAGAGCATTATATATCATTCATATTCAATAGTTTTACGAGGAATGCTAAAACCCAAAATGCGAACGTTTTTTTTGTTTTTTTTTTTTTTGATTTGTTGGTAATTCAGACTAACTAAAAGCCTTAGCCTTTAATCGGATTGCCATTGGATGAGTGCGAATGCGAGAACGAATGTGCAGTAGCTCAGTTTCGCTTGGCATCGTATTGCTTTACTTTCTCTGGTATTGCTGCCTTCTCCACAACCACGTGCAGGCCCAGTTCCTCCAGAGATTTTACATAAATGAGTTTACGCCAGAATTTTGTGCTATAAAAAAAAAAAGAGATATATATCAAATAATATTCCCATCAAAAACCGCAAAAATATTTCTATCTCTTTCCTCTATTATTGCCTGCCTTTATTTTGTTTTTAAACATACCTGACAAATGGGCGCGCCATCCACACTAGGGATTTGATCCAAAATGTAGGATGCACCAAGTACATGTGCTTCAGACTCTTTCGCAAGCGTCGATCCAACAGTTGATAACAACTAAAGATGAGCATTTTTTAAGGGATTTTCCAATTATATTAAACATTTTTTTGAATTTCTTACCGTTTCAACCATGGAAAGGGTGGAACATTACGTCTATTTGAGCCGCCGTGCAAATAAATCAAGACATAGTCGTCCGTCACGAGCTGTTCGAGTGTCTTGACCACGTACAGAAAAAGATTATCCATCACATAGCTGTAGTCGGCACGGGATCTGTCTGGCAGATGACATGCACAGAAGATGACAATGGCATTCTGGCCACCGGCCTTTAAATATCCGCCATGAGAGAGCACACGCTTATAGGGTTCAATCACCCGCATATCGATCTCACGTGTGCGTCCATCGGGTAGAGTAATTTTTTGCCAATTGCGTGAATCACGACGCTCTTCATCGGCCGTATACTGTGGTAGTTCTGAGGTAGCACCTGTGCCAGTGCCTGCAATTGCATGCGGGGTGGGCGTTGTGGTCATGCCAAAGTCATCCAAATCATCATCATTGTCAGGCAGTAGCTCTGGACCCTCACAGTCATCATCGTCATCATCATCGGCATCCAGGCCATCGATAAGTGAACTAGATGGACTCAGGGAAGCTAAATTGTGCTCGATGTCTTCGTCATCGTCGAAGCTATGATTTGATATCGAATCCAAACTTGAAATATCCTCTCCACCAGCCCCAGTTGTTCGCTTTGATTTACGCATCGCTTTGTTGTTCGCGTTGGGCAGCAACGAAACAGACTGAAAATTTGACTCCACAGTCGCCAAGTACTGCGAAACATCAGCGTCTGACTCACTGCTTAGCAAGTCAGGGCTATTGGTACGCAGTAAACTGACCTTCGCGTCTTGTGGTTTTACCCGCATATTGTTTTGTTGATTCAGCGTATTGCGCACAGCGTCAGTGGTAGCCTGTTCCGTGCGCGGCACAACATCAGGAAAGTTGTTGCATTTACTTTGAAAAGGTTCAGAATCGGAGTCTGTGTTTGTCGGCGACATTAGCGGATGACTGTTGGCTAGCGTCAACGTGCGTTCCGTTATTTGTCGTTGCGGTATAATTTCAACCGGAAGCAATAGTTCCGGCCGTATAATTCGATTATCTAGAGTTGATGAGATTTCATTTTCGTTATTTTCTTGCTCGTACTCAATTTGATGCTGCGAGTTTGAGTTGGATTTGTTTGGCATTGTGGCACTGCCGTGATCATCGGTCAGTGGTGAAACGCCAGTGGAATCCGATGGCGTCTCTGAGATGTCCATTTTGCTCTCGGACTGCGAAGATTCCGACTCCGCGTAGTGGCAACTGCAAGTGAAATCGATTAGTCATCACATTCGCCAAAGTAATTGCGCTTAACGCTTACCTCATAGTTTAAATACGTGTATCAAAGCTTCGTCGAGTTGTTAGCAATTCATAAATGCCTTCACGCACTCATTTACATAGCGCATTCTTAAAAAATATACATCACATTATTATCCTATTTATCAAGTTCATTACTTTGTTAGCAATTTCAGGGCTGCACTCAAAGGAATACTTTTTTAGCTGCGGCCACACTTTTTATTTCTTATCGACTATCGAACGATAGGTAAATTTTGTTTTAAATGAGGAGCAATTTTATCGATGGTGGAGTACATCATGTATTTGGGCACTTTGTTTAGGCAGGATTTATTTAAAAAATATATAAATATTTTCATATATGCATATGTAAATACATATACATATATATAATATACTAAATTATACATATGTATTTAAATCAATCCAAGTGATCTCAGTGGCCTGTGCTGTAAGTTGTATACTTTTATTGGCAGCTTAAAACGATACAATCTTCAGTTCATTTTCATTTGTACACCGTCGATTACGCAAGTTATTTGATATTCTAGTGAGTTGCCAAAAAAAATTTTAAATTATTTAAAAATTTTATAAAATTTTATAGGCGAGGCTCGGGACCAAAACGATATTATTCAAACGGAGCTGCCAATCTGCAGATTCATCGCTTAACGGGGTTTTGCTTATCATATAACCAGGTATATCGATTAGTCGCAGCGTTTTCAGCACTTGTGCGTCATAAAGAAAACAAAATATAATATAGAAAAATATCATGGATAGTACGAAATTTTCTATTACACTTGATAATAATGCAACACAAGAAATTTTAAAAACTCCAATGGTGTCTGTTGCAATATCACACGCATTTGGTGTGCCCTCTTCTCTCAGCGTGTCAAAGACATCTGGCACCACTTGCGCAGCCCCAGCTACAGCAACAGCAACCACAACATCAACAACAACAATAGCAACTGCAACAGCAAAACCAAAGCCAATGTCTATTGGTAAATCGTCGATACGCGCTTTGCCGATCGAATTGTTGCAAACCGATGCCGCGAAACGCCGAAGGTTAGTTTCTTATTATAAATACGCCCTTCCTTATTGACACGCATTTCTTTTTAAACAGTTCCTCGCGCACAATTAAACGAAAGCGTTTTGACGATGAAATTGTTGAATATAATATTTCGATACCAACAAACCGAAGTGGAACCGATGCAAACCGATCTAACCGGCCAAGGACAACATCACAAAATTATTCTGCAATTGTAACAACGCCAACGTTGTTACAACCATCGGTAACAAGAGCTACCACTCCAGTTACGGCCCAAGTTGCTACACCTATCTCGGAGTCGCCCCAGACGCCGGGAATAGTTGCTAAATCGCTAACCAGCTCATCAAGCACTATATCCGTATCACCTGTTGCATTGTCAACACCAGTTCTTCCTACCCTACCAACTGTCACCAATACCCTACCCGTACAGACACCAAAACCAAAACCAATCATGGAGCGTGCGCCTGTAACTGACAGACGTTCGCGTTCCTCGCGATCGAACAATAAGAAACAACGTCGCAACGGTCGGCCAGTAGCACAGATGGCAACCAAAGATTTGGGTCGGTGGAAACCAATTGACGATCTAGCTCTTATTATTGGAATACAACAAACAAATGATTTACGCATGATACATCGAGGAGTTAAATTTTCCTGTAAATTTACACTACAAGAGCTCCAGCAGCGTTGGTATGCGCTGCTCTATGAGCCTTCCGTATCGCGCATTGCTGTGACTGCTATGCGTAATCTGCATCCCGAACTAGTTGAATCTGTTCAACGAAAGGCCCTTTACAGCGTACAGGAGGAGGAGCTGCTGGGCACCATTAAAAGCGTACGTACACAATTTGGCATAGATTCAGTGAATGTTTAAAAGCTATCAATATTTATATCTCATTCTATTCATAGACGGATTCACCAAAATTGGACAACTTCAAAGAGTTGCTGGACAAGAATGCGGCCGTTTTCTTTAGTGCGCGAACGGCTAAGTCAATCCACAATCATTGGCTTCTCATGAAAAAGTATCGTCTATTGCCTGATCAAACATTAAATACACCTGGAATGTCGTTCCCGATCACCTTTTCTGAGGCGGAAGATCAAATAATCGAACAGGATTTGAATGAGCCACGGGATGAGGCGGTGGAGATTGAGCAAGCGTTGGCAGATCGTCGCAACAAGCGCAGCATACGAACCCTTGAAAATGAGCTCTCACGCTGGGGCGTGCTGGTGGACTCATGCATTCGGCCCTTAACCGCTAATTTTGATAATCAAACGCTTGCGTGTTTGTGCGGACGGATGGTAAGGTATTTGATGCGGTCCAAGGAAATCACTTTTGGTCGTGAGGCAAAAGATTTTGGTGTGGATGTTGATTTGGCCCTGGAGGGTCCCTCAGCGAAAATATCGCGTCGTCAAGGTACGATTAAAATGCGAAGCAATGGTGACTTTTTCATTGCCAATGAAGGCAAACGTGCCATCTTCATCGATAGCACTCCATTGCTCAAGGGCAGCAAGGCACGATTGGCACACAATTGCACGGTGGAGATCTGTGGGCTGCGGTTTATGTTCTTTGTGAATTATGAACTCATCAATGCCATTCGTCAGGAGAGTGCGAAAACATCGAATCCCCTTAATTAGCAAAGACTCGCAAGGAAGGCCTCAAGCAAATTATCAATTGGCTCCACTCCCTGAGGTCATTCCAGTGTGCATACTTCTATTCTTAAGGCTTAACAAAAAAAAAAAAAAATTACCAGTTCCAAAAACATACAACATAAATAATGGTATGGTCATGTACTTACCGCCCACATGGCTTATAAAGTCAATGTGCTTACGCCCTCATTCGATCGGAAGCAATATGCGAGCTCGCAGGCAGCCGCCGATACGCCCAAATGTCTTTTTGTAGCTGAAATACCCTATATCAGGTGGCATTACAAACTTATAGCTATGCTTTGTCAACAATGCAACAACTCAACAATTCAGCAACTCAACAATTCGGCAACTCAACAATTCAGCAACTCAACAATTCAGCATCTCAACAATTCAGCAACTCAACAATTTGGCAACAACAATTCAGCAACTCAACAATTCAGCAACTCAACAATTCAGCAACTCAACGATTCAGCAACTCAACTATTCAACAATATTAAAACTCACCAATATGACAACTCAACAATATGACAACGCAACAATATGACAACTCAACAATATTACAACCCAACAATAGAGAAACTTAACAATAGAGCAACTCAACAATAGAGCAACTCAACAATTCAAGAACTCATCAATTCAGCAATATTACAACTCAACAATTCACCAATACAGCAACTTAACAGTTCATCAACTCAACAATTCCAGAACTCCTCAACAGTGCAGCAACTCAACATTTCAAGAATGCGTAGAATCAAGTATTCAAAAATTTCGACAAATTTAAAAACTTTAAATCATAAATCATAAATCATAAATCATAAATTTTAAAATTTAATTAATTTTTTTTTAAATCTGTTTTCTTTTTAAATTACATCTAAATTAATTCTCGTGTAGGACGGGGTATTACCTAAATATAGAAGCTTAGCAATAAATCTCCTACTATTGGCTAAGCATAAAGGAGCGAGAGAAATACACACATACACATGGACACACACAAACACAAACACACACACACACATATATATATAAATATTTATGCATAGGTATAGGTGTATTAAAATTTGTTCACCTTTGTTTCGAAAATTATGCAGACTCAAGCTTAAAACGAATAAATGTTAAGAAATAAAAGAAAAGAAAAGAAAAGAAAAGAAAATATTAATTTAGTTAGTATATTATATTAATTGTATATTATATTATTTTTATAGATGCAGTTTTACTTTAGTTAAATGATACAACTAAATGTATTAATTATAATTAATCAATCGGAAAAATTATACATAATAATTAGTTGTAATTGATAAAAAAAAAACAAAAAAAAAATTATAGCCAAGATATGAAAGTCGACAATTTGTAAAACTCTTAACTTGCCTCCAACAAAATTATATTCGATTGAAGTGTATATACATATATAATATAATAATCAGTATACATGTGTGAATAATCATTATTTAATCTATTATTTATTGTTTCACTAATCCGATTGACACAAATTGTAACAGAATCTAGTTTTGAGTTTTGTGGTCAACTCTTGACTCTGCCCACGCGGCTCTGTGTGTTGGTTGCGTTTCGAGTTCAAGACTCCTACGCTGTCTGTCGCCAAGAACTGCCAGATGATAAACAAGAACAAAAATAAGACGAAGACGAAGACGAAGAAGAAGAAGATGGAGGAGAAGATGGAGGAGGAGGAGGAGGAGGAGAAGCAGGTGGAGGAGGGGAAAGAGTTGTGAACAAAGAGCGATTAATGCTGGAAATGCTTTTTGCTTTTCTGCTGGGGCGCGATGTCATGCGGCTAATTTGTGACTAAGTCGTAAGCTGCTATTAATTACAGCGCTGCCTTTGAAATTAGCTACCAAAAACCATTCTAATCATTCAAAGGAAACCAAACAAAACGAAGTAAAATAAGCGATTCAATGCTTTTGGGAATTTCTGCTTAAGAAATGAACACGCGATTGTTTCAAATTTCTTCCCATATGTAATTATTTAAATTTCAATAAATATAGACATACATGTACATATATATTTATTGGTGTGTGTGTGTGTGTGTGTGTGTGTGTGTGTGTGTGTGTGTGTGTGCATGTGTATTTGTTGCTTACTTGTTTTGTTTGTGCTGTGTCTTGTTTTTATTTAATTTGGTCAAAGTACTTAAATTGTGAAATCCCCTCAGCTGGGCCATTGTTCTGGCCCACGTCACGTATACGTAATGCATGGGTTCAACGGGCTGTTAAAAATTACGCAGCTCCCTTACAGCGCGCCAGATGAGATGTCGCTGTCGCCGTCGCTGTTGATAGCTGGCTGCAACATTTGTTGGCCCGTTCGAGGCGTCTGCCAAAATTAAAAGAGACAAAAAAAAAAATCATAATTAATTAATGTGGCTACAGAAGTGGCAACAGCAGAAGCGGTAACAGCGACAGCGGCGGCAACAGACACCTGTAATATAATATAGAAATAAACCGCAACAATGGACACACACACACACATACATATTAAATCTATCTGTATGTAGAGAAAGTTCGATGACTTTCGGCAGCGGCGACCTTTCTTCGTTGCTACTCTTCTCCCCCCTCCCCACCCAACCGACGGCCTGGCCCTCCCTCTGGTTGGTCTTTAATGCGCGTTGTTGACACTATAAACTAATAAGCTGTCGGCCATGCACAGCGGGACTCGGGGAGTCGCCGCTCAATCAGCGTTGTCATGGCATTCTCAGACGATCAGACGATCAGACGATGTTGCAGGTATATTAAAATATAATTAATTGTTGTCACTGTCTATAAAAAGTCAATTTATTTTGCGATACATCGAAGGTCTTTCTTTTCTCTCTATCTTTCTTTCCTTCTTTCTTTCAGTCTTTCTTTCTTTCTTTCTTTCTTTTTTTCTTACTGTCTTTCTTTTAGTATTTTTTGTTTTTTTTTGTTTTTTTTTTTTACTTGGAATTTGGCTACGCAGTTTCCCAAGCTAACCCAATCCCTGAGCGTTCCCTCTAATTCTTCATCGCGATCGCCATCATCATTTTAGTTCTCCTACTTCATCGCCCTCGTCTCCCTCCCCTTCTGAACTCATCTCCCTCTTCTTCTGGACTCATCTCCCTCTTCTTTGGACTCGTCTCCCTCTTCTTTGGATTCGTCTTCCTCTTCTTCTGGACTCATCTCCCTCTTCTTTGGACTCCTCTCCCCCTGCTTTGGACTCCTCTCCCGCTTTGGACTCCTCTCCCTCTTCTTTGGTCTCCTCACCCCCTTCTTTGGACTCATCTTCTTCTTCTTCTTGCTCTTCTGATTCGGCTGTTCGACAACAATTCAAACGTTGATTTGTGTGCATTTTTTGTGGCCAAAAAGTCTTTGGCTGCTTTCTTTTTGGCCAAGTTAGCTGATGATGCGAGAAAGAACTAATGAAGTTTGGCTCTGGCTTTGGCTTTGGCTTTGTCTTTGTGTTCTTGTTGTTGTTGTTGTTGTTGCTTTTTTGTTATTACATACTTATTATACCTTTAGCGGCCTTTGTGCAGTTCAGCGAACTTTTGTTGTTGTTGCTGTTGTTGTTGCTGTTGCTGTTGCTACTGTTGTTGTTGTTGCTGCTGCTGCTGCCGTTGGAGAAGAAGCTGTGATTTTTTGGCGATGTCGCAACTGCTAAAATTAGTCTAAAAATTTCGATGGTGTTTAAAAATTTGTTGCTGTCGCCACCTTTACCCCTCCCCCAGATCACTTCTCGCTTCACCCTTTCACCCTCTCTCTCTCTCTCGCTCTCCCTCTGTTTCTCTCTCTCCCTCTATTAGCGTAGGTCATGCTGTTTTTTTGCCAATTTCTAGTAACTGTTTAGCCAGTGACTAACTTTGCATCCAAATGTGGAGCGTTAACTTTTTGTTTGTTGTTTTTTTTTTTTAATTTATTTATTTAGTTTTTTTTTATTCTGTTTTTTTTTTTGTCTTTTTGTTTTCTATTCTCTATTAATTTATTTCTCTTATAATTTTTTTTTATGCTGGTTATGATTGTTGTTCCTCTATAGTTTTGACTGTGTGGGTGCCTGGGATTTTGGTGTTTCATTTAATTTTGTGATTTGTTATTTTTTTTATATTTTTATTTTTTTTTTTATTTTTTAACCTCTCTTTTTGTGGGCCACAACTTTCACAAGCCAATTGACTGGATTTGCTGCATGAGATCATTTGCTCTATGCTCGGGATTTGGGTTAGTTATGGGCGAACACCTGCAATCAAAGCCCAAATAAACATGTGTGTGTGTGTGTGTGTGTGTGTGTGTGTGTGTGTGTGTGTGTGTGTGTGTGTGTGTGTGTGTGTGTGTGTGTGTGTGTGTAACACTCTGATTATCTCATGCACTACAAAACTGTCGCATAGACAAAGCGCGTCAAGAGTTCGTGACTTTGAAGGAATAATAAAAATTAAAAACAAATAAAAATGAATTTATTTTCATGGAAAGACCCAAAAGTGGCAAAAAAAGAAAACATTTCTTTTCGAGGCTTAAGAAACACAACAAACAATATCATAAATTTAAATACACTTCAGGATTGAGCTTAACACAATGGAAATACCAAAGAAATACCAAATACTTTGTCTCTTAAATATTCTCCATAAATTTTTTAATGCCACATTCATTGGGCTACCCGAGGCGCTATAAACTGAAATGAACTGAAATGAACTGAAATGAACAGAACTGAAATGAACAGAAATGAACAGAACTGAAGTGAAGTGAATTGAAGTGAAGAAAGTTTTCTCATAGAAATTTTTGTATTTTAACCTTTTGGCATTGGCAGCAGAAAACTTAACGTAATATTCCCAAAATAGTTTCGACCTCAACAGAACATCGATCATAATTCATTTCCATCCATCAAGTCGATAAACAAATCCCCCGAGTTATGTAATCTTGTAAAGAAAAGGTTTCTGGAGAAAAGAAAAAAATATATATATATATAAATATGACGAAGCGAATTATTCGCAATACTCTGGAAGTCAGCAGACTCGAAGTATCTCGATAAAGATAGTGTATCGTGATCCATCGGACTGACACGGCGATTTCAAGTGCCAAAATCTCCTTATTTCAATCTTCGATTATCCAAATGGAAACGTCGTCGCCCCATGTAACAATGACCAACTTAAGCTTTGAGTGTGTGAGTGAGTGTGTGAGCTAGTGTGTGTGTAAGTGTGTGCGACTAAGTGTGTGTGTGTGTGTGTGCCTTAGGTGCACGCACATAGATTATACAATGCGCAAATACGATAACATTTATAATACTTTTAAGTTTCTTGTTGTTGTTGTTGTTGCTGCTGTTGTTGCTGCTTATATTGTTGTTGTTGTTTTGTATTAATTTTGCTAATCGCGTTTCGATCAATTTGATTTCAATTGTCAAACGCACAACAATGTCACATTTGTGGAGTGTAGCAGTACGGGCGGTGCTTGTTATGGCGGCTATGGTGGCTATGGTGGCTATGGGGGCGGGGCGGTGTCGGTGTCAGTGCGTCGTGTCCCGCTGAGTGACACTTTTGGACAACTTGTCGTATGCGTCATGCAAAATATTTAAATTTTGTTTCGCTTGTAACGCATAAATAATCACAGGCAATCGAATTTGTTCCGCGTTGCCCATTTTTTTGGTTGCTCATACGCACAGTGGGTCGCAAGGCACTGACCTGCATACTAATTTCTAATAGACCACAACAACAGCAACAACTCATCAAATATTGGAGATGCGCCTTTTTTTTGTTATTTATTTATTTGTTGTTGTTGTTGTTGTTGTTTATTGACGTTTGTTGCAAATTTATTTCATGTGTAGCCTTCGATTTATGAAACATTTTGATTTTCCGGATGATTTAAAGTTAGGAAAAATGATATCATGGCTAAAGTAAAGTGTGTGACGTCACAACATCAAACGCCTACATGGTAAGTGATAGAGGCGTGGCTGAGTCAACGATTTGTGGCAACTCAAGCGCCAGCCGGCGGCAGCAAGTTGAATGTATCGACAGCCTTGAAATGCGTCGCTCCATTAGATATTGACTTCGACTGTCAGTCACCCACGCACTCCACAGGCGGCAGCAACAGCAACAACAACAACAACAACAATAGCAGCCAGAAGAACAACAACTGCAAACACAGTGGCGCCAATTCGCAAACTCCACTTTGGGGCTTAAGAGCTCAAGTTGTTATATGAGCCGCGGATCTCTGGCAGACAAATAATTACAGCAGTTTTGTGATTTTATAATTAAATCAAGTCAAAGTCACAAGGCGAATCACGGCTTACGGCAGATAAATAAAATCGCAGATAAAACTATATTTATTTATATAGTTTTATATATAGAGACATGATCTCTTGGCTGTGTCTTTGGCTTGCTTAAAGTTTTATGACACGTGTGGGCGATGTTTTCCTTAATGGATTATTTTTTGTCAACTATTATTTCTTTTATTTTTTCTTTTATTTTTTTTTTGTGTATTGATTTTTAAAATTATTGATTTTATTATTTCTTTTATTTTAAGTTTTATATATTTTTTTTTTGGATTTTTTGTTTATTGATTTTTAAAATTATTGATTTCATTATTTCTTTTATTTTCTTATATATTTTTTTTTTTATTGATTTTTAAAATTATTGATTTCATTATTTCTTTTATTTTAATTTTTATATTTTTTTTATATTTTATTTTTATATTTTTTTTTGTGTATTGATTTTTAAAATTATTAATTTCATTAAATATTAAAGAAATATTTTTTTTTATATATTTTTTTATATTTTTTTTAAATTTTATTTAAATTTTTTTAATATTTTTTTTGTTTATTGATTTTTAAAATTATTGATTTCAATATTTCTATTATTTTTATATTTCTTATTTTATATTTTTTTTGCTTATTGATTTTTAAAAATATTGATTTAATTACTTAATTTATTTTTTTCTATATATTTTTTATATTTTTATTTATATTTTTTTTTAAGTTTTTTTTGTTTATTGATTTTTGAAATTATTGATTTCATTTTTTATTTCTTATATTTTTATATTGTATATATTTTTTTATATTTTTTTGTTTATTGATTTCATTACTTCTTTTATTTTTATATTTTTTTAAATATTTTTTTTAATATTTCTTTTTATTTTTTTTTAAATATTTTTTTTATATTTCTTTTGTTTATTGATTTTTAAAACTATTGATTTCATATTTATAGATATCGATTGTTATTTATAACACAAAGCCAAAGCCCACAAAAATCTAATGAAACTTTAATTATAAAAAAAAAAATATCGAGGCGGCACGCATTCCCTTGTCAAAATTGCAATTTAAAGATCCGAGCCTCAAATATCAAGGTGAGAAAAAAACAAAACCCTTTCTAAAAACGTTTTTGAAAAGTCTCAGGTGTTGCACTTGAAACTGTAGCATCGATCAACACACACACACACATACACACACATTCATCATTAAGATCTTAACTTTGAACTTTATAGGAAAAAAAAAAAAATAAAATTATCTCGGCAATTGTAATTAACATTTAATTACAACATTGTTTTCAGAGAATCTTGACTGATGTACAAAGGTATCCACATATGTCTGGGTGTGTGTGTGTGCGTGTGTGTGTGTATGCCATGGCGCGTGACTGTTGCGGGTGGCCAGAATGCGTTGTGAAATTGAAATCGGCTTATCGTCCACAAAGTGTCCCAGAAGTGCCCATAAAGTAGATTACTTCTAACGGCCGTGACAACCCAGAGACTTACAGCGTCATGCCCAGACCCCTTGCTGCGTTTGCGCCCTCCCCTCTCCCCCTCCCCATTTACACTTCTGCTTCTCCTTTTCCTCACCCATCCCCATCCCCATCCCCATCCCCTTCCCCTTTCATATCCCGCATGGCTGGTCGCCCTTCTCGGCTATGAGGTGCAGCTTGTCCCGCTACGCTTTGTGGCACTTCAAACACTCACAAAGCCGTTACGAGCCCAAAGTCAAGCCGAACCAAACCGAACCGAACCGAACCGAACCGAGCCGAGCCGAGTCGAACCAATCCGAACCGAACCGCGCGATTCAAGCCGAACCGATCGAAGCGCTCCAAGTGATTCAGCCGATCCGAGCAGCGAGCAGCGAGCCGAAGCCAGCGCCAAGACGAGCGTCGCGACGAGGCGTTTGCTTGAATTTGAATTTAAAAGTTTTTTAAACCGTCAACTAAATGCGGCGCGATTTTAGTGGCAATCGAGCCATCAAAGTAGACGGACGTGCGCGACGGGACGAGCGACTCGATAGACTCGAACGTAAATCAACTGGAAGATAAACAACATCCAAGATAAATTGACAGATAAATAAAAATATAAATTATAAATATATATAAACTGAGAGAAAGATAGAGACAGAGATAGAGATAGAGAGAGAGAGAGAGAGAGAGGGAAGAAGAAGAAGAGTTGGCAAAGCGATCTACGGCGGGAAGTGCACATCTGAGTCGCGGCTGTTGATGCAGTTTTGTCGGCGGAACTAATTCAATTCGTCTATTAGCGGCGCATCGCATTTTGGCCAATTGTTTTTTTTTTTTTTGCTTTTCAATTTTTTTAAACCGTTTACCGTTTGCCGTTTACCGCTTACCGCTCACCGCTTACCACGTTCAACTTCGACGCGCTGTGGCGTGATGTCGTTGGCAGCAGCGGCGCAAGGAGTAAAAGACGTTGCCCAAACAAATCGTAAATCAAATACAGATCGCAGTTTTGTTCAAGCTTCAACTCGAAATTAAAAACAGAAATTTCTACACACCCCGAAACACACACACTCACACCCCCCCATCCCCTCCTTCCACCTCCTCCAAGACGAGTCAAGCCAAACCGAGCCAAGCACAAGCACTGGGAGATTATCCTGTGTGGCGACCGTGAAAACACACACAAATTGTACAGTTGCTTTTAGCAAAGTTGCTCCTTATATTTAATAATACCAGCAACGACGCGAGTGTGCGTGTGTGTGTGCGTGTGCGTGTGTGTGTGAGTGTCTAACAAAGATAAATTTAAAGCCACCATGTGGACAGGCTGCGTGTTCCTGGTAAGTTTATGCTTAAGTATATATTAATTTATGTGTATATAGATACGTGTGTGTGTGTGTGTGTGTGTGTGTGTGTGTGTGTATAAGTGTGTGAGTGTGTGAGTGTGTATGAGTGCATATATGAGTGCATTTATGAATGTATGTCTGGGAATAATAGAAACCAGCATTTGAATTAATGTTTGGTGTGTGTGGTGTGTTTTGTGTGGTGTGTTTTGTGTGGTGTGTTTTGTGTGGTGTGTTTTGTGTGGTAAGTGGGTGGATGGGTGGATGGGTGGTTGTGTGGTGGGTGGGTGTGTGGTGGGTGGTTGTGTGGTGCGTGGTGGGTGTGCGGGTGCGGGTGCGTAGGGCGTAGTGGGGTCGTGGTGTGTGGTGCGTGGTGTGTCTGTGGTGGGTGTGGGGTGTGGGATGTGTGGTGCGTGGTGTGTGGTGTGTGTTGTGGTGTGAAGTGCGTGGTGTGTGGGGTGTGTTTTGGAACAATACCGGCAAGCTCATATATATATATATATATATATATATATGTATATGTAAATATGTATATGTATATATAGTATATATATATAGATATACAAATGTATGTATATATGTGTATATATACGTATATATATATCTATACATATATGTTTATGTATGTGTATGTTTAGGTATGTCACGTTTATGTATGTGTATGAGTATGTGTATGTGTATGGGTGTGTGTGTGTGCTGCAACTAAAACTATTAAATGAATGTATCGTGTCCATTCCATTCCGTTCACAATGTGTCGCCTCTGAGCTCGTCACAGTGATTCTTGTTCTTGAGCAAGTAGGATGCCAGGAAGCTAACGGGATCGGTGGGTCTCTCGCGTGCCAGGGCCTGCAGTCCATGGAGTAGAATGGGTGCAATTGTCTTATCCAAGTACTGGCGCACATTCATCGAGTTCTCATCGGGACGGGGCTTCTGGCAACTGTTCAGCTCATTCGGCTTGTCGGAAGGGCTCTCATTGCCCTTCTCCTCTTGTACGGCGGACTTGTGGGCGGCGGTGTCTGCTGCATTGTTGAATGACATGATGACTATGCTTTATTGTAACTAACACTGTAACTGAAATGGAATTTATTATTTTTCCGAATTTTTTTTAATATTTTTAAATTGGAAATTTTTTTTTAAATTTGAAATTTTTGTTTTTTAAATTTCAAATTTTTGTTTTTTAAATTTAAAATTTTTTTTATAATTTTTGAAAATTATTTTATAATTTTTGAAAATTTTATTCTATAAATTTTGAAATATTTGTTTTATAAATTTTGAAAATTTTGTTTTATAAATTTTAAAGTTTTCTTTTCTTTTCATAAATTTTAAAAATTTTATTTTTTATAAATTTTTAAAATTTTTTTTTTTAATTTTGAATTTTTTCTTGAGTTTTGAATTTTTTTTTGAATTTTGAATTTTTTTTTTATAAATTTTGATTTTTTTTTATTTCTCACTTACTATAAAAAATATATTATTTTTTTTTAAATTTTTACTAAGATATTTTTGGATGTGTTTTCCTCAATTGCTGAGCGGATACTGAAAATTATATGCCGGAAGCCGACCCTAAGTAAAAGTAAAAATGTTTCAAATTTGTAAATCAATTTCAAAGCCAACCCAAAGTCACAGGCAACAGTGTTTCAATTTGAAAAACTGCCAAATAATAAAAAAAAAAAACAACTTGAAAAATGGAACAAAACTTGAGCTTGGATTTTTTTCCGTAGAATCCGCAGGAATTTGAAGCAATTAAAATGCAAATTTAATGAGACTCCAAATTGGTTCCCACAATTTCATTTTCAATGCTAGTTCCAATTCCGAGTCCGACTCTAACTCCAATTCCGACTCCGGCTTCAGTTCGAATTCCAATTCTAATTCCAATTCCAATTTCAGTTTCAGTTTCAGCCGTAAATCTAACATTTTTCAACGAACATTCAGCGAAACAAAATTCATTGTCGATTGTATTAAGTTTTATTTATTTTTTTTTTTATTTATTTTTTTTTATTTATTTTTTTTTTTAAGCGGAGATTTAAGAAGAATGCTTTGTATTTGCGTTGATTTATTGTCAGCTAGAAAATTGCGACGGGCGGCAACTCGAGCAACTGTCGAGCTCTGATCTAAGGGGATTTTAGCTTTAAGGTTTATAGATGAATACATATATATTAGTGTGTGTGTGTGTGTGTGTGTGTGTGTGTGTGTGTGTGTGTGCATGATTTTTTTTTAATTTAAATTAAGCAATTACCGAAATGAAATCCAATTTATATTTTGTAATTGCAACTTGTCATAAGTTGTGAAACGAAAGACTTAGGCAACAAACTTGTTTGCTGATGCTGCAAAAGCTGCAGGAATTCTAAGCCGCCCACCGGCCCAAACTTGAAACATATGTAAAATCTTGTTAACTAAATGACCGACAGCAAATTACAAGCTACTCAATATCGTAAAGTTTTTCGAACAAGAATTGCACTCGTGTGTGTGTGTGTGTGTGTTTATATTCCTGTAACATGCGAAAATGCCACTTGTATTTTTTTTTGTTTTCTTTATTTTTTTTTTCTACTATTTAAGTGTGATATTTGCTGCTGTGTTTGAGCTAACACAAGCGCTTTGAATTATTCATGGATAGTCGTAGTACTCATAGAACAAATATGCAAAAAATTAAAAAAAAAATAAATCAATAAAAAAAAATCAAAAAAACTTGAATAATCGAAAAATGAAAAACGAAAAACAAAAACAAACGATTAACACATATTTTTTGATTCTTTTTCTGCCGCACAGACAGAAGGCAGAACAAACCTGTAGCTTTTGACCCATATTAAAGTTGCTGGCGAGTTGGATTTAAATATGAATAGAATTCGGTGAATAGGCAAAACGTTAGAAATTAACTGTTTGCGGGACGGCGGGGGCATCGAGGGGTTGGGGGGTTTCAATCAATCTGCAAGAAATCAAATGACAGAGCGGATGCTCCGAAAGATGGAGAGTGAGTGGTACAGGGCTGGGATGGGAAAGAGGTTAGGGAGAGAGAGGCAGTTAGGGGGCTGGCAGGGGGTAGCTAGGGGGTAGGTAGGGGGCAGGGGGATGGACAAAAGCACAGCATGAAAATTTCAACAAAAATCGTGCATTACATTTTTTTTTTTCTGTTTTTTTTTTCGGCTGTTCCTCTTTTAATTTTATTATTTGCTTATGATGAGGCAGCAACGGCAGCGGCTTCCCCCGATATTGATCTTGGAGCTGTATAAGCGTGTAATTTGAATAGTACACACCAACACACACACACACACACACACACACACATACGCATACACATTTAAGAGACAGGAAAACTAACAATATGAAAAGCATAGCAAAGGTCACTGGCATCGTTTGGTCAAAGATTCAAAAAAAAAAAAAAAACAAAATAGAAATAAAACGGGGAAAAAATAGAAATAAAAATAGAAAAAAAATAGAAATAAAATAGAAAAAAAATGGGAAAAAAATAGAAATAAAAATAGAAAAAAAATAGAAATAAAATAGAAAAAAAATGGAAAAAGGTAACAGACGCCAAGACGGCAAAGATTCAGTGATGATGAGTCCGTGATGATGATTGAGTTGATAATAATGATGATGAGCATACTAATAATGATGATGATAATGCTGTTAATGATGACGCCGATTAGAGTTGCCTTTCGGTTGGACATGCAGATGGCTGAAGGTACTTCAGTGTCAGCGCCGTTTGCGTGGTAAGCCTCCCCCCTCCTCCCATCTACCCCCTTCAAGTGGGCAGCAGACGTGGGCTGGGCAACAGTTGCAATATGTTGCCTCTAGCCTGCTGTCTATTGTCCGCTGTCCGCTGTCTGTTGTTCGTTGTCTATGGTCTATGGTCTGTGGTCTGCTGTCCGCTGTCTGTGGTCTGCTGTCTGTGGTCTGCTGTCTGTGGTCTGCTGTCCGCTGTCTGTGGTCCGCTGTCTGCTATCCGCTGTCTGCTGTCTGTTGCCCTTTCCCTTGAGTGGCAACAAATCAAATAAAACTGCAACAGCCACAATTGCGCAAATTGGTAACGCGACGCGTACCAGACAACTGTCCAAGACAGCTCCAAGACAGTTTCAAGCTCCAACCATTCAATATGCAAATGAGCAACAAATGCAAAAAAAAAAAATAAAAATAAAATAAAAAATAAAATCACTAAAACAACAAAAATGAAAACAATAACAAAAACAAAAACAAAAACAGTAACCAGCTTAAACCGGGCCAACAAAATTAGCGCAACGGAATTAATTAACAAGTGTAACATTTCATTTGAGTGACCTTGGGATGGGGATAGTCGACGGGCCTCTCCCAGACCGGACCAGATATCTTCCGAGTGACAGCAATAAATTTGACATGTTTGCCGATTTTCAGTCTGCAAAAGTTATGTAAACAACAACAACAACAACATCCCATATAAAGCCAAAGCGAACACCTTTGATGATATTTCATTTCGTTTCCCGTGCTTGAATTTCGCCATTACAGATTATTAGATATCATTTCAAATGTAACATGCCGCTAAAATCGCTCGAGGCTAATCGAAAAAAAAAAAAGTCAATAATTTTATAAAACTTTTTATTTTGTTGTATTTTTTTTATTTTGTTTTGCGCTTTGCATTTACGCATAAATTATTTGCCCATAAATTGCTCACGCCCCTAATGAACTTTGATTAAAATCACATTTTGTGAATTGCCGCCGAGGCCCGGGCAAACCTTTACAATGATGCGGCAAAAAGTTCATGTTACTTATTTAATTTTTTTTTTTTTTTTTTGCCATTTTTGCTGTTTATTATTTATATTTATTTTTTTTTTATTATTGCCTGACCCAATTTCTGGCACTACAAAAGAAATTTCCACGGAAGGCCGCGCATATTCTGAGTTCTCGCCGCTCACACGGCCAAGCGGCCAAGCGGCCATCGGAATTCCTTTGCAAAAAAAAAAAAAAAAAAAAAAGAGTATAAAATTTAATGGTGTTTTAGACAAATTAGCAGCAGCTGCTACTTAATTTTATGATTATATATACTTTTTGTTTTCTTTCATTTAATTTTTATGGCATCGTTGAAAATGTGAATGAAATTGCGGCCTGGCGTTTCGAGGCGTATGAGTAATGTGGGAAGTTGATGCGGGTGGACGCGCCTTTTATGGGTGATTCGTATTGCACTCCGCTGAGATGATGCTTCTGCTGTTTCTGCTACCTGCTACCTCATATGGCAGGAGTCCCACGAATGTGCGAATAACACACGCAATTAATGTCAAAGCCCGCAAATTGATGTTTCTCTCTGTGTGATTTATGCCTCGCAGGCGGCAGGCGGCAGGCGGCAGGCGGCAAAGGGGCAAAGCGGCAGGCAATGCAGATTTGTAGTCTAACCAAGCTATGAATTAACTTTGGCTTTTTTTTCTGCTGATCTAGTAATCCTTCAATTTTATCCCAATGTCTGAAGCATTGCCTCAAATTCCGAGCGGCCAATTTTGTTGGGTGCTTTTAACATTCCGCCGACCGCATAATTTATAGCTGCAATCATGTTTGGCATTCATTTTCTTTATGATTTATTTATATATACGCTTTTTTATTTTTTCCATTTTTTTTTTAATAATTCTGACATTATTTTTCACAATTGAAAATGCAGTCGGCGACACACGCCTTGTCACACTTCTGTCTGAAATATTTCAGCAAGAACAACTGTCAGCCCCAACTGGAAGTTGTTAGAGTGCAAACGAGACAACCACGCGCCAAAGATACACTGTGAGTGTGAACATACATATGTGTGTATATGTGTGTGTGTGTGTGTGTGTGTGTGTGTGGTGTCTCCCAAATGGCCCACGCGAGGCAGTGACAACAATGTCGCCAGTTTGTCGGGCTTTTATCAAGAAGTTATATCCAAGGTGCTGCCCACGCATGTAAAAATCAGAGTCTTTGTGTTGCGTTCATAATCAAAAGCTGAGGGGACCATTAAAACTATGCCAAAGTCAAGCAGTCTTTGGGCCCTTTCGAAAGTAAAAAAAAAACTAGTAAATAAAAAAAAAAAATAGTAAATAAAAAAACTCCAAAAGCAAAAACCATTATCACACATTGCGCATGGCTAGCAAATAGTTTGGCGTTTTGATTCGTGGCTTCGGAATTTGTCCCAGGCGATATTTTGCATTAAATGCACCATTGCTGACACAGTTCACGGCGCCCAGCCCACGGCAGCGACGGCAACGGCAACAGGTTGTAAATGCTGCCAAAATGCTTTTCCCACATTGGGAGTCTTATCTGTATCTGTGAGATACCCGTACGTGCATTTGTGCATATGAAGTTCATTTACACGCAGCTCAGATACAAAGCGGATAAACGGGCCTCCGACATCAGCTGGCCAATTACTATGATTAATTTGGCTTTGCTGGGCAGCACAAGACAACAGCAACCGACAACCAACAACCAACAACCAGCGGCCAACAACCAACAACCAATAGCCAACAACTAACAACCAACAACTAACAACTAACAATCAACAGTTAACAGCCGAAAAATGCAGACGCCAAGCGCCACACATCAAACACCATTGCATAGCTTTAGATGTGCATTGACGCCGTTAACCCACAGCAATTATGAAATACGTTTTAGCATTTTAGCCAGGCACCAAAAAAAAAAAAAAAAATTAAAGAAAAAAGAAAAAAAAGAAGAAAAAAAGAAGCATCCAAGTTGTTGGGCAAACAATGCAAGTTGCATGCCCGCACGCCGCTGACAATGAAAAAAGCGCTTTATACAACACGAAATTAAAACACGATCGCACATCGAACATGGCCAAAAACAAGCAGCCAGCAACAGCAATAAAAACAACACCAACAACAGCAACACCAACAACAGCAACAACAACAACAACAACAACAACAGCAGCAGCTCAGTTGTAGCTATGCCAAGTTGCATTGGGCCATGTCGAAGCTGAGCTGAATTTAATTCAATTTTGTTGTAGTTGTTGTTGTTGCCTGTTGTTGTTGTTGTTGTTGTTGCTGTTGCTGTCCAAGTATTTTGTTGTTGTTGTTTCAATTTTTTATCGTGCAACTTTCACTCTCTTGTGGGGCCGAATGTCACGAGCGCATTTGAATTTCTTCGGCCACAACCAACGAAAAACCAACAAAAATACCAACAAAAATACCAACAGAGCACCAACAATGAGGGAAAAAATAAAACCAAAAACCCAAAACCAAAAACAAAGCAATACAAAAATTAAGTCAAAGCCCATGCTTGGACTTGGACTCTAACCCACTTGGAACTGTGACAAATTGGAGCGGCCAAGTGCAGCGCCAAAATGCGGAAAACTTTGCTAAGCGAAACAAAAAACAAAAAAAAAAAAAACAAAAAAAAAAACCCCAATAAACACAATCGCACACGGCAATCACAAGAGCAACAATGCCAACAATGGCAATAAATATCAAATTCAAATTTTCAATTGCAACTGTCGGGCGTCAGGGCGACGAAGCGTTAAAGAATCGGCACAGCAAAACGAATGACTTAGGACACGAACTTGCCAATGCGACCAAACTTTGGTTTTGCTTGACGCGCATCGCACACACGCACAAAAGTGCAACTGCCAAGCGTCTTTTGTTACACATTTCGTGTGATTTATAACAATTAATCGTTTATTCGTTCATTCGTTTATTCGTTTATTCGTTTATTCGTTTATTCACTCATTCGATTAATCGACTCATTGGCTTCTTTTCGCTTACTCCTCCATTTCTTTGGCTGCTTCTTCGGACTCAAAGTCAATGTTTTCTTGGCCTTCAAAATGTAATGTCTTGGATGTCTTGGCGCGTTTTTCGATGAGTCAGCGCCGTCAGTCGCTGAACCGTTTCTTGCGCCCGCTGGGCATGTGCTTAGCCGCGGGGCATCGGTCTCTTCATAGCTGACTGCCCGATTACAGGCGACCTTCATGCAATTTGCAGTTGCGGCCCTTTGCTTCACTCCCCCCCTGCTCTACCCCCCCTTATCCATCTATCTGTCCATTGCAAGCCGCCGCCAATAGAAAAAGGTTACAAAACTTTTCACGCATCGACGAATTTTGGGCGCGACGCGTTCAATTCTGTTCGAGTTATGCAACTCAATTTAATTACCTGCCACCGGCACCCGCAGGCAGCCAGGCAGCCAGCCAGCCAGGCAGCTAGACAGGCAGACAGCTGTCTGTCACCTGTTCAAACACTCATAATCATAATCACCTCTCCACCTCTCCACCCTCCCCTTCCTCTTCCTCTGCCACTGCCTCCACTTGCCCAAACAGAGGCAAAGCAACAAAACAAAAAGTGAAAAGATTCGGAAGCGCGTGAAAAACTTAAACGCCTACGTGCGTTGCCCGCCGCTCGCTTGATTCTTATTGAAAGGGGCGGGCGGTGGATGTGTTGGGGGTCTGACCTTGTGCCGCAATGACACAAACGCATAAAAGTAATAACAATAATTTTTATGGCTTATTATTTATGATGCATGTCGATGTGCCTGTGACAGCCAAAAGCCGCCCATGCCGCATGCCGCATGCCGCATGCCAATTGCATAATTACGAAATGCCCCATGGATTCTCCCGTTCTGTTCTTTTGAGTGACACGCGTGACTGGCACGCAACTGCTGACTGGCATTTAGTTTTAGAACAATCACATTTCACTCATAACGCACACACACACACACACACACACATGCACACACGCCTACAGAGAGTAATGCACGTAAGCGCCATTTCACACCTCATGCATGCCAAAAGTGTTACGCATTTGCCAAGTCACACAAAAATGGCTAAAATGATGCAATGCCTGAGGCAGCGGCAAAATAAAAAACCCAACCATCCACCTCTTCATCTCCCCGTCACCAACATCCCCCCCATCCCCCCATACCACCATCCCACCCCACTCAGGCAGCCCATTACTTCTTTCTCCTTCGCTCTCTGAATGCAGTTTTGTTCGCTATTTGTAAAATGATCTACGCCAGTCGAGCAGCCAACAAACAACATCAACAACAACAACAACAACAACAACAATCACAAACAACAAAATGTGGAGACTGCATTTGAGTTTCTAATGCCAAACTGCAGATACCCTTTAGCCAAGTTATAGACAAGGACAAGGAATGATAAATAAAAGGAAGAAAATTATCTGTTGTTGCCTTTGGGAAGGCAAAGAAAATAATTAAAAAAAATAATTAAAAAAAAATAAAAAATAAATAAAAAAAATATAAAATTAAATATCTAATTTATCTTCATATATATATCCGTTTATACGTATACTTGATCTGTTGCTAGAGTATAACCAATAGCCCTTCCAGCCACCTCCTCCCTTGGCATTTCTTCTTGGCTCTGAGCTCGATGACATCAGTGCTCTGGCTTTGGCTCTACCTCTGCCTCTACCTTTGCCTCTGCCTCTGCCTCTGGCTCTGCCTTTGGCTCTGCTTCTGCCCCTGCCTTTGGCTCTGCCTGTGGCTCTGCCTTTGGCTCTGCCTTTGGCTCTGGCTCTACCTCTGCCTCTGCCTCTGCCTCTGGCTCTGCCTTTGGCTCTGCTTCTGCCCCTGCCTTTGGCTCTGCCTCTTCCTCTGCCCCTGCCTCTGCCTCTGGCTCTACCCCTGCCTCTGACTCTGCCTCTGACTCTGCCTCTGCCTCTACCTCTGCTTCTGCCTCTGCCTTTGGCTCTGCTTCTGCCCCTGCATCTGCCTAAGTTTTGACTTAGTTACCTCCGGCATGGAGCAGCTGAAGTTCCCGGCTTGGACATGGCACTCGGCTAGGGTATTGAAAACAATTTGCATTGAGTGCGTCGGATGTGATTTTATTTATAGGAATTAACAATTGTGTAGTGAGTAGCGGCAGCAGCTGCCAAATGCAAATAAACTGGGTTACTGAGAGGCGTTCAAATGCAGCGGCAGCTGCGACGGCGACTGCGACGGCGACTGCAACTGTCCGGGTCACTTGCAAATTGGACAAACAAGACAGAGACAGCCAGTGGCTGCTGGTGGCTGGTGGTTGGTGGCTTTTAGTTGGTGGCTGTTAGTTGTTGGGTTGGTGGTGCTCGCTTTTTGCAACACACATGACAGACACTTATTGCTTGGCTCAGAGGCAACACCAACACAACTTTTGGCTGCCATCCGTACGACTCATAACTTCAATTGGATTCTAGTAAATTGAATAACCCGCACAGAGTTTTGGTTTCTGCTGCCAGAAACAGGAAATGGCAGCACCAAAAAAATAAAAAAAAACTTATAAAAAAAAAATAATGTTGACCAAAAAAGGCAAACAATTTTTTTAGTTTTTTGGTTTATTTTTTGTTGTTGTTGTTGTTGTTTTTGCTTTTGTTTTGTAGTTACGAAAAGTCAATCAACTAACGAAATTTAATACAATTTGAACGCGGTTGTTGTTGTTGTTGTTGCTGCTGCTGCTGCTGCTGGCAGCTGCTCCCACAGCAATTTGAAGTTATGCTCGAAATTTTGACGGCGGCCTGTCAGTAGCTACCCAGCCAAGATCATGCGAGACCCTCCAAAGTGCCACATGTGGGAGTCTCGCCAAAATGTGTAATTCAATAGGCAACCGAAGAGTCATTCATACAGTTGTTGTTGTTGTTGTTGTAGCTGTTGTTGTGGCTGCTGATGCTAGCGCACATTCTCGGAATTGATTGTGTCTAATGAAATGTTTCATTAAATCGCCGCATATTAATATAGAATTTCATGTCTGCCACATGCCCGATCGCAGCCCGGGGCATTGTTATTGTGGAATTTGAGCAATTAGAAATTATTATTTGCTTCATTGCCCCCTTGAAATGTTTGTCAATGTTAGGCAATGGCAAATGTCAGTTAGAATATGAGAGACAAGTCAGCTAACAAATATATACAAAGTAAATAGATCCACATATATATACATATACATATATATATGGCTGTATACATTTACATACATGATGACCACAAACGCCCACTAACGCCCACAAATGCCCACAAATGCCCACAAATGCCCACAAATGCCCACAAATGCCCACAAATCCAACAAAGCCAACAAATCCAACAACAGGCGGACAGACAGCCGCAGAAAGACTGTGAATCAAATTTTGCATGCAAATGTAATAAAGTTTGTGCCTTAAGTCTTTCGTTTTGCATGCGATACATTTACCCATTTTCTTAGCTTCGATTTAAACGCTCTGGCACATTTCAAGACGGAAGCAGCAACAAATTGTAATTAACATGTTCATACATACATATGTTCAAGTGTGGGCTGGCACACACACACACACACACACACACACACACACACACTCTTGTACATGGAAATAGATATAGGAAAGGCAGAAAACGTATTAAAAAGGTTTGGCGTCTGCGCTGTGGGTGCGCTTCATTAGCGCCTTGCTTTTAGCTTAACAGTTAAAGAAATAGCAGACAGAAATAGGAAAAGGAAAAGATCGAAGCTGATAGAATGCAAAAAAGTCATACACACACACACACACACACACACACGCACAGAGTCACATTCTCAACTTGACTTGGCATCATTTATCATGGGCGAACATTTGGCTGTCTCTTTTCTGCAGCCGTCAGCGAGGAGTTTCGTTTGATCTAATAACTTTTGGGGCGCGCGCATAATTATAATTGGAGTGGTTTTTAATTAAGAAACCCACAAGCTATGAAGGTCAGCATTTGGGGCAGGGCTGCCGCCACGGGGGGGCGGCCTGGCACTTGCTCACAATGGGGCTATACGAAAATCGATCTCTTTGACTCGCTTCAAATTGCAGCGAAGAATTTGTGGCCATTTCAGTTTTTGGGGTCATGCTGGCAATTTGAATGAATGGAATGGTCATTTCTGCGTGGATTACGCGAAGCAACAACAGCAACAACAACAACAACAATACAAGCGGCAACAAGAGCCACAAGAGTAGCAGAAATTGTTGCGCAACGGTTAACGGGCTTTGTTACCATTTCGACCAGCAGCAATAACAATAACGTTAACAGAAGGAGAAAAAAATAACAGCAACAACAACCACAACAACCACTACAACAACATACACACTAACAACAACCACAACAACCACTACAACAACAAATGCGGCACTTAAATTGCGCGCCAAGAAAAACGTGATTTTCCACTTTTGATTTTTTTTTAAGGCGCGCTCGCGCCCAAAAGGAGTCGCTTGACTCGATGATTCTCACGTAACCGATGCCCGCAATATGCGGCAAGCTGCCGGCAACATTAGTGGCAACCACAACATATGTTGCTGCGACTCCGGCTGCGGCTTAAGTCAACACCAACGCCAACCGGTTGAGTAACTGTGATGCCAATTTTGCAGCTAAAAATTTCTTCCAGATCTTCGTTGTTGTTGTTGTTGTTGTTGTTGCTGCTGCTGCTGCTGCTGGCACTTTTACTCTCGTTGTTGTCCCAACGAATGTCCAACTAGATGCCCGTACCCGACTCTTGGCCCCATAACGGAAATGTCCATAATAATTTTTACACAATTTATTACGCTGCCTTCGCAATTGATATAAATTTCCCGAGCCATGCAATTTGTGAGCTGATTGATTGGAGCTGTGATTGTGACTGTGATTGGGCGTGACGGGGGGCGGGCGGTGATTTTAATTGCAAATAAATAGATAGAAAATAAAAATTACATTTTTTTTTTAAATAAGTGATTTACAAATTTGGCAGTCGTTGATGCCGCTGATGTAATCCACATCTTGATTGATGGATCTGCACTCGACGTCAACTAAGCTCAACTTAGCTCAACTGCCCTCAACTGCCCCCAACTGCCCCTAACCGCCCTCAACCGATCTCAGTCGCCCTCAGCCGCCTTCAACTGCCCTCAACTGCCCTCAACTCTCCTCAACTGCGTTCAACTGCCCCCAACCGCCGTCAACTGTTAGTCAGATGCCCCAACCGTCCTCAGCCGCCCCCAACTGCCCTCAACTGCCCCCAACTGTCCTCAACCGCCGTCAACTGTTGGTCAACTGCCTCCAACCGCCCTCAGCCGCCCTCGGCCGCCCTCAACCGCCCTCAACTGCCCCCAACCGCCCTCAACCGTCGTCAACTGTTAGTCAGCTGCCTCCAACCGCCCTCAGCTACCCTCAACTGCCCCCAACCGCCCTCAACCGCCGTCAACTGTTAGTCAGCTGCCTCCAACCGCCCTCAGCTACCCTCAACTGCCCCCAACCGCCCTCAACCGCCGTCAACTGTTAGTCAGCTGCCTCCAACCGCCCTCAGCCGCCCCCAACTGCCCTCAACTGCCCTCAACCGCCGTCAACCGCCCTCAACCGCCGTCAACTGTTAGCCAGCAGTGCAATCAATCATCGCCAGAGTCAACAAAGAGATTATCCCAAAAAGCTGGAATAGAAGTACCCCAAAACGGAGGCAGCTGCAATCCTCTCAGAACTCGTTAGAAGTCGGATTCATATGTCATATTTGTACAGCGCACAAGGCGAAGCCAATCAGCGGCAGCGCGAGGCGAGGCGAGGCGCGGCGAAGCAAAACAAAAGCCAAGTGAAGTGAATATGTAAAAATAATAATTAATTAAGGCAAAATAAATTAAACGTCATGCGAAACGAGTAACTGGCAAAAAAAAAAAAAGAAAAAATTATAATAATAATAATAAAAATGTCAACTAGGCAAACATTTGCCTAATTGAAGCGCACAAACCATGGGGACGCCTCCGCGGATGCCATGGCTCGTATAATGTGACGAGCCCACACACACACACACACACACACACACACACACACACAGTGTGTGGTGTTAATGTGGCTGGTCTGCTGGGTGCGGGCGGTGGCATTAGAATAATTGGCAGAAGAATTTTCAATTGAATGGCGATAACCTTGTCCATGAATGGCACTTGGGTTTGCTCTTTGGAGACACGTCGCGTATACGCAATGTGCTCCCTCGAACCGGTTCAAAAAGTTGTCGCTGTTGCTACAACTGTTGCTTCCATCACTTTCACATGCCACATTTCCGCTGTCTGTATGCGTGTGTGCATGTGTGTGCATGTGTGTGCATGTGTGTGCATGTATGTGTGCGTGTGTGTGTGTGTTGCAGAAATTGCGCAATCGCTGCGGTTGCATCTCCTCATATCACCTTGACTCTGAAAACTGAAGTGCAACCAAAACATTGACTACCAGTTTTAGCCATGCGACGCCTGCGACGCCTGCAACGCCTGCAACGCTTGCCACATCAATGGTTTGTTGTGCGGCAGCGGGAAATCAAAATTGCCAACAGTTGGCATTTATTTATCGGTCGTGCTTGTGGCCTCCAAATGGATGCATTTGGTCAAATCAAGATTTATATCCAAGCAGCGGCGGATACGCGGCCATTGCCAAGTGCCATTAGTCAAAATACCTGCAACAAGCTGTGGCAAGCTGCTACTCTGCTACTCTGCTGCTCTGTGGCAAGTTACTGACCCCTTGTCGACAATTTTTTTTACTTGCAGCTAACAATCATCGGACTGGCAGCTGCCTCATGGGGCGACACCAGCCAAAGTCAGTACCACATCCAAACGGATGAGGGACCCGAGAGATATTTCCGCTTTCAGACCGACAACGGACAATTTCGGAAGGAGAAACGCTTGCAAGATGGCACAGTCATTGGTGAGTCCACCCGATTGCAGTCCCATCCACTGGATGTGTTCCATAGTTTGCAATTCATAATTCACACTAAGGACAATCAATCATAAGACTCGCAAAGGATTTCCTCTCCAAAGCAATTTCATTATTTCCAATTGCCTTGAATCCCATAGCGACATTGCTTGACAAGATCATGCATCATCCTAGTGTAACAAGCATCCTGCCGGGTCTAATCCATTGCAACTACTTTCAGGCACCGAGGCCTGGATCGACGCGGCGGGCTTCCTGCGGCAGAAGGACTACATTGCCGACAAGGAGGGATATCGCATACTGAAGTCAAAGACCATATTTGTGGGTCAAGGTCGCGGCATTGAGGTAATTAACATCTTCTTAGCCGAGCTGAGCCACCAAAGCACCTAACCACTTCTCTTGGCTCCGCAGGAGGCCATCAAGTCCACAAAGTCGGCGCCGGCTCAGTCTGGAATTCTGGTCGATGGTAATGTGGGTGGCAATAATTTAGGCAGTGGATATCGTAAACACGGCTATGGATATAGCAGCACAACCACAACAACAACAACAACAACAACGCCTCCACCTCCGCTATACGAGCCACCAAACTTGGCCTTAGCCGATCTGGATTCGGGTGTGGGTAAGCTTAACTATTTATCACCGGAGCAGGCGGCAAAGTTGCAGCCACCAACACAATTGGGCTTCGATCATTATCCGGATGAGTTGCCCAGAGCACGCGATCAGCTGCTGAGGGGCAAGGCTACACCTGTGGTGCATATACAGCCAAATGCTGAACCCTACGATAGCATCAATGCCATCAACGTTTATGATGAGGAGGCGGATCATGGCTTTGCGCCGGGCCGCTTTGGCTCTGTGATTGCCTCAACGACCGCCCGTCCAGCTGTATTTGTGGAGGCATCTCTTCCTGACCTTTCGACGCCGGCGCTGTCCATGCTGCCGCCTCTGGGCGCCCATCGTAGACGCCAGCGACCACGTCCAACGGCAATTGCAATCGTGTCCTCGACTCCGGCGCCCATTGCGTCGCAGGAAACGTTCGGCTACTCGACACCTGCCCCATTCGCACGTCCGCCCTCGGCCCTCGATGCTGGTTACCACTATGCGCCGGCGGCCACGCCTGCTCCCAGTGGCTATGGACTCTACACGCCCAGCTCACCGCTTGAGGTGAACGGTTTGGATGCGGCGTTGCTGCCACCACTGCCGGAGAGCGCCTATCGCCGTCGCCTGCGTCCCTTGCAGACCAATAACTTGGATGCCTCGGACTACGATGGCGTCAGTGTGACACGCAATGGATTCCGCTACGTGCTGCCAAAGCAATACCATGAGGAGGCCCAGGTAGATGGCAAGCGAGCGGGTAGCTTTGGCTATGTGGATCCCTTTGGTATACGCCGTGTCGTCTACTATAATGCAGCGCCAGGACGTGGATTTGTGCACAGGAATAACAATCAGTTTGTCGGCGCCAATGGTGCGCCCTTCGATGATCCTGGACCAGCACAGTTGGGGAACGAGTGAATGGAACAGTTGCAAACGACATGACCATTAAAATATTCAAAAACAATTAAAATAACAATTACGATAACAATAATGATAACAATAACGATAACGATAACGATAACGATAACGATAAAGTTAACAATAACGATAACGATAACGATAACGATAAAGATAGCAACGATCGAAGCGTCCTTGTCGTAGCCCTCGAGGTGCTACAACTAATCCAAAACCAATCCACAAACTGCCCTCAACCCACACGATGCACCAAAACTAACCGAAAAGCCTCAACGTATAGCTAGAAAGAAGAAGCAGACCCCCAGCAATGGTAGGGGTATTACTTCATAATATTCTGTATATAACCACGCTTAAAACACAAACAAGGAAAAAATCAGAAAAATCAGAAAAAAAAATCATTTAAAAAAAATTATGAAAAGGATCAAGAAAAAGAAAACAAATATCTGTGTTAATTAATTTAATACTTATATATGTAATTTAATTTATAATTAATAACCGATTGTGCAATCCGCGCCTAGTAATTAGATTAGACTAAAGTTTCATTAGGGGCACTCACGAAGCTGTGGGTGCATCCGCAGTTGTAGCTAAGTGAATATCGTTTCATGTATTAATCTTGCCATATTAACAAAGCGTAACACACACATATATACACACACACACACATACACATTCACATACCTATCCTACATATATACATATACACATACATATACATATATATTTACATTTGTGTAATTTCTCTGCCAATAGTTGTTCATTATGCAAAAAATTTATTTTTTTTTTTTTGCTTTTTGTTTATTTTGAAGCCGAAGGATCAATGAGCACCCGTTGCCTAGAAATTATGGCAAAATAAATAGTTTATAACAATCATTTTTTTTTTAATAATTCTACACACACACACACATAAATATATACTCATTTGTGTGTGTGTGTGTGTGTAGACACATACAAACATATAACTTATATTATTTACACTTCAGTTGCTCCCCTCGAGCCTCAGATCTTAAGCTACAGCGACGACACTTAACACCATAAATGTTTTTTAATAAAATCTATTATTTAATATTGCGAAAAATAAAGAAATATTTAAAAGCAATGGCAACCCTAAAAATAATTATTATTTTTCTTTATACTCACTTTAAAATATGAAAAATTCAAATGAAAATTCAATTTTCCATCACAAAAAACATTCCCCTAGACCGAAGGATTATAGGAGGCTGTGTACGCCTCCCACAAACTTCAATTACATCAGATCAAAATTAAAATTTAGAAACCCAGGACACTGGTCTTTTATATCAGAATTCAATATTGATGGAACACCAAAAATTAAATTAGCTTATTTATAATTTTAATTTTTCGATGTGCAGACGAAATTAAAAAAAAAAATTGCACATCGCCGTTGTTTCATCATGAAAGGAGGAGTTGTAGGATTGATATTGCTTTTAATCAGCTGCAACATACAGGAGTTGTATGCCGCGAAGATCCTGTGCCTGATCGGTACACCCAAGCACAATAATCCCGGCTGGTCGAAGCTCTTCCTCGAGACCCTCGCCCAGCGTGGCCACGAGCTGACCATCGTTGGCACTGCTCCAGACTACAATCTGCCGAATAGCCGGCACATTTTCTTGGATAATAACTACGATGTCATCAAGGAGAACTATGAGGATGGCAATGGATACTACAAGGATCGTTGGTTCCTCATGCATCTGCTGATTTGGTATGAAGTACAAATAACCAGCTGCCGGACTATAAAGAACAGCATAAATAAAAATGAAGCCCTTCAGAAGGTGATGTTATCCGAGCTGCGCGACTATAAATTGATTATTATTGATGCCACATATCCTGTTGAGTGCCTTACATCGATCGTGCCACAGAGCAGTAATTTACCCATTCTGGCAGTGAGCAGCGGCAAGCTCTCCTCACAGCTGATGGAGCTAACGTGGAGTGGCAACTCAAAGGTGTCCAGGAATGTTCCCCATTTCCTTAGCACACTGCCCGAGGATATGAACATTTTCCAGCGCGCATTGAACTATGCCATGTACGGCACGGATGATCTGTAAGTGTTAGATCCCATATCCTATATCCTATTGGGTACAAGCAATTCCAGCCATGTTACCTTACAGCATTCGTTGGATGTACCTAAACCCCATGCTTGATTTAATCTCGGAAAATTGCCATGCGAATCACAGATCGGAAGTGACTCTGATTAATAGCCATTCCGTTTTGGACTATATCCCGTACTTGCCGCCCAACATGTTCGAGGTGGGTGGCATACACATTTGCGAAGAGTCGTCGCCTTTGGAGAGATCCTTGATGGACTTCATAGATCGCTCAGTGCTGGGCGTTGTGTATATAAACCTGCCCTATATCGAGCTAATGTACGGCAAGGGTGTGCAGGCTGTTGAGAAGATGATCGGGGAGTTCAATCAGTTTGGATTCATTTGGAATATAAACAATGTCAATGGCAAGGTGCCGAAAATGTTCGAGAATCTGAAGATTGTAAACATTAGTGAATATTCACTGCACGATATTTTGGGTTAGTTTCGAGCTCTTTGATTGTACCCCAATTTGTGTGTATTCAAAATCCATTTCCCAGCTCAATCGAATGCCAGGGCATTGTTAACCCACGGCGATAGCTTTGCGCTCCAAGAAGCCATCTTCAATGCCATTCCAACGATTGTCCTGCCCCTAACAATGGATCAGCAAAATGTGAGTAGTCTTTCCGTGTAATACATGTATGATGGAAATATTTTTGGTCCTTTGCAGAATGCTAAACGTATTGAGGAACGTCAAATGGGAGTCTGGATTGCAGCACAGTCCTTCTCCTTCAACAGCTTTACAGCTGCCCTCAGTTCTATCATTCGTGATAAGTCATTTTATCGTTCGGTCCTTCAGGCTCAGTATAATTTCCGTGCTCGTCCACTGCACCCCATCAATGTCGCTGTGTGGCACACCGAGGAGTTGATTAGCGACTCAAATCTGTATAAGCAACTGCATGCCTCTAAAGTAAGCGAAATCTGTCATCTTAAACAAAGCTTTGAAGATCTTAAAATTATGCCCATGGTCATTTGCTTTTTTCTGCTAATTAAACGTTTTTTGTGGAAGCTTCGTTAATTGAAAAACAACAGAAAGGAAAAAAGCGTCCAAACTCCGTTGGTAATGATATTCAAGAAGATCAGTTTGTTTTAAAACGTTTTTTCGATTTTCTTGATAAATTATTTAAAATTATAATTCAATGTTAGGACACAATATTAGACATACATATTTATACTACTTCATTAAAAATTTAAATAAAATTAAATTTAACCAAATGCAATGCAATCAATATAAATTTAGTAAATATTTCTCTAGTTTGCGGTGTCTGTTGATTGTAGGGATATAATTTAATTATTTAATAATATGTAATTAATCCTTATAAAAATAAACAAAAGTAAAATAACAAAGCTAAGAATTATTTTATATTTATATCTAAAATACATTTTTGGAGCTTTAATTATGCGAAAGTTTTCATTTCCTTATACGAAATGTGGTCTATAAAAGTATGCAACATTTTTTTTTGCTGAAGTAAGTACAACAACCATCGGACGACTCTGTTCGACACTGGACAAGCGAAGGTTTGTTGAGCGGCCTTTGCCGACTGCAAAAGACTAATTGCTTCCTGTTTTATCATTCATAGGATGTTTTGTCTCACTTCAGCTTTAGCCTGTTGCGTTGGGCTCGGGTCACCTTGAACAAAACAAATGCATACAAGAAAAGAAAACATATAGAAGATATGGCGAAAGAGGACAGAGCAAGTGAATAGCTTATTGAATGCGAGCTTGCGGTAATTGTTAAGTTTTCTGCATCCACTCTTTGTCTACCTACTGCCGCACACACACTAATGTGACATTTATATCGTATATGTAAGCTTGGTGTGTGTGTGTAGCTTATTCTTCGTGGCACACACAAGTTGTCAACACGATACTATCATACCCTAAGGAAAGCCGAATATATGAAATTTAACGAAATGCGTAGTGTGTATGTCATACGAATGCTTCGAGCTATCACGACCCAAGATGCTCACTTTTTTAAAGGGTATCATCAGAATACTCTAAAGACATAATTACTAAGTATTACTTTGTTAAAATCAAATAATGACGATGTCACTGAAATACTTAATTATTACATGAGTTTATTATTTTGATATTAATATATGATTTAAAATAATAATATGATATTTTCAATAGCATTTCTTTTTTATAAATTTTATTTTCTTAATAATTGTTGACTTAATTAAAATTTATAAATCAATTGTATTAAACTGAACATTAAATTATTTATTAAACATTGTATTATATACTAATTTGCTTTAAAATAGATGAAATGTTTTTCTAAAAAAGTAATCCTGTTTTCATCAATAAGATGCAGTATGGGGACATGTATTTTAGGTCAGATTTTTGTGTACGCAGTCAAATCAATTTTTTATTTGATTTTTATGTTAATATTATTATTTTCTATATTTTAAAAGTTTTATATGTTATACATGTAACTTTTATGGTAATTCTATATTTTGTAATATGTAAAACTCTCTTTACTTATATTTTTAACATTAGTTAAAACTTTTCAACGAACAATTTAAAAAGCATTTATTGAATTGTAGCTTTAAAAATAAATTTTAAATGCAAATATATTAAAATAATAAAGTATTAAATATAGTATTGTCTCAATAACTTATTTTATTTAAATCGTCTTGTAAATTGCATTTTTAAAATGTTAAACGGAGCAATAACTGTTGTTGCATATTTGAAAAATACCCTTCAAATTTTTCAGCGTCAATGGACATGATAGATAGCAGCCTGCGTTGGTCGTACACAATATCTACTTTGAAAAGTTTCATACATTGTGCTATTCATAGGGTGTCATACCATCGTGCTATTTATTCTCAAAAGGCGCGAAGAATGTAAGAGTTCCATTGTCGCGCTTCAATAAAACCTTTTGGAAGTAGCCCACACACACTATTGTATACATGTAGGATATAAAAGTTACATTAGTGTGTGTAGGCATGAGATAGAAAAAGTGGCGATGCAGAAATTTAAACGAAAGCTCGCAAACAATGAGCTGTTCACTTGCTTTCCTTTTTCCCCTTACCTTTCATCTCCTTACCTTTTTTTTCTCCTTTTCTCCTTGCCTTTTATCTATTTCGTTTTTTGGTATGCATTTGTTTTGTTCAAGGTGACCTGAGCCCAACGCAACAGTCTAAAGTTAAAGGGAGACAAAACATTCCATGATCAATATTTGCCCATGAAAAAACAGGAGGCAAATAGTCGACAGAGGCCAGTCGACAAACTTTCGTCATATTTGAAAACAGCACGACGTTATGATACCTTAAGGACAAAAAAATGCTTGAAACCTTACAAAACAGATCATGTTTATGACTTAAGCGGGCTTCCATCTATCATGTCCACTGATGCTTATGAATTTAAGGGGTATTCTTAAAATATGCAACAACAGTTATTGCTTGGTTTAACTTGTTACAAATTGAATGTACAAAACAATGTAATTTATTGAGATAATTAAGACAGTACAATATTTAATACTTTATTATTTTAATACTTTTATGTTAATTATTTAATTTTAAAACTACAATTTATTAAACGCTTTTTAAATTGTTCGTTGAAAAGTTTTAACTAATGTTAAAAATATAAGTAAAGAGAGTATTACATATTACAAAATATAGAATTACCATAAAAGTTACATGTATAACATATACAACTTTCAAAATATAGAAAATAATAATATTAACATAAAATTTTACTCAAAAATTTATGTGATTGCGTACACAAAAATCTGACCTAAAATACATGTCCCTTTACTGCATCTTAATGATGAAAACAGGATTACTTTTTTTAGAAAAACATTTCATCTATTTTAAAACAAATTAGTATATAACGCAATGTTTAAGAAATAATTTAATGGTTAGTTTAATACCATTGATTTATAAATTTAAATTAAGTCAACAATTATAAAGAAAATAAAATTTATAAAAAAGAAATGTTATTGAAAATATCATATTATTATTTTAAACCATATAATAATATCAAAATAATAAACTCATGTAATAATTAAGTATTTCAGTGACATCGTCATCATTTGAAATTAACAAAGTAATACTAAGTAATTAAATCTTTATTTTATTCTGACGATACCCTCAAAAATAGTGAGCGGGTTGGGTCATGATGACTCAAAGCATTCGTATGTCATACACACTACGCATTTCGTAAAATTGCATATATTCCGCTTTCCTTAGGGTATGATAGTATCGTGTTGACAACTTGTGAAGACCACGAAGAATAAGCTACACACACACACAATGCTTACATCTACGATATAAATGTCACATTAGTGTGTGTGCGGCAGTAGGTAGACAAAGAGTGGATGCAGAAAACTTGACATTTACCGAAAGATAATGAGCTAGTTTTTTGCTCTTTCTTTTTTTCCCCACCTTTTATCTATTTTGTTTTCCTGCATGCATTTGATTTGGTTAGGTCGGCAGATGGTTGTTGCACTTGCTGCAGAAAAAAAGTGCTGCATACTTTCGTGTGAGAGGATGAAAATATCAGCATGGGCTTAGTTTCCGAAATAAATAAAACTGCTTTAAAGGTAAAAAATTTGCCTTCTCTTCTTTAAAAATGAAAATGTTAAAGCTATAATTCATTAGTGTATATTCAAGCTATCAAAATTTGAATAAAAAGCAAGAATTTAAAATTGTTTATATTGCTTGTAGCTTTTAATTATTTGGAAATATTAAATAAAATAAAAATAAAAAACTATTGAAAGCCAAAGAAAGAGATACTATTGAATGTGTCAAAGAGACGACTCTCTTTTCTTGGAACAGGTAGACAGCTGGTTTCAAATGAACACAGGTAAAATCTCTCTTGAGCAGTAGTATTGGGTAAGGTACTTTTGAAGATAAATGAAATAAAAAAAAAGGAATTACACTAAAATATGTATATGTATGCAATTCCCAAGGGTCTGGCCGGTCTTCAAAATTGCAGACTCAGTATCTTTTGGAGATTGTCGTCGAACGGAACGGAATGTGGACAAAATTCTTTAAAATCTCTTGCAACGCGCGGCAATGTACACTGACGCGACCATTCGAGGCAATGCCAGGACCAAGAGGTCCTTTTGGACTAGGAAATCTGTACAATTATATGCCTGGCATTGGGTCCTATTCGTGGCAGCAGCTGCACAAGGCGGGCCAGGATAAGTACGAGAAATATGGCTCTATTGTGAGAGAGACTATGGTGCCGGGACAGGACATTGTATGGTTATACGATCCCAAGGACATTGCCACATTGCTCAACGAACGTGAGTGTCCACAGCGTCGCAGTCACCTGGCATTGGCCGAGTACCGCAAACGACGTCCACATCTCTACAAGACAACAGGACTACTGCCCACTAACGGACCAAGTTGGTGGCGATTGCGATCACAGCTGCAGAAGGAGCTAAGTGCTCCAAGGAGTGTACGCAACTTTGTGGTCCAGGTGGATGGCGTGACCCAGGAGTTTCTACGATATCTGGAAGAGTCATCCATAAATGACTCTGCAATTGATATGCTGCCAAAGCTGACTCGACTCAATTTGGAGTGTGAGCGATGTCCGAGTATTATAGAAGGATTAAAGGATTAATTAAAGAATTCTCTATCGGTAGTAACCTGCCTGCTGACCTTTGGAGCACGTATCGACTCCTTTACGCCGAAGGAACAGCATATCCACTCGCGTTCCTCGCGGCTCATGCATGCGGCAGAGACCACCAACAGTTGCATCCTACCCACGGATCAGGGCCTACAGCTCTGGCGTCTTGTGGTGACTCCAAGCTATCGGAAACTTGAACGTGCCCAGATCTATATGGAAAGTGTGGCCCTGGAGCTGTTGGAGCAAAGTGTGAAGCATGGATCCAACGCTCAAGCCTCGCTCATCGATGCGTACATGCAAAATCCCCACCTGGACCGCTATGATGTGGTGGGCTCGGCGGCAGATCTCCTCTTGGCCGGCATTGATACCACTTCCTATGCCTCAGCGTTTCTGCTCTACCATGTCGCACGTCATCCCGAGGTGCAGAAGCGCCTCTATGCGGAGGCACTTAAGGTGCTGCCCAATGCGGAGCAGGCGTTAACTGCTGATGCCCTGCGCACAGACATCACGTACACTCGGGCGGTCCTCAAGGAGTCCTTGCGATTAAATCCCATATCGATTGGATTTGGTCGCATCCTCAATCAGGACACAGTCTTCAGTGGCTACTTTGTGCCCAAAGGAGTGAGTATTCCCAACCAGTTATCCCTGCCGCAATATCATCCATATATATATATATCCTTGTTTGTAGACTACAGTAGTAACTCAAAATATGGTCGCCTGCCGCCAGCCGCATCACTTCCCAAATCCGCTGCAATTCCAGCCCGACCGATGGCTCCAACAACGCAATGCCCTCAATCCGTATCTGGTGCTGCCCTTCGGACATGGCATGCGTGCCTGCATAGCTCGTCGTCTCGCCGAGCAGAACATGCATGTGCTGCTCCTACGGGTGAGTGTGCTCATTGAATATCGATGATCTTTGGGCTCGATTTACAATTCAAATCTTGTACCTCCTCCTCCTCTTCCAACCCCCCCCTCCCCTACTGCCTCGCGGGCACAGCTGCTGCGCAACTATGAGCTCATCTGGCGGGGGCGAACGGATACCGAATTGGATATTATAACTCTGCTGATCAATAAACCCAATGCTCCGGTTCTGATCGAACTGCGATCGAGATCGCGATCCTCGTGATTTGCAAGTCAAAAGGAGGAGACCCAATGGAGGCGTCTACACTTTTAGTTCATTGTTTATTTGCGTTAAAAAATGAATTTTAAATAAATTTTATATATATATATATGTTTGTATATATTTTTATATCAAGTGTAACTCATATGACTAGTGTGTGTGTGTGTGTGTGTGTGTGTGAGTGAGTGTCCGTGTTACTTATATATATGTTATATATATATATATATAAAGTTATATATATATGAATTGAAAGGCTGTGGGTGTTTTGGTCTACAATTACTACGAAAATGGAGAAAAAAAAAATAATGTTTAAAATTAAAAATGAACTGCCCGATCTTCAAGTATTCATGAATATATAATAATGGAAAGGCATATGCTGGAAATTCTTCATAAGTATAGTGTTTGGGTTCTTCAAGTCAAAATTGCTTTAGAATTGTTTCGTATAATACTCTAAGGTTATAGAGTTGCCAGAGTTGTCAGGGATTGCGAGTGGAAAGTGGAGAGTGTAGAGTGGAAAGTGTAGAGTGGAAAGTGAAAAGTGATTGGTAAAAAAAAAGCAAATGGAAGGGGAAAAATAGAACGTGAAGAGTGGAAAGTGAGATGTAAAAACTGGAGAGTGGAAAGTGTAGAGTGGAAAGTGTAGACTGGAAAGTGTAGAGTTTTAAGTGAAAAGTTGCAAGTAGAGAATGCAAAGTAGAGAATTTAAAGTGAATAGTGAAAAGTGAGCTGTAAAAAATTGAGAATGGAGAGTGGAATGTGGAGAGTGTGGAGTAAAAAGTGTAGTGGAGAGTGTAGAATAGAAAATTTAAAGTGAAAAATGGAGAATGGAAATGTAGAGAGTATAAAGTGAATAGTGGAAAGTGTAGAGTGTAAAGTGGAAGGTGGAGAGTGGAATGTGGAGAGTGGAAAGTGGAGAGTGGTGTGTGCTTTCAATATGCGATTGTCTGTCAGAGCTGCTATGTCAGTTAAGGAGCTGCAAGGGAATATATAAGTTTCTGTTCATTTTCTTTGCTTCAGGTTGGGTGACAACCCTGTTAACGAGCTTATCATTATGTGTTATTGGTGTTACCTCTAGATATTAATTAAGTTATATGCATTTAATTTGGGTGTTCGTGTGTGTATATGGCTTAAAAAAATGCTCCTAATCTGTTGCTGGCCCACTCAATGCCCCATTCTGTCCTTGATCATCCTTAACTCGCTCAACTACCTGAACTTCCCGTTAACCTAACCGAGGTACAGTTGCGCCCTGTAAGCTCAACTCTATTGAGACTCTTACTACTAAAGAAGCTATCGTTTCACTATAATCAGACTGCCGTTAGTCAAGGTTTAAGTCAAAAATATGTATGTATATCGCCCATCTATATCCCCAGATCTGCTCCCTATTGTGTGTGTTCCCGCTTCCTAATCTTTACTGCTGATCCCTCACTATATTCTTCTCTAACCTATAAGGACTTTGGTTGTTTGCCGCACTAAACGCTAGGATGATTGGTGAAAAAATACATATACATACATCTAGTTATCCTTGGAGCTGACCTGGTCATCTATATCGTCCATTCATATATATCTATATATGTGTGTATATATGTGTATATATATATATATATGTATATATATAGTGTCTTTAAGATTTAGATTTAGATTCAGTGTCAGATCGAAGGTCCTATTAACTACTCGTATGGCTATCGTTGAATATGTTGCTGGTGTCATGATGAAGGTTGAGATATGAGTTAACTGCATCGTTCTGCTGCCCAGGCGGCGCATCCACTTGGAATCACCTTAGAGCTCCAGCAGCAGAACCTCCTCGTGCTAGAGTATATTCAGCAGGGATGAGTCCATCATGCGATCATCGTAGAGACTGAGAGTCTTTGAGGCACGCGCTTTTCGCACCGATGGCGGCACATCGCCCGGCGTCTTCACCCGCTCGCTGGGATCCCGGAGACGCTCACTGCTGCCCCGTCCACTGAATACCTCACGGAAGACCTCAAGACTGTGTTGACGTCGCATCTGCTGCTCCGTTGGCGGATGCATGCTCCCACTGTTGCTGGTGACCAGCAGTGAATTTGTGCGCAGATGACCAGGACGACGTTTGGTCGCCCGGGAGCCGGACAAGGTGTGCAGCTCGTTCTCGTTGCTCAGCATGCAGTTGTTGTTGTTGCCGTTGCTGTTTATGTGCTTGATGAGGCTGCTGGACAACGAACGGGGCACTATGTGGGCCGGAGTGCCAGTTCTCTGCTCCGCGCTGCGAAGCTGCAGAGAATTGGTCCGGTCAAATGGCTGCAATGGACTTAAGTCCAGGTTGTTCGGTCGCCTAAGGGCGCCATTAAAGCGTGCGCTATCCATGCCCTTCAGAGCGGCCACCAGATTGGACTTTTCCTCGCCCAACTGCAACTGTCTGCACAACTCCTCGGCATGCTCCTTCCGGAAGAGCTTCTTGTGTATCAAGGCACGAACGCCATGCCAGCCACGGAGCTTGTGGTCCGTGTTCTGCTGCTTGGGAAAGCCTTGTCCCAAGCTGGAGTTGTGCTTCTGCTGGTGACTGGCAATAAGTTCTTCAACACTCACATCGTGCTCCAGGCAGGAGAGTCGCTGCTCCTGCTGTGGCTGGAAGCTGTGCTTCTTACTGCGCTCCACCAGCACTGGCGGCGTTCGCAGCGTTTGCGGAGCTAGATTCCGCTCCTGGCAGGGATTGCGACCCTGCAGATGCGGCTGCAGTTGCGGCTGCGTGTAGTTCAAGTGATTCTTCTCCGTGGGAAGCTGCTGATTGGGTGGTGGCTGCAGCAGTCCACCATCGGCTGATGACAGTTGCGTTTGCGCCTGATGCACTGCAGCAGATGTCGTTGTGGTGCTCACATTCAGTTGCGTCTCCGGTGACGCCAAATTGTTGGTGTTGAGCAGCGGACTGGCGGGCTGTGCCTGTAGACGCGGACGCAAGCTGGACATCTCCTGCATGCGCTCCTCGGCACACAGGGAGGTGAGTCTGGCATCTGCATCGTGGTCCCAGCAATCCTCGCAGGTATCACGCACCAATTTGGCTGCTGCACCGCCTCCCCATCCAGCGGGGAAGAGCGGTCGTGCCTTATGGCGCACGACAAGTGTTTGCATCTGATCGAAGCTTGGATGCGGACCCACCTCCTGCTCATAGGGTGCCTTGTACGGCGGCGTCACCTGACCAGGTGCATAGAATTCCGAGCAACGTGTCGACACTTCCCAGAGCACCAGTCCCAGCGCATACACATCCATCTGCTTCAAGGATGTCTCACAGTCACGCAAATTAACGGCGCCCTCGAGCAGCTCCGGCGCCATGTAACGCAAGGTGCCCACCTCATTGATGCTCTTCGTCTCGGCCATGGCCACTTCCCCCTTGTACTCGTATTTGGAGCCGAACACCTTCAGTGCGAAACCGAAATCAGCTATGCAGCAGCTAAGATCCGCCTGCACGAGAACATTGCGCGAATTCAGATCCCGATGAGCCACGCAAGGCTTGTGCAGCTCCCCGAGTCGCAGCTCTGTGTGCAGGTGTGAAAGGCCACGTGTGATGGTGCGCAACATGCCACAGCACTGGGCGAAGTCTGTTGTGTTGGCTATGAGCCAATCCTGAAGGCAACCCAAGGGTGCTAGGGATAGCACCAGCTGGTACTCCATGCGTCCGTCCATGGTACGACGTTCGTCATACCCTTTGGAAGATGAAGTGATCGGGATTAGAGTTCTGAATATGGCACCTTTCGAGGGTTCTACTTACCAAAGTAACTAAGTAGAGCTGGGCACTCCATGAGTGGCAAGGCGTAGATGTTTCTCTCGTTCACATAATACTGATGATGTGCCTCCGGATATATCTTGACGGCCACCTCCTGTTCATGGAGCAAGCCCTTCATTACCGTCCCGTACTTCCCACTGCCGAGCATGCTTATCAGGTTCATGTTGTCCACATTACGAAGGTTGGAGCTATAGCCAGGTCCCGAGGGTGCCAGCGGTGATTCCTCCGGCTCACTTTTCTCCTTCACCCCGCGGCGGTACTGAAACATTAGAAGGACTCCAATGAGAATCAGCGTTACGAGTACCATATAACTGAGCAACGTCGTGATTCGGATGGAACTCTGCTGATGGGATGCAGCTCTGTTGGTAGCCGCTGCTCGCACATTGTTGGCCAGTTCCAGAGGCGCCGGTTCCACCACTGACATTTGGGCATTACACAGATCCCCCGAGCAGCAGCAATAGTAAAGGGAATTGCTGCGCGGTGTGGGCGCCGAGCTGGTGCACTCGGTCTGGCTGCATATCGAGTTACGATCCGTATTATCCTTCCAGCAGCCTAAAACGAAGGATCACATTAACTGACGGATATGTTTGTTTATTCAGTGGAATCCCTGGACTTACCTTGCTTCACCACACGCGTGCCATTAGCTGTTTGATTCCAGAGTGTGAAGCAGAAGGTGTAACCCTCGGTGCAGCTTCGCTTGTGCGGAACACTTGGCGTTGTATTCGACTCCAACAGCTGCTGCTCGGCACTGACCCCCTCACTGTTCTCCTGCTCATAGTCATCGTCGTGCTGCGTGTTGTCGTTCTCCATGAAGCTCATGCAGCTATATTGCCGACTAGGAGCCGGTGCTATATGGAAAATATGGAAAAAAGGTTGACTTCATCAGTTGAGCTGATCTGAAGGAATGGCATCGTCTATACTCACATGCCGCTGCCAGGGCAATCATGGCCAGTAGAGGCAGGAAACACAACACGCTCCTCGTCATGTTGAGTGTCTTAGATTAGTTGCCGGATGAATCAACGCCTTGGTTTCCGTTGGTTTCCCTCAATCACCTTTACTCCGCGATGCGACGTGCTGATGACATTTTGGCTCAAGGGGCAAAAGGAGTTCAATTCTGAAAGGAACATAAATAAATGTCAATAAGACAAATTGTTTATTTATTGACTTGTTTCTGTTGTTGTTGTTGTTGTTGTTGTTGTTGTTGTTGTTGTTGTTGTTGTTATTGTTGTTGTTGTTTTGTAAGCGCCTCAAATGGCAATTTCCAATAAGAAGCCTGGCCTGTTTATCATTTGACTCCCAGCGTTCCGGGCCTGGAACTCATTCTGTATTCCATTAGGCGGGTTGTCAATTTTGCAAAAGTTGCAACATTTAAAAACATTTCCACGGAAAAAAACAAATACAAAAAAAAAAAGAAAATAACAAAAAAAAAAGACAATAAAAAGAAAAAGAAAATAAAAAAAAAAGATAACGCCCAGACCTAAATATTTGAACAAGTGCAATGCAGTCCCAAGAGTCGCGATGATCATCAAATACAATGTAGTTGTTGGATTTGCTTTTTGCTGTTGTTGTTGTTGTTGTTGTTGTCATCGTCGCTGACGTTTCCCTCCTCAAACTGTCAGACAGACATTCTGTGTGCCCGTCTATTCACCCACCCACTTTCTTAAAAATGGAGCTCGCGCTGAAGCGGAGGGGCGTTTCGCAGACAACGTTGCACTTTGGAACCGTTTGGGGCCGCGTTCTGGTGTGCAAATTGAGCTCTTTATGAGCCACAGCCAACAGGGGGAAATATAAATATAAATACACTGAGGGAAAAGCTCTCCTAACTTTTGTCAACAAGACTTGAGCTTGAAATTAAAATTGAATTTAATATTTAATATTTCACCTTTTCTCTATTGACACCTTTTTTTCTCGCTGTGTATAAATTCATTCCCACTATATATATGTACATATATATATATATAGATACACATACATATACATATACATATATTGGTGAACATGTATGCAAAATTCCTGCTCCGTTCTAGTGGCGCCACAGACGTTGATTAGAAATTTGTTTTGGCTTTTATTATTCAGTTGGCTGAACTTTGGAAAATGTCTTGGTGAATATTACTCGAAGCTCTACACGTTTTTAATGTAGCTACCTTATCTATCTATCTATATATATATGCACACTAGCAAAACACACACACACACACACAGCACACTTAGACGCACATGTGCATGTGTCTCAAGTTACGTTCAAGAACTGTCTCCTAACGGTAAACATGTACAATCATACATAAGAACTCCCGCCGGAATATGGGTTAATTGCTTTCAAGATATTTTAAGCTTGAACGGGATAATTACCCACAGCAGCAGCAACAACAACAACAACAACAACAACAGCCCCCACATCGTTAGATAAAACGCATATTGAAAATTAACCATTAGTTCATGCTTGAAATATAATTAGAATGTGCGGAGTAAAAATAATCGCATATGTGCATACATATTAATATAAATGTGGTGGTTACGTGATTACTGAAAATAATTACAAATTACAAATTACAAATTACAAATTGCAGGTACAAGCGTAATCACGATAAGGATGACACTTGGTTACAACTATGGAAGCTCGAATGACAGCTCGTGTCGCGATAGCACGAATCTATCTGTAAATTTCACGCGATTAGCACTTTAATTAAAAAGTTTCCACTTTCCGTTTCCTTTACACAGTAATCGTTTATAAAGTTAATACTATATTTATTTAATATAAAGTTAATACTATTTTTATTTGGGTGAACGATTTGTAATCTTTCTTTTCCATTACTCCGATCATTTCCATTTTATGCCCAATCATTTCCGATTCGTTCAAATTGTCATCTCCAGCGGGTAAATATAAACATGGCAACTAATTGTGCAGTCTTTTGCTTTATGCTTTGTTTTCGCACGTTATCGCTACAGAGAGCGTACACTGACGCCGGCGCGTGCTCTTCAAGTGATTGAATATGTAATAACGAGAGAGGCGCAAGAGAGGAGCGAGAGAGCCTATAAGTGAGCTTCGACATACTGAATCAGTAGTCAAAGTTTGACTTCTCTGGCACATGCGCAGAATGCACGCAGGTAAACGAGAGCGTAACTGGCGCGCCAAAACAGGTTCCCTAAGGAAATAGAGGCGCCATGGGGGAGCGGGAATGGACATTGGTTCCAGCATGACAGCCGACGGCGCCAGTTAATTGCAAACTTTTTTTATAGTCTTTGCTGTTGCGTATCTTTTGCTAAAGTTGTCGTTGTTTTTGTCGTTGTCGTGATGTGCTTGTTGTTGTGGGACTGTGCAGCGAGCTGATTAACTTTTTGCATGCTGAGAGTGCGCGTTTCTGTGTTTATGTGTGTGTGCCAATGTGCATATTTGTGAATGTTTTGGTGCGCATCTTTGCAAATGCGACAACGTCGACGGTGACGTTATATGTAAGTGTGTGCTTTTCTGTATGCAGAAAATCAATGCATATACAAACTCAAATACAAACACGAACACAAGTACGTTCGTGTATGTGAAAGACGTTATTGAAGGGGACAATTCAGTCTGTTTAAGGGTATGGGTATGCTTTTGTATGCGCCGGGGTGGGTGGGCGCCAATGTCTGCTACCGTCCCTGCTTCCGTATGCGTTTGTGTGTGCTTGCGTATACATGTGTGTCTAAGAGTGTACTTGAGTTTGTTTGCATGAATGTATGTGTATTTATTTGTATGCGTGCGCAGACCTCCTAAAAAATTGATTTTTCCAAGTCATTGCCGCAAATTTAATTTTGAATAAACTTTGTAAATTAAGAAAACCTAACGGTACTTAATAAATTTGCAATAAATAGACTAGATGCACATTTAAATTTTTCTTACACTGTTTACTGTTATTGGCAGTATTTCCGCACTGCCGCCGATAAGATGTTATGTATGTTCTTTGTAAGGCGCTTGCTTTCTGTTATTCTTGTTATTTTTAATTTTATTTAAACAAAAATTGCACTGTTTACACTTATGGATACAGGTCGCATCTCAATTGTTTTAATATTTGTTTATTTACAGTTATTTTTTGCACTTGCAACTAAAATAATTTTTGCTGCGCGACGTTTCGCAAATTGCTGTTGCCGTTGGACGCCGCCTTTGCCGTCGCTCGCTGAGAACTGACTAACTGAGATCGGGGCGCCAGCAGCGTCGTCGACAGCGGCAGCGTCATAGCTGGGAACTTGATAGCAGCATGCGCATATTTACGAAGCAGCGTGTAATGACAAAACACCAATTGACGCTCTCTGAATACATCAGAGTACAAGAGAGCGACACTCAAGAAAATAGTGTGTGTGAGAGAGAAAGAGAGAGCGAGAGAGAGCGAGAGAGAGCGAGAGAGAGTGCGAGAGAGAGAGAGAGAGAGCGAGAGAGAGCGAGAGAGAGAGAGAGAGAGAGAGAGAGAGAGAGAGAGAGAGAGAGGGAGAGAGAGAGACAGTCAGAACATAAGAGCAAAAAACAGCTTCTTGCACTTGTTGATTGCATGATGTGTGGGTTAAAGGACTCTCTGACTGCAGGTACAGTTTAAGATGCTTCGTTTATTGATTGATAGATTCTCATATGCATATATAGACTACTACTATTGCTCCACTGGATGGGCAGGCAGCACCTGACCAGCGCAACTGCCGAATCCTATGCGCAATCCATTACGTTCGCAATGTCCACGTATGATGACCTCATCATAATCCTGCAAGAATTTGCGCGTCTTGCCGCCCTGTAGCTCCAACGTCTTGGTACCCTTCCAGCTCAGTTCCAATAACGAGCCATAGGAGTCCGGCGTCTCGCCGCTGATCGTGCCCGAGGCCATTAAATCACCGGGCCGCAAATTACAACCAGTGATCGAGTGATGGGCAATCTGTTGAAGCGGCGTCCAGTACAAGTGCTTGAAGTTGGACGAGCTAATGAGCGTCTCGATGTCATTGGCGGCTGAAAGGCAACGATATCAATTAAGCAAGTGCTCAAGTCCCAAGGATACCCTTTTTCTTTGCAGTATGAAGGAGTATATCCATTCGATATTTGGCTTAACTTACGTTTGAGATATACTTCCAAGTTTATATCAAAATTAAAGGGTGACTTCTGCCTCAGGTACGGCAGCACTTCTGGCTCCTGTTTGAAGTTGTCCAGCAAAAATGGCTTTAAGGCTTCTGTCGTTACCACCCATGGAGAGATGGTGGTACCCATATTCTTGGCGGTGAATGGACCCAGCGGGATATATTCCCACTTTTGAATATCACGTGCACTCCAGTCATTCATTAGCGTGAACCCAAAGACATTCTTCCAGGCATCATCCACTTTAATTGGTTCTCCCAACTGATTGCCAGGACCGCCAATAAAGAAGGCCATTTCCAGTTCGAAATCCAAAAGCTTGCAGGCACCAAGCACAGGCTTGTCGCCATCTACGGGCAGGATCTGACCCAAGGGGCGGCGGATGGGTGTGCCGGAGACAACAACTGAGCTAGCACGACCATGATAGCCCACTGGCAAATGACGCCAGTTGGGCATAAGGGCATTATCAGCACCACGGAACATAATGCCCACATTTGTGGCATGATGAATGGACGAGTAAAAGTCTGTGTAGTCACCGATTTGTGCGGGCAAATGCAGAATAATCTCCGACTGTGGTACCAAGGCACTAAAATAATAAACAAAAAATAAAGAAAAAAAAGTAGAATTACATAAACATTTAGCATTTGTATAGTAACTTACGCGTCCTTTAGGTCAACATTCTGGTCAAGCTTAGAGCCTTTGCCGAGAAGCTCTTGGGTTTGTGTCCTCACTAAAGACCATGCCTCGTGTCCCAAGCTCATTAGCAAGTTTAAGTTTTCCGCCTGTAGGGCAGCCTGTAGCGAGATGACAAACCAAGAAGGATGTAAGCAAGAAGCAAGCAGTTAAGCAAGCAGTGCGCACCACTTACCCGCAGGTTGGCGTCGTACAGATGTGACACAGCTTTTAGATTCAACACATGATCACCAATGGCCACGCACAGGCGGTGTTCAGGCTAGAAACGAAAGATACGATATAAAGGGAAATTTTTACGCTATTCATATACGATATGTGAACATGAGATAAGCTAAACCCCTGCACAGGTGTTATATACCTATTATGCATATGGGGATTAATAGACTCTGTTTTTGTAAACAAACTAGTTTGCGGTATGATTTATTCAAATTATATGCACTAAAGCGGTTCTTGTTCTATTTGAAAAACATGTAAAACTCGCCTGACTGTCACATGGAATGTTGATGAAAGCAATGAAAATGAAATTTAACTTGAGAAAAACAAAATAATAAAAGAAAAAATAAATAACAAATTATAAATTGTAAATTCTACAGCAAGATTCTTGTTATTCAAAGGGCTTTGTCAAAGTATTTCTATTTACTCACATCTGATTTAGTGGAGAAGACAGCGTAGGGTAAATTTTCCAATGGAAAATCGCTGCCCTTTGGCACTGGCACAAAGCTTGCTGACATTTTGTTTAAGTTCACACAATTGTTAACAAAATAACTGTAAAATGTGCAGCTTTCGGGTAGTTGTGAGCAGAGACAACCGATTAAAATTAAAGTCGCAAGCCAAAGAGTGCGTAACGCCACAGCGACGATGACGATAAGAACTGAGCAACCGCTTTTAAAAACGATCTTCTTTATATGCGCGATCACACTCTCCGTCTCGCTCTTACGCCGGTAAATCAGGTTCTTTTGGCGCTCTTAAGAAAACAAGCCCCCAACTGAAAAGAGAGAAGTTTTCGAAAAGAACTCTTGAAATGCTGTTTGGTTACTTTAATTTATTTACTTTATTTACTCGTATATTTGTTTATTTATGCATGTGTTTGTGTATGTATATATATATATATATATATATATGTATTTACACACATATATATAAATATATGTATATATGTATATATATGTATATATTTATTTAGATGCTGGAACAGTTGGTTTTATTCGAATTCACAAATACATATACATCAATTTATACATAGAATGCAAATTAATATATGACTTGACGCACGGCAAATTTGATTCAATTTTAAACATTTTTCCGATATACACATAGTTTGCTTCGATTGAACTTAGTAAACAGCACATTAAAATACAATATATATAGTTAATATATATAATATTAATATATATTCTTTAATAATTATTTATATTCATAAAATATATTCATATGCAGCGCGTGCCTCTTTCATGGCTTTGACTTTCTCTTTCTCACTTTCTTATTTTCCTTTTCTCTTAGAGGCGTCTCCGCCGCTGTAAACCAAGTAAAGATTAGGAATCTGAATTAAAATTGACGTTTAACATTTGCTGTGCTAAGTTTTATTATATTTAATTGACACCAAACAGATCTCATATGTGCATATATATATATTTATATTTATACATATATATATACGAATCAGACATTAATTATATATTGACACAAAAAAAGAGACTAGAAATTAAGATTCTACTTTTTCGATTATACGTATTCATTATGTTTCTTTGTATGTATATAGCACAGTTCGATACTTGGACTAGTATTGGCCAGGATTCCCATAGTTTCGATCGCCTTAGATCAGATTCAGATCTTTGCCACGTATCTGATTATTAGGCTTTCCATCGGGGGACTTCCTACTGCGACCATCATTAACTCAATCTCAATTAATCGAATTAATGATCTATCAAATTCTTGGATTAAATGTTTACAATGTAACAAGCGCAGGTCTCTTTTGATATATGTATGTATATATATATATATATATACATATATACGTGCATACATACATATATGTATATATATATATATATGTAATATAAAGGTACATTTAATTGTTACCGTAGTAATTGCCAAAGTTCAACATTATATATTCTCTTTCTCATATATGTAGTATATACATATACACATATATACATACATATATATATATGTATTTGTGTATATATATATGATTTGTATAGGTACAGCAACAGAATTGACTATGGTTTCCGAAGAATGCAACTAATATAATTCGATCTTAGCGCAGAGACTCGAAACTTTTCTTAGCTTTTCAAATTTTGATTTTTGCATTGGAATAGAATTTTCTATTTTTCATTTTTCATTTTCTATTTATCATTTTCTATTTTTCATTATCTATTTTCCATTTTCTATTTTCCACTTTCCATTTGCTATTTTCCATGTTTTCCAACAATTTTCTTTATATATTATGGATTTTGATTTTGAGGGCTTAGTCCGCCCAGCAAAAAACATTCTATAAATCAACAGCCTCAAAACATACAGTGCCTTCCAAAAGTATCTCTATCTTTCTAGTGCGTGGGTTTTGCGAGCTTTGGTATTTTGGGATTTTTTGTCATTGTATTTGTAGTTTTTCTTTGTATTGGTGGTGAGTGTGGCGGGTGGTTTGTTGTTGTTGTAGTAGTAGTAGTAGTAGTTGTTGTTGTTGTTGTTTGAGTGTGGAGCCATAAATATACATTTAGATATCTATAGAGTATTTTCTATATATATATATATAATTTTCCATAATGTGCAACAGTCGTAATTAACTTCAATTTTTTTTTTTTTTTTTTCAAATGTTAAACATAAATTCAACGTAGCTTTTATAAGTTCTGATAACACTTTGATTATAAGTATGGTGAGTACATATTTTATAGTTTTTCAACACTGGCCTGACTCTTACAATACATTTAGTTTAAACGGAAAACAAAAACAAAAACGTAATATTATTTAGTAACATTATTTAAAAAAAAAATTGTTTTTCTTTTATAGCAACATTGAACTTTTGTTTTTCATATTCATTTTTTTATATTTTCCTTTTTTTTATATATTTTCTTTTTTTTATATTTTTTTTTTTTTATATTTTCTGTTTTTTTATATTTTCACTTTATTTATATTTTCTTTTTTTATGTTTTCATTTTTTTATATTTTTTTTTATATTTTTATTTTTTTTATATTTTCTCTTTTTATATTTTTTTTGTTTTATATTTTTATGTTTTTATATTTTCATATTTTTATATTTTTATATTTAAATATTTGTTATATTTTTATATTTTTTATATTTCCATGTTTTTTTATATTTTCATGAATTTTTTTTATATTTTCATTTCTGTTTGTTTTTTTTAGTATTTTTTGGCTTTTGATTTTTTACTTTAGCGGAATTATTTGTCTCTTGTGTTCAGCGCTCTTATATGATATGCTTTTTATCTTACAGATACTTCTTGGTTGCACGAACTACACAACTGTAGCTGCATTTATGTCTGCAGAAAAAAATGCCTGTCAAGTTGAAGCGCTTACAAATCATCGCCCAACCGATGGATCTCATCGAGCATGAAGTCCACATCCTCCTCAGTTACCGCAGCCGACGAGATGATCGACCTGAAGAAGTTGGGTCGTCGGTCGTCCGGCTGATAGCCGACCATCAAAGTGCCTTTCTGCATCATGCGGCCCTTGATGATGGGGCAGATCTGAAAAGGAGTACATAAATATATATATATATATATAAGATAATCCTAAGGTATTAAGGAAATATTAAGATTTCTTACCTTGGCCAGCTCCACCTCCTTCTTGCTGTCATGGGGTACGCCTCGCAAGCGCTTGGGCACATACCAGAATGAGACGTTGACGCATTCTGGTTCCAGGATCAAATGGAATCGATCGGATTGCTCGCGAATGCGCTTCAACTGGTACTGAACTAGTTCCATTAATCGATCCTGCTGACGCTCAAATCCTTCGGTGCCCTTGGCGCGCCACTGCAGCCACAGCTTAAAGATGTCATTGTGGCGTCCACATTGGATCACCTTGTCGCCGGTATCGTAGCTGATGTCGTACTGCTTGTCGGTCATGAAGAGATACTCGGCAGACATTTGGTTGCAGCTGATGAGGAGTCCCTGTGAAGGACATATGCATGTTATTTATATTGTGTTCATTCTGCTTCTTTTCCCTTATTTTTTTTTTTCTTTTTTCCAAACTATCGATTTAAATGGAGGTTTTCCTTTTCATCCTCATAAGTCAAGTTGAAATTTTAATTAAAATTCCGCCTGCCAAAAGGCGCAACTGTGACCGATGGCAACATATTGCACGGGATGTAAAAAGCCCGAAAAGCCAATCGGGGGGTGGCTCAGTGGCAGCAGTGGCAGTGGCAGCGGCAGTGGCAGTGGCAGTGGCAGTGGCAGTGGCAAAGGCTGTGGAAGCAACTGGGTTGTCACAGATTTGCTCATTCATCCTGGCATCGAGCTGCGACAGCCCCTGCACACTGGCTGCCCGCCTCTCTGACTGCCAGTCTGTCGCTCTACAAGTCTGTCTGTCTGTCTGTCTGGCAGTCTGTCCTTCTGCCTGTTGTATGGCATGAAAAATAACAACGAATTGTTCGAAACACAATTGAAATTCTTTGGACAAACAACAAACATTGTGTTATGCACAAGAATGTGTCTGGGGGCGGGGGAGCAGAAGGGTGGCGGGAGGAATGAGTTGAAGTTTAAAATAAGAATCGTTTCAAAAACAGATTAGAATGGAAAAAGGTTAACTTCAGAAATATTCGAGCCAGGAATTTAGATGACTTTTCCAGCTTAAATTAAATGTCCTGCAGTTTAATTCATTAACCACGTCTGCCTCCAAAAGTTTAAAAACAAAATAATATATTTAAGAAAAATAAATAATTATTAAAAATATATATAAATAATATATATATATATATATATGAATAATTTATATATATTATGTAAACATTAAAATAAATTAAATAAAATAAATAATAATAATAATAAATATAAATATAAAAGAATAATAAATATAATATATTAAAATAATAAAATATAATAAATAATAATTAATTAAATTTTATATAATTAAAAAACAAGTAGCATTGAAATCAAATAAATAAACTAAAAAAATAAATCCAATTAAATAATATAACTAGAAGATGTTAAGTAAAAAATAAAAAATTAAGTAATTAAATAATAACAACTATATAAATGATATTAAATCATCATTAAAATAAATCAAATAATAAAATAAAAAATGGTAATGTAAAAATCAAAAAAAGGAAATAAAAATCATAGATAAAATAAATTAAATACAAAAGTAACAAAGTAAATACAATAAGAAAAGTAAATCAAAAAAATATTAACTAATTAAAATTATTTCAAAAAATAATATATAAAAATAATAAATTAACTCATTTTAAAAAATTTAAAATTTAAAAATAAAAATAAAATAAATTAAGTAATATATAATATATATTAAAATAATAAATAATAAATAACTAACTAACTAAATAGATTTAAAAATTAATAATAAAAAAAAAAACAATAAATAAACTAATTTAATTAATCAAAAATTGAAAATAAAAATAATATAAATGAAATAAATAATAAAATATATAAGGAGGAACCTTAGGATTTAAGCAGGACACCTAAATAAATTGTAGGCCTGTAACATAATTGATTTTCCATCTTAATTTCAACTTTTAGCTGAAAGGACACTTTCAAGATTCTAAAGATTTTCCTATTTTATAATTAAATTTTGAAGATCCTTAAATAATTATTTTAAATATGTCCCGAACTTTAATTGATTGAATTTTATTCTCCCTTTAATTATCCTTAATTTCTTTTTAAGCCTGAAAACTTATTTAAGAAATTTGATTTATTTTATTAATTTTACTTACATCCTCCTTGAAGTGAATGGTCGAGCACTGGAGGAGTGCACCCATGAGCTTGTGTGGATTCCAGGTGACCGAATCGGCGCTGCAAGAAGTCAAGTCATAACGTGCAACAAATATTAAATGACATTCAATTACAAATTACAAACAATTAACACTAAGCTGCCACACCCCCAGGCCGCAGCCCGCAGCTCGGACTCGTGTGAATACCATCCCCCGCTGTGAGCAGGACCAGGGACAGGGCCAAGGGCTATAGAGGCAAGTGCCATAAATTGTGGCAATTTCAAGCCGCAGCACTTTAATTGAATTCAAAGCGAGCGCAACTCCTCCCTCCCCCCACCCTCAGGGGCTTTGGCCCGAGGGTTGACAGACGACGTCGTCCTTGCTGTCCTTGTTGTTGCTGCTGCCACCGCTAAACATCCCTGTGGGAGCTATTTACAGCAATGTGTGAGAGAGTGTGCGAGCGTGCGTCTGTGTGTGTGTGTGTGTGTGTGTGTGAGTGTGTGTCTATAAACATGATGATGCTTAGGAAGTGGCTGGAAGCATCCTTCAGGTTGAGTGGCGGCATGTGGCGCATGCCACACACAACACTCTTATCACAGTCACTGTTTGTGCAACTTTGGGAAGTCGCAGGAATAACTGTGCATTGTCTTAGCCAAAAAAGTGAACATCTCCTAGAGAGGAGATGCCATTAATCAAACGTTGGCTAAGCCAGCCAAGGACCGCAAGTTCTGTCAGCTGCACGCGCACTTAATGATTAATTTATGGACCGATTGTGAGCTCCGTTCAATTAAGGACCTCAATTTGCATGCCACAATATTCGATGGCAAATTGAATGAACGGCAAATGAATGGAATGAATGGAATGAAGGCAATGAAGGCGATGAAGGCGATGAAGGCAATGTGGGCCACCCGCACTTATCATGATGGATCGGGGCAGGAGCTGGGAGCCCATCAATTTGAATGTGTTTATGGGCCACTCCCTTGACCGCAAACTGTCAATACGCAGCAGCTGCAGCGGCGACATTTGCCTAATCTTCTCGGGATTAACAGTTTACAGAAGAAGGATGGTCCGAGAAAGTGGAAGGTGGCGAGCGATGGGTGAAGGGCGAAGGACAAAGGAGTAGGGGGGGTAAAGGAAATATCGTAAAGTGCACTTAGGACCTCCGACACTCCAACTTTAGGTTTTAACTTTAAAATTAAAAATTCCTTGCAACAGGAATCTAAGAGAAGTGCGCCCAAAGGAAGGAGTGGAAGCCGCAGGAAGCAGCCTGCCATCCACCCAACCATCCAGTCAGGCATTCAGCCACCCAACCATCCAGTCACCCATCCATGCAGCCATACAGGCAGCCATCCAGTCAGCCTTCTGGCTATTGTTTGGCGTAATTGTTGTGTAAGTAATGCCCACCACCTAGCATCCCCCCACCCCCTCCTTACAGGCAGGCTGGCAGTCAGGCCGAAGGGTGGCGGCGGGTTGAAAATCCACTTTGTTCATTTGTTTGTCTTTTACGTAAACGAAAATGCACTCGGCTTTGGGCCTTGTAATCCCTATAAGCTCTGAACACCTGATGGAGGCACTAAATGACAAATTGAGATTTTTGCCACATGTCGCTGAGGGTTATCCTTGGGAGTGGGTGCACTCACTCACCCAGCCACCCACTGTACAAGATGCGGGCCATTTGGGAGCATTTAGATTTAAATTTATCCAACAAGAGATTTCAATTTTTGTTTTGACTGCCTGACTATGAGGGCTAAAAGAGGAAGAGAATGAGAAGGCCAGCAGCTAGGCCAGGACGATGATGAATGAGAGAGGTTTGGGCATGATTGAGGGTCCTTTGAAAGTATAAAGATGTAATGCTTAGGATGAAACTTAGCTTCAAGTTTGAAGTGCAATCGATTTGAGTTGACAAATAATGAACTCCTCTTTGTACAAGGACTCACATGCGATGAGTCCTTTCAATTATCCCTTCAACATAGGCTCTTAAGCAAAGGATTATTCACTTACCGTTCGACGCCTGTGAACCTGGGATGACGATGCTTTCGGGACATCATCAAGCCGCCGCCCCAAGCAGCCTGCAAAAAAAAAGAAAAGAGATCAAGGAGCCACCATTAGGAGCACTTCAAAGGACACCTGCACCGGGGGCAATACTCACATCGATGTGCATCCAGCAGTTGTACTTCTGGCAGATGTCCGCAATGGTGTTGATGTCGTCAAAGGCGCCCAGGACAGTTGTGCCAGCGGTGGCGTTCACAAAGAATGGAATGTCGCCCTTGGCCTTGCGCTCCAGGATCAAACGCTCCAGCTCAGAGGTAATCATCTTGCCGTGCTCATCCGATGGCACAAGGATGCAGTGATCGGTGCCAAGACCACAGACGGCAGCGCATGATTTGATCGAGTAATGGCATTGGTCCGATGTGAACATGACCAAAGTGCCGGGCAGGCCAACGGATCCGTGCTCCTTGTAGTTGGGGAACATCTTGTGGCGAGCGGCCAAAAAGGCATAGAGATTCGAAATGGAGCCACCGGGTGCCAAAATGGAGTCACCGCCCGACCAGCCAATGATCTCACGCATCTTGGTGAGCACCACGTTCTCCATCAATATGAACACCGGAGCGATCTCATATGTGAACATGTTGGTATTGGCAGTGGCGGTCAACCATTCGCCAGCCATCGAGATCAGGTCCAAGCCGCAGGACAGCTGATTGAAGAAATGGGGATGTCCTGCAAAAAGGAACGTACATTTGGCTCAAGTTTCTTGTCTAATGTAGCTGAAAATTTCTTCCGCCTTTTATGCCCCGCCCACAGCCCACAGCTCACACTGAGTGCTCTTTGCCGCTCAACGTTCGCCATGGCTGCCTGTCAGACGGCAGCGGCTGCTAAGCTGACAGCAGATGTGCCTGGCAGCTCCATTGCCATCATCTTTGCTACACTTGTTGTCTGCCTCTGCGTCTGTGTGTGTGTGTGTGTGTGTGTGTGTTTGTGTGTTCCTCTTTTTTTGTTTTTATTAAAAATATTTGAGCTGAAACAAAGCAACGCCCCTTCATCCGACACCCGTCCTTCCACCCGTCCTTCCACCCATCCATCCACCCATCCATCCATCCATCCTTCCCTCCATCTTTCCAACCGCCCACCAGGCACGCCTCACTGGCATTCAATACAAGGCCGGATGTGCATACGTTCAAGGGCAGACGAGCAGCCGACAAACATTGTTTTGGATTGTCCTGTTCGGGGTCAGGAAAATCAATAGACGCGGAGTCCTTAAAGCGCGATTCATCGTTCAATGTGATCTTTGAAATCCTTGTTGCCGAAGCTTCACTCCCTCCAAGCGAGTGTCTTAAATTGCTCATTTAATGCAGCTAATTGCGACTTGTAAGCACACACACACTCACACACACACACACACACACACATGCTGCCGTACATCGTACGAAAATCCCACGAAAAATCAGAAAATGCTTTCAGTAGCAACTGCCGGACACAACAGACGGAGACAAAAGCATCAGGAAGCTGTCGAAATCCCCCTGCTAAATGTCCTGGCGAACCCTTCGCCGCTGCGGGCGTCTGTCAGTTCACGTCTTGAGTGCCATAAGTCGTGTGATTAAAATCCCATTGCCCACAAGGCTAAATCCACCCACCCACACACACACACATCCACACACACACACACAGATGCAGGAGCACAGGACATAGCACCGTCGGCATTCAAACATTTCAATTTGCGCATGTGGCCGCAGCTGCCACGACGACGATTCTCGAGGACTGCCGAGCCGCAAGTCCGGAGTCACCCTGCTCGACCTAGACACACACACACACACTCACACACACACAGAGAGTGGAAAAGAGAGTGCCAGGCGAACCGTCAGTCATTCATTCGCATCAAAGGATCAGGAATGCAGCGAGTCAGAAAATAACAACGGATTTTGATTAAAGCTTCCCTTTTTATAGACTCCTCGTCCTGGAATGATGGAGACCGTAAGCCTCGTCCTGGCACACACTTTCACTGCCATATCATGTTTCCCTCGTGGCAGGGTGCGCATTATGTGAGATTATGGATCATAAATGGGATTTATATCATGCCAGTTTACGCAAAAAATGTGCGCTTCCTGCGCCAAGGACCAAATGGAAAGGAGCTTCGATTGGGGAGCAACTGCAACTTTTTACAATCCTCGACAATATTTCAATTTGTGAACTATCGACATTCGGAATCTGGGCTTATGTTTTGATAACATTTTAATTAATGGCTTGTTGACATTTTTGGGTTGCCTCTCGCAAAGGATAGCAAATATCCTTGGCATTCCTTGATGGAAAACTATGAGGAATTTTTATGTTAAGTTAAAAAAACTTTCTTATAGTTTGCTTGTCCTTATATATCCATCTGCTAAGGGGGCTTCCTTTTCCCAAAATCCATTAAGGATACTCTCAGTCGCTCCTTTGTCCTGGCCAAGCCACAATCCTCACCTAATTCCATTTACAGAACATTCAAAAAATAATCAAATCTTTGCTCATACAGTGAGTCCTTGATTACATGGCCATGTCAGACGTGCCTTTGACTTGTTTTAATTCAATTTTTAGCAAAATCAGGACTCGTGCTCCTGATATCCTTACGTACATAAATATACATATAAATGTAACACAAGCCGGAATAATTTCCTGTCTGAGAGGACGGACGGAAGCTCACGCAGTTTCCTAGACAAGGCCGCAGCATCCGGTGGGTGGTTGGGTGGTTGGGGGGTTGGTTGCTTATTATCGATACTCCAAACACAATTGCGGTCACGTGCCAGATCCTTGGCAATGTCCTGACCGCCCCCAGCATTAATTTTCAATGAAATCAGCCGCATATTCAACGTGAAAAAAAAGCCAACAAAATGTGAGACGTGCGAATGACTTTTGGCTGCTAAATCCTTCGCTTTTTACCCTTTCGGTTGATCCTTCATGGCTGATGGTTGATTTATGATTGATGGCAAATGAGATTTGAAAGATTTTTAAGGACACTCTGGGCGAATGTTTTTGAAAGGTGTAAACAACGGCCACGAAGTTGACATCGCTTGTGGCTCTTGTTATTCCTGTTGTTGTTGTTGGGGTTGTTGTTGCTAGGACGAGCACAGCTCAATGGGCCATAAAATGGCATTGTCTGTTGCGATGTTGTCCTTCGAGGATAATGTGCTTATCTACAAGGCTGCACACTTTGTGCACCCTAATGCGACCGCAAGTTGTTCGGGCACGCGCCCTGAAAAGTATGCTACAGCCATTCACACCCAGCCACTACCCCTTCACAGCCTTCAAATCCTTCTAGCCAACCCCTCCCCTACCCCCTCTCCCCTTCCCAGTGTTACCTATAACAAGCATATGCTTTGTGTTTGGCCTATGCAAATTTATGCAGAGACAAATTTGATTACCGCTGACTGAAGGACTGTTCAAACATTTGATAAGCTACCCCTGGGAAAGTCAGGCTCTCAAAAACTTTTCCAATTTTCATCACTTTTCCCACTTTCAGATTTACTCCCGCCCCTCCTCCCCCTGTGATAACACTTACCCGTCTTCACTTGATACTTCAATGTTGTGGCACAGTCCTCGATCAGTTGCTGCAACGGCAATGCCCGATCGGGCACATCCAGATCGAGGAGACGCTTCATGTCCTCGGGATGATGAAAGTCGAGGACCTTCTCATTGCGATCGTTTGTGGCCTTAACGAAGTCCAACAAAACATCAATCACCTTCAGCAGGAACTCACGTGTCTCCGCTCCGGCATTGACTGTTGTGGGCATCAGATCTAGGATAAGAAAGGAGCAGAGCAGAGGAGAAGGCACAATTTATTTATTTATTTATCATTTTTTTTTTTTAGTATATTTCAAAGGTATCCTTCTTATCGGTATACATAAAAAGTAAAGAGAATCTCTGAACGCGTGTCCTGTCGCTGACAGCGTAAATGACTTTCGTCCTTATCTGGCAGACGGTGCCTTCTTATAATATATGATTATTATTGTTATGATGATGATTTGTGGGGGCGGACTTTGTTTGGGGACTCAAAATGGCTGAGCCATAAAAAACAGATTTTCATTTTGATACCCACACCGCACAGTGGGCAATATCTGCTGAGTTGCGAGTGAAAATCGACCCGGGAAATGCTCTTAAAAATTAATGTCTTCAAAGGAAGCAGCGGCAGTTACAGAAATATTTGGTATTTCTTTTTTATAATAAAAATAAAATATATATAAAAATACTAAAAGTTTATTATATATTAAATTTAATTTTAATTTTACTTAAAAAATATATTATATATTTATTTAGTGTTTTTTTTTTTAAATTAAGAATTTATTTATGTTTTTGAATAAAGCTGAGAAATTTGCCTTCAAACTGGAAGCCTTTTTAATATGAAATGTTTCCTGATGCACTTTTTTTTTAATCCCTACAAAAATTTAATATAAAATTTAATTTATTTTAAAAAATATTTAAAATTTATAATTTTTATAAATCAGTAAATAACAAAAAAAAAACGTTTGATTAAAGTTCCTCTCTAGAAATCACCAAAAATTATTTTAAAAAAATATAGATATATAAAAAATATATATTAAAAAAAAAATTAATAATTTTAATTTTAAGCTTAATAATTTTAATATAAATTGAAACATCTTAAAATAATAATTTTTTTTTTTTATTTTATTTTTAAACCTTTTCCCAGTGAACTTCAAAAAGTTATAAAGCTTTTAGCTTGAAAAATCAAAAACTTTTGAAAGAGAAATTTGTGAAAATCATCAATTTTAATAACTCATTCGGTGAGTCCTTTGGAATTTAGCTGAGCTGCAGGATGTCGAGGAGCATATGCTGTGCCCGGACTGTGATTCTGCATGCTTGAGGGATGGGCAGTAATGGGACGAGGTTACATCACAGCGGGTGGCTTGTCCTTGGATCCTGTGGTCCTGTGGTTGCTGCTATTAATTGCCTGGCTTTGTAATGAAATTAATGTTGGCCACTAAGCGCCCATTCCGGGCTGCCCAGGATATACAGGATGGTCGCGATGGCCGGGCGGGCTTTGGGACGGCTCTAAATCAATTGGAAACTTAACGTTGCGCATGATTTGCCATTAAAAGCGCATCAACTGACGCTCTGGGAGCAAAGCAAAGGAAATGTAATTCAAATTCTGGTAGCTATCCAGGCCCAAGGAGCTTGCCAGGACACCACCAGCAGCAAGCAGCGTCAGCTCCAGGACAAATTGTAACAATTTCGAAATTCCTCAAGTTTACAGAAAAGTTAAATAAAATTTAATGTGATGAGCGCGTCGTGTGCGCTTAATGTCAGGCACAGCCGTGGCCAGGATTCCGATCCTTACGCATCGCAGACACACACACACACACACACATGCGGCACATCCCATCCCGCTCTAACATGTAAGCGTGCGTAATATCCTGTGACTAAACGGTTTATGTTTGTTGTGCTTTCAATTTTGTGCACGCGTCTGGCAGCACCTTTTTTGGCATGTGTCCTGCCAATGGTCCTTGGTGGTGGCAGCTTTGGCTGGCGGCAGTGGCGGTGGTCCTGGTGGTAGTTATGCCACTAGTGGCAGCGGCTGCCTTTGACTTTTGCCTCTCTCTGTGCGTTCTGTTTGTTTGTTTGTTTGTCTCTCCGTCTGACTGTCCGTCTGTCCGCCTATCCACCCGTCCTCATGTCCTTCTGTCCCTCTGTCTGTTTGTCTGTTTGTTTGTTGGCCAAAAATCTGTTACAAGGCAGTCGCCAGTTTCACGCATCGACGAAGCCAAACGGCGCAGTAATTTATCAAGGTCCTTGCCAGTAGCTGTTACTGGCAGTAAGTGTCCTGAACAGAGTGTCCTTACGTGTGCACTAAGCGCTCGTGCGTATGTGTGTGCGTCCTTCTCAATGTCCTTTGCAGCGATTTGCTTGCCAGCGTCAGTTTAACACTCTCATTTGTTATTTGCTAAGCAAATAAATTTATGAGCAACCTCTTTGGGTAAACTCCTCCTAAACAGGACTCTAACAGATTACGATCTCCTCTTCCAAACTATGCACCAGTTACCAGGACAATCAATTTGAGTTTAATACTCGGATTTTGTTTATTTTAGCTCGATATTTTTTGGCTTCAGTTTAAATTCAGTTAATTATTTTCATAATTAAAATAATCGAATTGAAGCTGCAGGATATGCTAAAGGATGTGATGGAAGTTGTATGACTTGGCTAGATATTTCCTTAATCACAAATCCTTCATTAAAACTCCATTAGCCAACGCAGAAGTTTCTGTGTGTGAAAGTTGATAAAACTTTCTTTCTACTTAATGACTTTTATTTTATATAAAGAAATCGATTTTTTTATTATATAAAATTATAAATATATATATTATATATTTCTTATTATATTATATATATTGTATATATACATATTATATTATATATATATATCTGTCTGCTTGTATATAAATTGTTTCCTAGTTTTGAAGTTTCCTAGCATTGAAGTCGCTCAGAGCCTATGCCTTGCCTTCGGCTTACAGGCAACTTCTGTATATTATATATATATATATATTAATACATAGATATATATATATATATATATATACACACATATACATACATATATACATTATATATATTTAGTATTTTTTTAATATCTAGTATTTTTCTACATATAAAGCATCTGCACATAATTTTTTTGACCTATTTTTTATTTTCAAGGCTTTCCTCTTATGTGATTATTTCCTATATACTATATACTATATACTATATATACTCTTTCTTCAAATTTATGTACTTGTGTCTTAAAATAAAAATATATATTATTTTTTACATACATTTCTCTTATTTTTGTTATTATTTTTATTTCATTAACAATAGCCAAAATAATAAAAATAAATCATTTAAATAATTTATTAAAAAACAAAAAAAAAACAGCAAAAAAATTGGAGCTTCAGTCATAGGCAGATTTTTCATAAAAAAACTTAAATAAAAAAACAATTTTTATAATTCGTAAATCCTATATTAAATAAAAAAATACTTTTTTAAATATTGAACTTATTTTATAAACAAATTAAATAATTTTTGAATTTATTTTAATTTGGCTTTTTGTACAAAGCTTCAACTTCAAATATTTTATTAAAAAATTACACAACCTTCAGTTATCTTAAGGAAATTTCTTATATAATAATATATATATATATATAATAAATATAATATATTAAAAATATAATATATAATAAATATAGTATATGAAAAATAAAATATATTGAGGATATATATATAAACATAATATATAATTAAATATATGTATATGATTACTCACCGTATGCCGTTAGTTTGCCCGTCCTTTCGGAGAGTTTATACCCGTTCGGATTGAGTGACATTTTCTCCTCTGCAAGGATACCACAGGAAAAAAAGAGAAGAAGAAAAACAAAGAACGTAAATAGGTATGTAGGCAATTGGAAGCAAGGATCAGAGGCGCCTCAGGATAGGCAACAGTTCGATGAGCAAATGTTATGCAATTGTGCACAGTGTGGCGAGTTGCATACAAATACATACGCAGATGGCAATTAAAGCGAAGTGTTACACAATGTCCAAATGGAAAATGGAAAATGGAAAATGGAAAATGGAATATGGGAAATGGAAAATGGAAGATGGAAAATGGAAAATGTACAATTACATAATCTAAAGCGATGTGAAAAATGCAACGCTTAAGTAAATAAACAAAAGTGTAAATAACAGAAGGCAGAACTAATGAGAGATAGAGAGAGAGTGAGAGAGAGAGAGAGAGAGAGAGGAAGAAAGAGGGGAAAAGAATATTTAGATTTGTGTATGTATATGTAGAGCTAGGACTACAAGGACAACTGAAGGACAAAATTGGTGTGTGAGTGGGTGGTTAACACACCTACACATTAAGACACCCCCCTTTTCCTCTTCCCCTTCCTGTTTCTTCACCTCCTCCTTCCCTTCTTCTTCCTCCTCCTCCTCCTCCTTTCCATCATCATCTTGTATATAAACTGATTTTATGTACAGACCAGGACTTACATAGAGTTAAGCGTCATCTGCATTTGCGCAGTGAGTGTAAAGGAAATTTACTGTCTGTGGGCTGTAGGTGTGTAAGTGTGTAGGTGTATAAATGTGTAGGTGTATAAATGCGTAGGTGTATATTTATACATATTGTTGTATAGCTGTGTAGGTGTGTGTGTGTGTGTTTACATAGCTAGGGACAGCGCGACAGCTGCTGCAGTTAATGGGAGAAACCTTAAACCTGAAAACTGACTTAACATTGGAGACTTATGTAAGAGACTCCGTCCGGTGGGTTGGAGAGGGGGGAACGGATGCTCGAGTATCTGGATAGAGAATTGTGGTGTCTGTATAGATGGAGTATACGATATCTTACCGATTATCCTGCGGATATCGTCGATGTATTGCTTTAGGTAATTCACTTTGGCTGCCTTTTGATAATTACGTGTGGGAGGCGAAAATGTGCGATGATAACAACAACAATGACAACAACCAAACAAAAGGACTTTGCGAACGAGACGTGCGATATGATCTTTAGTTAAGTAGTTAAGTAATTAAGTAGTTAAGTAATTAAGTAGTTAGTAGTTAGTAGTTAAGCAGTTAAGTAGTTAAGTAGATAAGTAGTTAGTAGTTAAGCAGTTAAGTAGTTAAGTAATTAAGTAGTAAAGTAGTTAAGTAGATAAGTAGTTGGTAGTTAGTAGTAAGTAGTTAGTAGCTAGTGATATTAGTTAGTAGTTAGTACTTAGTAGTTAGTAGTTAGTAGTTAGTAGTTAGTAGCTAAGCAGTTAAGTAGTTAGTAGCTAAGCAGTTAAGTAGTTAGCAGTTAGTAGTTAGTAGTTAGTAGTTAGTAGTAAGTAGTTAGTAGTTAGTAGCTAAGCAGTTAAGTAGTTAGCAGTTAGTAGTTAGTAGTTAGTAGTAAGTAGCTAGTAGTTAGTAGTTGGTAGCTAGTAGTTAACAGAGATAACAGAGTTAACAGATAACAGTTGAAAGTTAACAGTTTACAGGTAACGTATAACAGCCAACAGTTAGTGTCTGTTAAGCCATGTTAACTAAGCCTTTTTAATTCAAATGTGTTGGTCAGCTAATTGGCTAATTTGATGGATCGCCGCCTTGCGGCGTTGTCACAGTGATGATCTAAGTAATGCAATAGATTTTTGTGGCATGTGCGACTGACTGGATCTACTTGGTATGTGTGTCTTCTACAACTTACAATACTTTGTCTCTTTTAATAACAATAACAAACACACACGCGAACGCGCTTTACTTGTGACTCTCAACGATTGACTCTCAGAACTGAACCGAACGGGACGGAGCAAATTTTCACTAACTGTTTAAAACTGAACAACTCTGGATATATATATAACTCTCTATATATATATATGAATATATATGTATTTAGATACACGCATATACATATATATATATGTAGATATATGTGTGTGTGGGTGCTGGTGCTTTCGTTGTTCTTCTCGTTGAATATACAATAAGTATATATATCTATATATATATTCGTTCCTATGTTCGAAAAACAATCTGCTGGACTCTGAAGCTGGTGGCTTGCAAAAAGCAGCTACACTCGCTGACGATCTGCGGAGCTATGAGAAGCAGCATCCGCTTGGGTTGCCTACGAAGCTTGCGATGCTACGCACAAAATGGCTGCCTACCTAAACACCTACACACATATACACCAATACATGGACAGAGTCATAATAATATAACACAGGCACTCACACACACACACACACATACCAATACATAGCTAACTAAGTGCTGTGTCTCTTGCATAACCTTCAGAAGCAGAAGCCATTTTCAGCACCCACGCACAGTGGGCAAAACTGGGAATATAAGTGAAGAAATATAGGAAGAATATATAGGAAGAATATATGGGAAGAATATATAGGAAGAATATATAGGAAGAATATATAGGAATATACGATTTTTGTGTGTTTGCCTGTTAACAGTGACAGACTTTTAACAGCTGTTAAGTTAACAGTCAACTGAAAGAGTTAGGCGCAGCTTAGAAGCTGAAGCCGTGATTTTAAAGCAAATTTAATATAAATATTATTTTAAATATTTTAACTTTTTATATTTTAATACTATTTTATTTAAATTAAAATTATTGCTTTTATAGCTAAATTTTAAAATTTATATTATAATAAATAAAGAGTTCTTCAGCTTCTTTTTAAGTTCTTCAATAATTTTGGCTGGCTTTGAGTTTATTTAAGTTTTACCGAGAAGCTGCTAAATAAATATTAATAATTTTTTATTTTTTATATAAAAATTATTGTTTTTAAAGCTAAATTTTAATATTTTTATTATAATATTATTGAAAAATTAAAAAAAAAGCTGAAGAAGAGCTTTGACTGACTTTGAGTTTATTTAAGTTTTTTCGAGCTAAATGCCTTAAGAATTATCAAATATTTATTTTAATTAATTAAATTTAAGTAATAAAAATTTAAAATGATGTAAACAATATTAAAAGTGGCCGAAGAAAGCCAAACAAATTATTAATCAATAAAATTTGAATCTCTCAGTTTGTGGTTTATGGCTGGAGATGTCATAATTTGTGCCATTGTGCTATGTATGCGCACATCGTTTATATGCAGATGTTTCCATGCATATACACATACACAGCACACATACACTCATACACAAATGTGTATATAATCGCATTTATAGTGCTGTCTGCTTTTGGGCGCCAAAGTGCGCAAGCGAACGATGACGTCATTGAAATATTTTGGGCAACCATCTTGACTCTGGGTATGTCTGTATATGTGTGGGCGGAGCTACGTCAATGGGCGGCAGCGTATCCACGTATCCACGTATCCACGTAGCCAAGTAGCCAAGTATCCAACGGATACACACCAAGCTGCAGAGGCGCCACTGCGCAAGCCTCAATCCCCACAAATGGGGAGACGTTGATTCGCCCCCCACCCGCCCACAGCTGCGGGAGGAGGCGTTGAATGTTTTTTTTTTCTCTTTTTTAACAATTTTAAGTGCCAGGGCGGTGGGTGTTGTTTTGTTGTTGGCAAAGCAAAATTTGTTGTTATTCGTGTAATGGTTTTTGATTGTTGTTGTTGTTGTTGTTGTAAAACTGTGTCTGTTGGTCCTTTTTGTGATGTGGCAGAATGAAAAGCTAATTAACAAACTAATTTTGCAACTGTTTTTGACATTTACAATGCCAAAGTTTTTTATTGCTCGCCTGGCAATGGGGAAAATGGAAAACGCAATTTCTGCAGATATGTAAAAGTTTTCGGAAAAACCCCCAAAGACCCCAATGGAGCAGTCCTTATATGGTGCAAAAACAACAGTAAATAATAATAAAATGACAGCTGCTGTATATAGACATGTATACATAGACATCACTGGGTCTGTATGTGTGGAGGTGTGTGTGTGTGTGTGTGGGTATGTGGGTGTTTACATATGTGCCTCACATATATATGGCAATTTATGGATTTTTTGAGGGGCTCTGAAATTTGGGTCAAACTGAAGCACCGAAAAAATAACAAGGAATCAAACTCACACTCCAGCACAGACTCCAACACACATATTACATACACACACACACACCCACACACACTCACGTATACACCTACGTACACTCATACATCTATACGTTTTACAACATGGCGGACTGATGGCCCTGGGCACAGCCCCCGCAGTTCAATTGCGTTACGTGCAACTCAATGATTTTCATAGCACACATTTCAGGGCTCACTCACACAGACACAGACACAGACACAGGCACAGGCACAGACACGGATGCTCGGAAACTTATGTAACATTGAACAATGTCCTTCTACAAAATCGACTACTATGGAAAAGAAGAGCAAAGAATAAACATGAAAATGCTACAAGGTATAACAAAAGTTTTCACACTTTTGACCAAGTTTCCTCCCAACTTGGCTCCTTCCTATCTCATCACAGGCAGGCATCTGCCTTTGGCACACAAATGCGCCATAAGCCTCTGAGTGCCGACTCTCTGATCCCCAGAGACACATAAAGATAAGCCCAAGGTTCCTTGGGCTCATTTTAGAGGTTCCAAGGATGATGCAAAGGCAGATAAAATCCGAATTACAATCCTTGAGAAATTTAAGAGCTTTTCAATCTCTTATTCATTTATTACTTAAACTGAATTTGTAACTGTTAAATAAAATAAATTGAAAGATTTAATTTAAATTGAATTTTCAATTATACAGTTAAATAAATTAAAAGATTAAAATTTAAAATTAATCCTTTATCGTAAAATAAAAAATAAACAAAAAAAAATAATTGAAACTTAATTTTTAACTGTAAAATAAACTTATTTAAAAGATTTAATTTAACTTGAATTTTGAACTGTAAAATTAAATTAATTTAAGGATTGAATAATAATAAATAATTTTAAAGATTTAATTTAAAAAGAATTTTAAATTATAAAATTAAATAAATTTAAAGATTAATTTTAATTATTTTAAACGTACGACATAAGTAAAATACAAATACAAGGCCTTTAAAAATTAAGCTTAATTAATTATTTATTTTTTTAGTGTCTATATTCAATTTAAAAACTCTAAAAAATTGAATTGAAAATTGTTTATATATAAATATTTTATTTCAATAATTATTTTCTTAATTTAATAATCTTTGTTTTCCAAGATTCTAAGACAAAAATATAAAATAATCCTAGCCCGCATTATTTATTATTATTTATTAAATTCTTACAGGCTCCTATGTTAAATAAAAAATAATATTATAGAAAAAAAAACTCATTAAATTATAAAAATAAATCAATTTATTTAAATTAAGTAAACAGTTGTAAATAAAATAATATATATATTAGTTTAGGGATTTGTTTTACATGTAACTTAATTATTTATAAAGTATTGTAAATAAAAAAATATTTTAATTATAGTTGAAAAAAAGAAATAATTGTTGTGTGCTAATGAAATGGAGTATATTTAATATATTTTTTTTTAATTTGTTTAATCTTTAAATTTTTGGGTAGATTTAGACCCTGCAAACCCCTAGGGATAAACGTAATTTAAATAATAAGTCGAAGCTTGACATAAAAAAAAATAAATATTTTACTTTATATATTTACTTTTATGTATTTTATATATTAATAATTAATTAATTTAATTTAATTAAATTTTTAATAATAATAATAATAATAATAATAATAATTTTAATTTTAATTTTTATTTATATAATATAAATAATAAAATGCACTGATATAATTATGGATTAGTTATTTAAATTTTTTTTTAATTTATATTATTATTATTATTATTTTTATGATTATATAAAATACATTTATTTAAAAAAAAAGGTTTTTACACAGTTTTAAATTATTAATTAATAAATAATTACGTTCCATGTGATATGCCGTTCCCTGGGGAACCTTAGAGCCTTTGTCCTACAGAGAACATTTTCCAAGCACTTTATAAACTCTATGTGATTAATTAATTATCCGCTGAGATTTATTTTTATTTGCTAAAAATTTTATAAAATTGTATATATTACATTAATAAGGATCTTTCCAGTTTCAAATTATCCCTTTTAATGATATATCCTATTGAAAACTTCCCTCCTTAATTACTAAGCCGGAATATTGCTTGTATCTGCATTCTACAATTTATATGAGTGCCTATATACGTATGGGTGTGTGTGTGTGTGTGTGTGAGGTGTGTGTGTGTGTGTGTGTGAGGTGTGTGTGTTTAGTATAATGTACCGTTATGATATTTTCATGGCACTTCAATCCTTCCATATACCGAAAGAATTAATTATTGGCATACAAATATCACAGTTGACTGTCTATTATTTCTGCACTGAGAGCCATATATCTTTTATATTGAAATGCATTGCCCATGGGGAATATACATAAGGTAGGATATGTATGTGTATGTGTGTTTGCATATGTATGTGGGAGACCTGATCGGTGTTATCAGTTGTAATAAATGACAGGCCGTTTTCTTATCAGGCCATATCGAGGCACTCGAGTGCAAAATGCCACCAATAATAATTAGGCACTTGGGCACTTGGGTACTTTGGGTACTTTGGGTAGTTGGGTAGTTGGATACTTGGGTGCTCCTGTGTACCGTTATCTCTGTTTGTGGCCAAAAGCCTGGCGAAAGTGTCAGTTGGACGGGCATGTGTCAGAAGTGAACAGAGACAGAGCAGGTTGGGAATTTTGGACTGATAATACCTATAAATGGGTCTATCTGACATCCGATCCGTTCCAAGGGACGCATTCGATTCGTGGATGGCCCACAGTTAACGTCGCGTATTCCGTGGAAACAGGTGTGCCATTCGGTTTATATTTAATTACATTTTGCGCATCGGAACGTGAAAGTAACGGTTAATTAAGCTCATTAATTACAACTCTTATGCATTGGGAGTGAGCAGTAAGTGGAAAATTGCCTGAGGTCCTTCAGAGAACCAACAAAAAAAAAAAAAAGAAATGGTACCTCATAAATTTCATTGTCATCCTAAAAAGTGTCATTTGTTAAAGGACTTCGAAGGATTTGAGTTTTTATATGGTGGATTGTACTTTGAGTAATACTGCGGCTATTAGTTAGTTGCTTTGACTAAGCACTAGTCATTTGTATTTTTTTTAATATCTGCGAGGCGCGACGAAGAAATTCCAAAGGTCAAATATTAGAAATGTGAAAGGAAATTCAACTGGAAGGAAATTCAATCAGAATGATACCTAAAGTAATGTTTATATTCTGAGTAAGGACTAAAGGACATTCGGCTGAATTTTAATTTTAGAGAGGACATAAAAAAAAATCTATAAAGTAAAGTCAAAATTCTGAGCTGAGCTTAAATCTGATCTCTTCTGTGTTAAGTCCTTTTGTGCCGAGACTCACTCCTGTCGCAACAGGATAATCTGCCACTAAGGATATTTCATATAATGTCCCTGTCACTTGAAGCCTTGACTCGCAATATGCGCATCAGATTTCTGTTTTGCACTCAGCACTCTGCTGCACGTCACCTTGAAGTGACCTACATTCCGGCCACAGCGATGAATAAATTATATAACCGTTTGTAACTGTAAAACCGTCGGTAGGTAATATTTACCTGGCTGTGCTAGCACGTAGCGCAGATAGGCTCTATAACCCAGATAGGCGAAAATATTTGTAGAGTTCTTGAGTTGTTGGGGGAGGAGGTGAAACGGAAGGCCGCCGACACAAGTTGCACAACCGAAGCGGTTACAAATTTCGGGCACAGCTGCGGAGTTGAGAAAGGATATGGAGTCGATGCTCTCTATATGTAGGGCGGGCTTGACGCGTTCACCGACGATGGTTGTTTTCAACTGTGGCAAGGACAAGTACCAGGAGCCAGGAGCCAGAAGCCAGGAGCCCGGAGTCAGGAGCTAGGACCCAGAGCCCGGAGCCCGGAGCCCGTTGCCCAGAGTCAGGAGTGAGGAGTGAGGAACAAGGCGGAGTAAGACCGAGCAAAGTTAAGCAACAACAACGCCAATGGGAGTAGCCGTCAAATGCCATCACGTGGCTGTGATGGTGTTAAGAGCGGAGGCAACCAAAAAACAAAAAAATAAAAAAAAAAACAATTTATATTATAAGGATATAATATTTACCCGTCGATGTGTTTTTGGGGGCTAGGCATTGGTTGAGTAATGCAAACAAAAGGCTCACATCCTTTCAGTATTGCAAATCAAGCGCATGAAATTCCAATTGCAATCGCCCAGTGGCCAACAAAAGGATTCTATGCACTGAAGGACGAGCATTGCCTAGTTTCAGGCGCGCGATAATTGCATTTTGAGCACAATTGCTGCCATTGTGCCTAGAAAAACTAAAGCCTCCCCCGCACCCCCCTTTCCACTTTCCCGTGCACCTCAGCCCGCCACTGGGCACAAGCCACCATTCAGCACCCCGCCCAAGTCCTTCGGATGGTATGGATTACATTACGCATACAACATGTGGGGCATCGGCCATGACTGTTTTTTGTCCCCCTCCCCCTCAAGCCCCCCACCTATCCACCTACTGCACCTACTGCGTCCTTTATCTCGCTTCGTTACATGCTAAGGCCGCTGTCTAATGTCCTTTCTCTCTGTTGCTCTCCCTCACACTTAGCTAAGGGTCCTTGAGCATGATTCGTCTGCTATTGGCTGTCGCCATAGTCTGCACTGCGCAGGCCCGCAGCATCGTGACGTCACAGCAGGCACAGCAGTCACAGCCATCGCAGCGGCTGCAGGCTTTGGGGGATGCTGGTAAAGTGCTGCAAGCAGCACTGCGAAGCCTTGAAGACGCTCAGCCAGCGTCGCCGTCGCCAACACTGACGTCCGTCAGTGTAGTTCAGGATTGGAGTTTGGTGTGTAAAGAGCTCTGCGGGTAAGTCAAGAGTTGCCTATTCAACTTTGGCCTTTAGTCAAAGGTCTAACACTTGGATCGCAAAAACACACACACGCACACAAACACAAACATACACACATATATACATATATATATATATGTATATGTGTGTATATATATTTTTTGTTGTTTTTTTCTTATGCTGATAAATCGCAATAAATGACAAATTTGTGAAATCAACTCATCTATAAAGCAAAATGTGATGTGATGTGTCCCGATGAGTTTTTAAAAGTGAAATGTGCCCTGTGATACGCGCTGGCATTTCGAGTGTCGACCGTCGAGTGTCGAGCGTCGATTGTCGAGTCTCAGATAACTAATAAATCGATTCCAACTAAGTGAAGTTTCTTCCAATGATACGTTCTTTTTTTTCCCCTCCGTTGTTGTTGTTGTTTTTGTACCAAAATATGTGAAACACTTAACCCATATATGCCCATATATATATTATAATATACAAATACATATACAGATACATATATATGTATATATATTTATATATGTATCCACACATTTCGATCTCAAGTGCCTAAAGTCAATCAATTATATTTATTTATTGTGTTCTATTTAATCATTTCTTCCCCGCCCGCTCCCTCGCCCGATCCCGTACCCGATCCCGTGCCCGATCCCGTGGCCAATTCCATGCTCTATCCCGTGCCCGTTCCCATACTTAGAGCTGGTCTCGGCGTGGCGCCATGTGCCGAACACTGCACAGCGCCCGGCACAGGAAAGGCCACGATCCTGAGCACAGATTTTATTTTGGAAAACTGTAAACCACTGCATGGATCGCAATCGGGTAAGCAAATCGAATCATAATCAATTTTATTCAATTTAAAAAAAAAACATAAGTAGACACCTGTCAAAGGTGAAGGCAGGGAATGCATTTTCAAGCCTTACGTAACACCTGAGCAAAGCGCTTGAGTCTGATGTCTACTTTTCTTTATATATATTATTATATGTATATAGATATATATATTAGATATTTGATATATATATATATGTATATATCAAAAATCTAATATATATATATTTATATATATATATATATATATATATATATATTATATATATATATATTAGATATAATTTAGTATTTATAATTGATAACTTTAAACAGCAAAAATAATTTAAATAAATAATAACTTATTATTATTAAACAGCGAAAATAATTTGAATTAATAATAATTTATTTAATTTTAATTTAATTTTATTTTAATTTAATTTAATTAATTTATTAAAAATTTGCTGAAATGGAAATTGAATTTACTTTGATTTCCGGCATTTAAATAAATATTTAAATATAAATAAATAATATATTACCTTAAATAATTTATTAACTACTAATTTATAAATTTATATGTATATTATATGTATGATTTATTAATTTAAATTATATTTATAAGTATAAACGGAGAAGTGGCTAGAAGTCGCTTAAATACTGAGGAGGTCCTTTGAATATTGCGTAATTTAATATGCATTTTAAAATAAATAAATCCTTTTTTGATATATTATATACAGAAATCTATTATGGAGAACTATTTCATACTAGATGCTTATAACATTCAACGTAATATTTTTTTAAAATTTTAAATTATTTATTCCAATTTTTGAAATCTTAAAATATTAAACTATTTAAGATTTTCCTGAACATTAAACCAAGGATGCCTTATAAAACGCATATTTTATGTAAGAAAATTTAAAAGGATTTCGTCTTGTTTATTTTTCCATTACCAAATTAAAAATATATATTAAAAAAATATATAATATATAATATATATATAAAATATATGTTATATATTTATATAAAAACTAAGCTATTAATGAAAGCAGATCAATTGATAAATTAATAATAATTTTAATATTAATAATAATAATCAATAATTTAAAAGTGATCCCAAAAACTGAAGATATTTTCAAATTCGTTAACTTTTTATATAATATCATATTCATAATTTTTCATTTAAATAAATAAATAAATAAAATATTTAATCTAAAGCTTACTTACTTACTTTTATTATTATTATTATTATTGTTATTATAGTTATTACTATTCAATTTTTAAATACTATTATTCATTTATTAATTATTATTATTGTTAATAAATATAGAAAATAATAAATAAAATACTAAAATTATGACTGAAAAGTCAGCTAATAATTTTGAAAATTAAAATTTTAACTTTAAGCTTCACACTTGATTTCAGTGTCAGTAAGAAAATTTATAAATAAAAAAGAAAGCCATAAATTATATTATGGGATTTCATTATATTTTGAATTTAAAATTATTATTTATAAATATATTATATTATTTACACTATTTTTAAAGACTACAGACTGAAAATCAGTTTTAAAAGTTTGGCAAAAATTATATATAAATAATAAATATGCAGTAATAGATAATAGATAAATTTATCTCTTTGGAACTGGGGATTGGGAAAGAAAAAGAATTAAAATTTAAAGATTTTTAGATGATAATTTAAAAAAAAAAAATTTCTATATAAAATCACTCTCTTCATCTTTTAAAATCTTCTATAAGATTGCATAAGATAAAGGAAAAATATATTAAATAAATAAAATAAATAAAATATATAAAATATAAAAAAATATGATAAATATAAAAAATACATATAATATATAAAATAAATAAAAAATGTAGATTATATAATAAACATAAAATATATGCACATTAAGGAAAATCCTTGTCAAGAGAAAACATCTTCATTTCAGGCTCTCAGTGCAACAAAACGGAAGCCGTAGAATCCTACGGACTTCGGATGTGCACAAGTTTTTGCCATCAACGTCAACGGACGATGCCCGGTTGCAGTCCATGTGAGTTGTTTGGGGATGTTTTGGATGAGGTCAGTATAGAGCAGAGTGTGTCTTCACACGGTTCCAATGGAGAAGCATCAGAGGAGCAGCAACAACAACAACAACAACAACAACAACAACAGGAGCAGCAGCAGGAGCAGCCACAGGAACGGCAGCTCGAGCAGCCGCAGTTGAAGCCACAGCAGGTACAGCTCCAGGTGAAAGCCATGGCTGCAGGCGCCGATGCCGATCCACCGGATTGGGACGAAGTGTGCAAGACCCTCTGCAGGACTGGCGATGGCGGGTCTTTGTGCAACTGTGATTTATCGCCATTCTTCACCTAGGACTCACGGGTCCAGCTGAAGGCGTATAAATCACAACCATTTCCTTATACATATATATATATTAATATATATGTATATATATATTCGATATATATAATTACACATATGGCAACTATATAATATTTCGTTGTTTTTCGTTATCAAAAAAAAAAAAACCATAAAAAACCATAAAAAACCATAAAAAATCAAAAATTCAATCGATTTGATTTCGAGTCGTGATTTCTGCGACTTTTCCGATTTTTGTTAAATGCTAGTGTTGTCTTTATATTCAAAGTTGTTTAGTTCAATTGTAAAAAAAAAAACAAAAAAAAATTAAATCATACAAAATGCAAAAATACAAAAAAAAAATATGAAAAAAAAAATGTGTGTAGAGCGAAAGCTTCATACAAAAAATATAATTATAAAGACGATCCTGACGATTGTCTCGAGCAAAAACAAAATACGAAATTCCCTATGCGAATCAATTAATTTGTAATTAATTTCAATTAAAGGAAGAAGAGAAAATAATATATAAAATAAGCAAAAACAAAAGCAAAAAAAAAAACAATTCTCGAAAACAAAAAAATTCAAAAATTGAAAAGAAGGCGAGTTCAAAGTTGAAAAACTGAAGAGCCGCAGAGGCGAAGAGCCGAAAGGATAACAACAAAATCACATAAGGGCTTCCAGTGCGGCCATTGGAAACTAGCGGGAAAAAAGGCGCCTAAGGGCATACTGCATCCACTCTAAGGATCCAATGTGCCTCGCACATAAACAAACCTAAGGATTAGTTGTAGGAGCGAAGGAGTCATCAACCAATTAATATCAAAAATACACAACATATCGTCGTTAAACAATTATTTACACGCGAAATTCAAAAAAAAACTATTCAAAAAAAAAACCAAAATTTAAAAAAAACAAAAATTCACATAAAATATTAACAAAAATGTATTAATAATAACCACTTTGTTCTTTTGTTCAATTAATGGAATCAGCATATCAATTTTACAAAGGCAGATGGAAAATTGATAAAAAAAAAAACAAAAAAGCAGAAAGCAGAAATAATTTAATTTAAAATTTCAACTTTTTTTTAAGAAAATCAGCATTAATTAATTAATTAAAGGTCGCAATTATAACTGTTAACCAAGAGTTGTAGAGAGTTGGTTATATAAAAATATATATGTATATATGTATATATGTATATATATATATATATATATATACATAAATATGTACGTCACACAAATATATGAATATATATATATATATAAATATATATATATATATATATAAATATATATAAATATATATATAAATTAAAAAAAAAAATGAGTTTGAAACTCAAATGGCAAAAAAAAAAAAAAAATAAGGAAGACATAAATTAAATAAGTGTATTTACTGCAAATATCTAAATGTGTAATACTATGCTATATATACATATATATATACTATATACAAACTATATGTGTATATATATATATGTATATATATACTATATGTATTTATGTATGCTAAAAAGTGTTTGGAAGACATTTTTTCGCATTGTTTCAATTGGAAGACAATTTCAGCAAACAACAACAAGCATTTTGGAAGACATGCGTCAATTGCAGAGGCGAACATCAAATGCAATTAGTTTCTTAAGAGCTTAATAATACAGAAAAACTAATGATAATATAAAATTATGAAAATTCTAATTTATTAATATATTAAAATACATTTCAAAGCTAACACACGTTGTTGTGTCCAACGCGACGCTGTGACAGACAATAATGAAAAAGGACACACTTAATGAAAATGAAAATTATGTGTATAACTTAATTGGCTACATTGCAACATATATGTGCATATATATACGAGTATCTATATATATGTATGTACATATATATAAAATTTAGAAAATCAACAAAAAATACTAAATTAAAACATATTCTATATACATATATATATACATAATCTGGCACTCTATAAATGTTTGTAATTGCACAAAATTAGAAAAAAGAAAAAAAAAGTGAGTTTAAAATCGATTTCAGAGCACATTAATATATATATTTTATCGCGGCTTCAATATATATATATATATATATATAATATAAATCTCAATGTGTAGCAAGTTTCAACATTATCGATATGCATTATAAGAGATTTAAATATAATTCAATTAATGCACTTTACATTTACGTATATGTATATGTGTTAGGCGTTGCGTTTCTGCCATGAATACAGCGGCCAGAGGAATACAAATATTGAGTTCTGAAAGCCTCAAATAATACCAAATAAATAAGTAAATAACTAAAATAATATATATATATATATATATATATATACTATATATATATAAATATATGCAAATATTTAAACTAAGTGCAAATAAAACCTAACTAGCAAGCAACATCATCATCAATTACACCCAAAGGAAAGAAGAAAAAAAATACAAAAAAAATACAAAAAAAAAAAAAAAAACTATAAATTAAAAATTATTTGTGTTTCTTATAGACGTAAAGGCATTGGTTTAATTGCCCACAGTGTAACATCAGCAACAACAGAGAATAACAGTATATAACAAACAAGAATAATTAGCTGAAAAAATGGAAAATGAAAAATGAAAAATGAAATATGAAAAATGAAATATGAAAAATGAAATATGAAAAATGAAGAGGAGATAATACAAATAATAGAGCTACTAAATTATGATCATATACTAGAGATAAACACAAGCTTAAATAGGGTAGCGAAAATCCATGTACTGCAGAACAACAACCGAAAGAGAAATTAAAAGACAATTCCATATTAATAATCGTACTACAAGAGCAAAACCCCTACATAAAAGTCAAATATATTATGTGTTAAATGTTGTAAAGCCCCTCTAAGTATTGTGTTTTATTTGGCAACTCAAGGGTCCACCCAATGCACTCACTCACACACACACACACACATACATGCATACACGCACGCACATGCACGCACATGCATGCACAGCTGACATAGAAATGAGCAGCACGGCACATATCGATTGCACGCGCTAAAGCGAGACGGCAACAGGAAGCACTAAGAGGCAGCCTCGAAGCAAAGCGAAGTGTTCATACACTTTCTGAAGGGGCTTTTATTTAATTAATCAGCACTTAAGCAGTTTTACTCAACGGAAATGAGAGGTAATTTCAAAACTTTAATTCCATAAGAATTTTAAGGATACACCTTGAATACCTATTCAAATATCATTACAATTTTCTCTTATGTTAAGTTATGTTATCCTGGTACACTTACCCTACAAAAAGGTATCCGTTATGTCTTAAATGTCACTCCATGGGAATGGTTACATAAGGAGTACTGAGAAAACCTACATATGCACCTGCATAACTGTATGTATGTAAATTGCCTCTGCGTGTATAACAAGACCGAATATCGTATGAATTATTGTGGTAGGGAATTTTACGCATTTTTTGTACTAAATAACTTACGATATTGAACTGCTTGCTACAGTTATACCTCAAGCAGTTTCGATGAGATTCGTTGGGTTATTACGAGTTTCCATTTGGTTTTTGTATTAGCTACAACAGTGGTCGATATGTGTGTGTGCGTGTGGGTGTATTAGATAAGAACTTACAGCTTATGCAAATTGAACTGCTTGCTTCGATATGTTAAGTTACTTCTTGTAGTACAAGTGATGGCGCCCGCGATAGGAATTTGTAGAAAAAAAATAGATATATATGATGTAACTAATTAAGATGATTGCCAAGAAGCGTGACCACACTCGACGGCTGTCGATTAAAAGTATTTGATGATTCGGTTTCAAGTGCGGTACCACTCGAAATTTCAACTGAACTCTTCTCAAATACCAGATACCAGATATACATACAAATGAAATGAACTGCTTGCGCACGAACGGGAAGAAGAAACGAAAAGCTTTGAATTTGAACTTGAAAAATAGGAATTTTTTATTCAAGGCAACGGGCGTGAAATAAAAGTTCATTTAATTTGTTAGTTAATATGTTTATTTTATTATTTTCATACGCATTATATAAAAGAAAATATACCTAACTGGACGTGTTTTACATTATGTATAAAAAAAATAAAGTTTCGTATATATGTATTAGTGTTTAATATTAGTGTACAATTATTTAACAAAAATGTTCGGCAAGTATACAAAATATTTTGCCTAAATTCTCGAGTTTAACAAATTTAACTTATTTATAAAAACAAGGAAGATTTTGTGTGTTTGTGCCCAACGCCTTTGACGTTGCATGTATTCCTATATTTTTTCTATATATTTGTATATATATTTATCATACCTTCTGTCCAATTTCTATTCATTTAATTTTCAATTTCTTCTATACCCTAGACCCCCGCCCACACCTCTACAGTGGGCTAAAAACGGTATGATATGAGAATTTGTGCAAACGTATGTAACAACAGACCGAAGGAAGCATTTCCGATTAATTAAAATATAAGTATATATATATAATCAGTGATACTAACTAAGTCATCGTTTTAGCCAAGTTCAACTGTGCATTTGTCAGTGTCTGTCCATCCGTCTGTCTGCCTGCCGCCTGCCTGCCTCTGCTCCCCAATCAATTCTCGCAGCTTCGGAAAACGAGTTTTTTCTATTTTTTAATTCCCCACACGAAACTCGAGTCGATTTCAAGTGTCAAGGTTTGAAATTCTTCAGTGTATAAAAAGTCTTATACAAAAAGTCTTATACACGCGTGTCTCGCGTCTCTTCGACTCATGACCTTTGCTTAAGAATTTGTTATGAGTGGGAAAGTAGAGGCTACAGGCAGCTGATATCTGTATGTCTCTTTGTCTGTATGTCTGTTTGTCTGCATGTGTGTATGTGTATATGTATGGGTGCCTTGGGTCCGGAATATCTTACTTTAGTTCTGATTTTGATTTTATACAGTTTTTCTTTTGTTTTTTCTTAAGTACAAAATAAGGCTTAAGTGGTGTTTGTGTATTTTCTGATCTCTTCCTCTTCTGATTTCGGATTTCTGATTTCGGGTTCCTGATTTTGGATTCCTGATTTCGGATTCCTGATTTCGGATTTCTGATTTCTGATCCTCAGAAATATCAGTGCTATTCTCAGTTAGTTGGAAAGCAAGTGTGGAAACAAGGCTAAAACTAAATACGCAAGGATAACGAACAAATTGTTGTAACAGACGTCGCGGGCGTATGGGATATACTGTGGGCTTTAGTCCACGTTTGGTTGTAGTTAAGTTTTCATATTTTTTTTTAGGTTTAGTTCTTCGTCAAGTTTCGTTTAGTTTATACAGCTATTATTAACTAATAATTATGTCTAGTTATACGCGCTTCCATATGAGAACCGAATCCTTCGCATCGTAAGTACATGCATATTACATATATAATATATATATTATATATTATATTTTATTATATATATTATTATATATTATATTATATTATATATGTATATATATATAATTGTTCTCAGTTAATTAGTTGAGTTTGTCACTTCGTGTTCCTTATGAAAGTTACATTATTACAGTTAAAATTGGCAAGTATAGTTAGGTATTGGTTGTTGTTCACTTCCTGTGTTCTATTTTAAATGTCCTTGTGTTTGTGTTGTGGTTGTTGTAATTCAGTTATTCAATTAATCAGTTATTCAGTTAATCAGTTAATCAGTTATTCAGTTATTCAGTAATTCAATTATTCAATTATTCGATAATTCGATAATTCGATTCGAGTTAGCACAATAATTTCCCAGTGCAAAAAACTGCAGACTGTCTTTTGTGGTCTTTTTAATGCGATAATTAAGCCATCTTTCCCATTGTCCTTAACCCTTAATTCCCTCTCCCTTCTCCAACTGCTTGCGGCAGTCCCATGTACCACGACTTAATCTTCCTGCAATCATCCTTCTTCAACTCAATCTTCGTGCAAGCCATTCATCCGCTCACCCATCTCCCCACCCCCCACATTGGCATCCTTCTAACATTCCTTCTACTCGCCCGACAGCTCGTCGATGCGACAACGCACTGCGTGCTCCAAAACCTCCAAGCTGCCATAGTCCAGCTCCTTGACCAGGCACAAAGTTGCCGACAAAAGATTGGAACTCTATAAACAGAAAAAGAGAGAGAGAGGGAGAGAGAAGAGAGGTTAGGACAGGACATCAAATGATGGAATCTGGTGCTACTTACGCGATTGACAGGACGTCGCATGGAGCCAGCAACAAAGTCGTTATAGCGAGCCTCGCGACGGCGGTTGAGTGAGACACTAGATAGAGAGAGAGAGATTATAATATAGATATATATATTGTTTTGTCCACGATGAGGAATCCAAAGGACTTACCTGGATTTGGGACGCTCATCGGCCTCCCAGTCACTGAAGTTCTCACGTGGACGCTCGGCGGTCTCTGGGCCAACGGTGCGACGCTGTGGATAGTACTGAGTGTTACCGCCGTAGGTGTTGTGATGAACCTGGGGTACCTGGTATTGGTTATTCTCCTCCCACTCGGTCAGATCGATCTGGCTATGACGGTACTGGGTTGGGAAAGCTGTGCGTTCCGACTGATAGTATTCCTGTGTGAATGAAAGAAAAAGGAATACCAAAATTAATGGCAGTCTTTGTACAGCTTGAAGGGCATCATCCCCTCCTCCTCCTCCTTCTTTAACTCCGCCTCCTGGCAGGCCAATCTTCTTGTTACTCCTTGACAACGATGCTTACCTTCATCGAGTGTGTGGACATACTTGGCGGCAGCGGCGCCGATGGAGTATCCCTATACCCAAAATGTGAGCTCTCTTGGTCGGAGGCGGGCGAATGCTAATCGATGTGATGTTTGTTGATATATCGTTAATGTTGCATGTTGCATGTTGCATGTTGCATGTTGAATGTTGAAGTAGTAGAAGTAGTAGTAGTAGTAGTAGTAGTAGTTGTTGTTGTTGTTGTTGTTGATCGGTTAGTCCACAGAGGCAAGAAGAAGAACAAAACGTTAGACCAGCAAAGAATTTCATATGAAATGTCAAAGTTATTGCAATGCCTTTAAACTCGACCTACCGGAACGTTCTTAATATTCTAAGAGACTTGAGTCTAACCCGTTCCGTTCCCCCTCTCCACCCCTCCCCCATCCACCTTTCCACTGTTGCTTCTACCAAACTATCGCTGCATGCATAATGACCCATTTAATCAGTTAGCTTCTGGCCTGTGCGTTGCCTTTGTGGCAATTATGTGCCTCGTCTTGGTATCAGTTTCTCATTCTGTCCCTCCCCACCTACCACCTACCACCCTCCCTTCCTCCCTCTCTATCTATCTATCTCCTTCTTTCTCTCTCGCACCGCTGTGTCGTCCGCTCAAAGTCAAATGCTTTTGCGGCACGACTTAACCCAGAAACCAGACGACCCCGACTGACAATGGGCCAAGCAGCTGGAACTCAAGCTACAACCAGACAGCTACCCAAGCAGCCCAAGCAGCCCAAGCAGCTCGAGCTATCCAAGCCACCCAAGCTATTCCGAGCCACCCAAACTATTCCAAGCCTATGCTAGAAGAAACTATGGAGCCCCCCAACCATGCCACTGCCACATAGCGTGACTCGTCCACGCGTAACGCGGCGTCCGATAGGGTGAAGACAAAGGCACGGATCCGGTTGGAGCACGAAGAGGGGAGGGGGGCGTTAAGTGCGCCTCAAGTGTGACGGCCTGCACACGCCCAAAACACAAAATTGAAAAGAAAATCTTAACAAGCTCAGAGCCTTAACAAGGCTCGGGATGGTCGGGGGCGGGAGCTCCGGCACCGGAATGTATGCCTATGCTTATACTCTAGGATTACGTTGGCTTCTCTCTCTCTTTCTCTCTCTCTGTCTCTTTATCTCTCTGCCTCTCTCTGGACATGGAGGATCTTACGTTAAACTGATGGGTGGGAGTTTGCTGCTCATTAGTATATTTGGGCGATGGCGGATTGGCAGCCGGCTCCTGGATGAAGGCAGGCATAAAAAAGGTGACAAGAAATTAGGTATATAAATGGATTAGTTGGCACCTTGACATGACCTTTTGACCTTTGGATTGTGAGACGGTGAGAATGAATTAAAATGAATACATGAAGGTAACCCAAAAAGAAAAAAAAAGTGAACGTCTAAATAATACCAAAAAAATACCATAAAAAAAGACTCACACAAAACTAAAGACTTAAAACTACACTTGGAATTAGTTAACACTTCATATAGATGAATATCTTACATCATATTGATGAATGGGGGTGCGTTGCTCATTAGTATATTGGGGCGATGGCGGGTGTGCGGGTTCCTGAGAATGACATAAAATTAATTAGTTATATGTAAATCTCATATTCCCAACTCAATCCTCAATTCCTTCCACTGAAAATGATGAATTGGGACTTTGCCTCGAACTGAAGGAAAGATACGACCAGCCTCTTTTGGTCTAGTGAAGACTCACTATATATACGATATATATACGATATATGTACGATATATATATGATATATGTACGATATATGTACGATATATATATAATATATATACTACCTTACGGAATCTAGGGGAAGCTTACGATATATGTACGATATATATACGATATATGTGCGATACATATACGATATATGTACGATACATATACGATATATACATATATACTACCAAAGGGAGTCTAGGGAAAGCTTACGATATACATACGATACGATAAATGTACGGTATGTGTACGATATATATATACTACCAGAGGAAGTCTAGGGGAAGCTTACGTTATACTGATGAGTGGGAGTCCGCTGCTCATTTGTGTATTTGGGCGATGGCGGGTGTGTTGGTTCCTGGAAGAGCAGACAGCCACAGAGGCGACATTTTAGTTGGGCAATAAAATGGTAAATGTGGAGAGTATTTATTATATATAGTGGCTCTCTTTAATAGAAGCCTAATTAGTAACCAAATTAACGCATAAATGAAATTAACGTTCATGGATCTGGCCAAGTCATTAACTTGGCCCAAATTATGGAGGTCGCTCACCTGTGGTGTTGGTGCCGGTGGCATTGAGTTGTACACTTGATTGCCATGCGAATCACTGCCATTGGTGGCAGCCGGTCCTTCGGCTCCTGCAGTAGTGGCAGGAGCAGCTGCCGGTGGTGCAATCTACAGAATAAAATAAAAAAAAAATCAATTTTTTATTCCAACTTTCGCTTGATGGAGAAGAAGAAGAAGAAGAAGGCTTTTACCTCGCGCACGGAGTTGGAACGACTCATCTGCTGCACGACGCTGGCGTTCTCCTGGTCCATGTCCTCAATCTTCGGAATGCCGACTCCGTTTCTAGCATCATTGATCTCCTCCTGAGTCACATCCTGATTATCCAATTTGATGAGCTGCGGCAGTGCACGCAACACAATCAAACGATAAAGGCTAAGCGGTTAGAGGAGAGGAGTGGTTGAGAAGAGGGGGGGAGATTTATAATTTAATTAAATTAAACTCACCTGCGTTCCAGGCCATCGCAGCATGGATTCTCCTCCAGCCACAAGTTGCGCAGACCCCCCAAATTCTTCAGGTAGGCGATCTCATTGAGGTTCTGAATGTTGTTCTTCCTCAGATACAATTCCTGCAGCTTGGTGCAGTGCTCGAAGGGCGACAGGGTGCTGATTCTGTTGACACTGCAGGGAGGGGGAAAAAAGAAGTGGAAAGAAATGAGTCTCCGTTCATTTTCTTTCAGTGTATGTTTATTAAGTGACAAAGACGCGTCTTTTAAGTGCCATGAATCATTTGAAAGCTATGCGAGCGACGCTCATACAATGAATTCGGTAGCTTCTCTGATGGTTGAGGCTGAGGCAGCGGTAGAGGCAGAGGCTGAGGCAGAGGCTGAGGCAGAGGCTGAGGCAGAGGCTGAGGCAGAGGCTGAGGCTGGAGCTGGGGTTAAAACTGAGGCTGGGGCTGAGGTTGAGAATGAGGCTGGGGTCTCGAGCTGAGGCGGGGTCTGAGGCTGGGACTGGGACTAGGGCTGAGGCTGGGGCTGAGGCTGGGGCTAAGACTGAAGCTGGAGCTGAGGCTGGAGCTAAGACTGAGACTGAGACTGAGACCGAGGCTATGGCTGCTGCTGGATGAGGTCGTTAGCTTCATGGTGTCAACTTTCTTCCACGCATACCCACAAGATATGTGCCGTTAGCCACTGGTAAGAAGCAGAGCACATGCCCCGTCAGACTGCCCCCCCGCGGACGGTAAATCTCGACCCGTCAGCATTTGTCTAGGTCAGTTCGTAGTTTTTTACGGTCGTTGCTTTAACACCTAATTTAACGTTAATTAATTCTTAAGTTGGCAATTTACGAAATTTAGTCAGCTTGTAGTCAGTCGACAGTCGTCAGCTGTCAGTCGTCACTCGTCCCGTGCCTCTGCCTTTAGAGATGGGAATAAATGATAGCCGCCGGTACATCTTCTGAGCGAGAGATATTTGAATATATAAATAAATTGAGTGCAGACGCTTCTATACTTAGAAGACCCGCTTCCAATGTGGATCCTAAATGGCACACGGGTGCATTGGCACGGGAGGCTTTGGAAGTGTTTTTATCATGCCATCGATGTGCTATTTATAGTCTTGGCAACAGAAGCAACGAGGAGTCTAGAGTCTAGAAGCCTAGAAGCCGCCTAGAAGCCGCCTAGAAGCCGCCTTGAAGCCGCCTGAAAACCGCCTAGGAACCCCCTAGAAGCCCCCTAGAAGCCGCCTAGAAGCCGCCTAGAGAAGCCCCCTAGAAGCCCCCAGAAGCCGCCTAGATGCCTCCTAGAAGCCAACTGGAAGCCCGTAACTGGAACATGATACTCGAGGCAGGGCTCTAATATGCATATAATTAGATTCACATTAGGAGCTATCAATGTCTTTCAAGGTTAGCACTTGGATGTCAAGCACCTCGAGGGGGAAATTATTAATCGAGCCACCAAAAGTGCCAGCGGCACGCAATGTAAATCAATACCAACCTTTCCCAAATAAAATAAAACTTCTCCTCGTGGCTCATAACCAGAAATACTCGAGTCCTCAATTACGGCGACTGCGTGGGTCTTCGTAACTTGATTTAATGAGAGACTAGATTGGGAACTGGCGAACTGTGGGAGTGAAGAACTGGGTAGAGTTGGAGAGCTGAGGAAGGGGAAGAGCTGGGACTGGTGGCTGGCGGCTGGGGGCGACTCAAGTCCCACTCGCCTGTCATTGCCTTGCACAACAGCTCCCAATGACTCACAGAGTTGGCCTAACAGAGAAAACGTTGAGGCCGTTCACTCGACTCGCACACGGAGCGGTGAGGAGGAGGGAAAGGGTTTTCCCTATGGTGTATTGACTCTACATTGATAGCTGCCCAAATGCAGTTGCTCCAGGGTTGAGGTGTACAAAGTGAGTACAAAGACCCGCCCTCTCTTATCTCCTTCCACTGATAACGCCCGCTAATTGCGTCGAGTGTCTTAATTGGGTAGCCGTGCGCCTTGATAAGGCGTACAATGCGTACGGGTAACGACGAGGCGGAAAAGGTTTTTAAGCCCAATGGGGACTCATCTATTAAGGTTCAAATATCACCCATATTATATCATCAAATTTGGTACCAAAATGTATCCACCCCACAAAATGTACCCAATACACAAAATGTACCCAGACCACGGAATGTACCCTAAGAAATCGTCTTAGAAGCAGGCTTTAAAATTTGCACTGCTTGCACTGCTTGCAACGCGACTACAGCTGCCATAACTTCAGATAACTGAACAATCATTTGCCTTCAATTAATTAGATAATCACTGATTAAGTCCGAGGGGCTATTTATTAATTTCTTAGATTTTGGACAGACACCGGGTATAAACCCCATGGAGCTGGAAACCTGATCTCAAGCTCGGAATTCCACATAACTTTGCGTTTCTATTTTTGGGAATTTGGGAACTTCACCACAAGCCGCACAACTGATCGATTCCGATCACGTATCATCCTCGGAATTCGAGGTGCTACATTGATCTATAAAGCACCCTTCCTTCCTTCCTCTCAATCAATCCCTAAGGGTATGGAAATATTGGACATAAATAGAGAGCCAAAGGGGAAGGGGGAGGGGGGGGGGGGGGGAATTCTTTCACATACTTAAAGAAAGAGCCACTCAATCCGCCTCGATGTGCGCTTTATGAACCTGCGGACCCATAAAAAAAGTAACCATCTGTGTGCCACTCACGCTTATTGCTAAGCCTTCCTTTTGAGTTCATATATGGAATGAGGAGATGAAATAAAAAGTGAATAAAAATGATATTAAAATGTACTCAAAACTCGATACGATACATTTGCAACATGTTGGCCACATATGACGATTGGCGAATCGTACGAAGCGACCTTGACAGTCAAAATGAGGCAATGGATGCTACCCTAAAAGGCAGCAATGCAGGGGGCATCAGCAGCAGCAGCAGCAACAACAACAATCGACAACAACAACAACAATCGACAAGAGACAAGAGACTAGAGACAAGAGACAAGAGACAAGAGACAATCGACAAGAGACAAGCGACAAGCGACTCGAATGATACTTGGCCCATAATCATCACCTACAAGTGGATGTATCTGTTGTATGCCAAGAGCGAGCATATTGTATCTTGTATCTTGTATCTTGTATCTCAAAGTTTGTATCTTGTATCTTGTAGCTCATAGCTTGTGCCTTGTTTTTGTAGCTGCAAGTGCTCGCCGCCCACGCACTTTCCGCGGAGATGCCCACGCAAACTACTGGCCACTGGACGCCAAACTTAAAGCCTACAAAAGGCCAAGTCGTTGTTGCCAATTTTGGTGCTCCCACGACTTTTGTGTTCGTTGTTGTTGTTGTTGCTGTTGTTGTTGCTGTTGTTGATATTGTTGTAGTTGCTATTTGACTTTAGTTGTTGTTGCTATTTTTTGCATTAATTACGCGCTTGAGCGTGCCAAAGTTTTTGCGCTTGGTTGCTGATGATGAGGCCCCTTCCTCCTCCTCCCGCCCCGGTCCTACTACTGCCTCCGCCTCCGCCTCTGCCTCTGCCTCTGCCTCTGCCTCTGGCCCCAGCCTCTGTGCTTTTGTCTCTGCCTCCACCTCTCGCCGTGCGAATGACATCATTGCGCACAAGTATCTTATAGATAGTCACTTAAGCGGCGCTCAAATGGATACCCGGCCCACTCTCAAATCTCAAATCAAATGTGTCTGTGAGTGCGTGTGCGTGTGCGTGTGTGTGTGTGTGTGTGTGTATGGCGGTTAATTGAATTTGAAATCAATCAAAAGATTTTACAGGAAATGAGCGCAAAATTTGTCAAATTTATCCAAATACCAAAATGGATCGACTGCAGCGGCTGCAGAACTTACCTCAGAGCCAGAATCTCGATGCGTGTCATGTTCTTGACCAAACTCACGTCGGTGAGATCACTTCCCCTACAAGGCAGAAGAAAAGAAAGAAGAAGAAGAAGAAGAGTATAAGAAAACGGTACAAAAGATGATCAAATACATAAATTAATAAACAAAAAGAAAATTTAAAAATTCTAGAATTAAATCTACGAGAGATTCGGAAGACTCGGAGACTCGGGGACTCAGAGACTCAGAGACTTAGAGACTCAGAGACTCAGAGACTCAGAGACTCAGAGACTCAGAGACTCAGAGGCTCAGAGACTCGAGAGATTCATTTCTCAAAGGGGTGGTGGAAGGGGGAGCAGCTGGAAAGCTTGCCTTTTACGGTACTTTGATTTAAAGTGCAACACAAGCAGTGGACTAAGAAATATGAGGGGGAAAAATAAATAGAAAAAAATTAGGAAAAAAAATAGAAAAAATACAAGAAAATCCCACAACATTCAGAGCCGTTTTTCCACTTAACCCCTTAGGAGCCATGACTCGACACAGATTGTTGCACTTAGCCGCTCATGTGGACAATGCAGGCCAGAACGGGTTAGAGGCTGGCTTCTGGCTGCTGGGTGCTGGCTGCTGGGTGCTGGCTGCTGGGTGCTGGCTGCTGGGTGCTGGCTGCTGCCTACGATTGCAAGCCAGAAGCAAGAATAGGCGGTGGTGGGTAGAAGGCGAGCCTGGAGGCGGGCAGGGAACAGGCACTAAGCCCAAGACCATGCCCAAGCCCAAGCCCAGGCCCAAGCCCAAGCCCAAGCCCAAAACCAAGCCCAAGCCAAGCCCAGTCAGTGCATGGGCATGTGACCCAAATCACAGACCAGATCAGAGGGAGAGGAGATCACAATGCGGGGCGGCTTTCACTGCAATAAATGGGCTTAGACATAGCGATTAACTTACCAGCAATTAAGTCTCTTAATTAGGGACAAGTCCGATTGCTTGGCACGTGCAATTACCATTTCCTCGGTTAGACGCGTCATTTTTGATAACTTGGCTTAATGCACTTGCAATTTAAACAATTTTCAATAAAAAACAATTTTCCAAACAGTCACAGACACAGACACACACACACACATACACACACCCATACAGAGACGGACACAACTTTAATAAAACGGCTGGCAGCGGCTGCAAACAGGTGTGCCCCCCACCCCGGCTTTGGGGCCGCTACGGTCACGGGTTGTACGTAACTTTTCACACAGCTGTCCAAGTATGTGTGTATGCGTGTGTGTGTGTGTGTGTGTAGATTTGACCGTTTTTAGATACAAAAAGGTGAGCAAGGTACTACACAATTCTCTGTGTAGTTATTGCTATTGTTGTTGTTGTTGTTGTTATTGTTTATTGTTGTTATTGTTATGTTTGTTGTTGTTGCAGCGACTCTTGTTGCTTCTATTGAAATCAGAGCCCGTGGCGTGGGTGTGTGCACGATTTGTAATTATTTACAGCCGTAATGCTCCTGCGTAGCGTCGAACCTGGTACGTATTACCTGCAGAAAGCTGGAACTGCGCTGGCGTAACTCACACGGCTGACTAAGCTTCGTCTTGTTATTGTTTTTATTTTTTTTGTTTTTTTTTTATTGTTGTTGTAGTTGTACTTTTTTTTTTTTTGTAAGTTTTTGGATTTTTACAACGGCTGTTGCTTCGCTTTGAAACTATTGCGCGTTTTGAAGCTATTACCGTAATTTACTTTTGGAGCGATTTTTACTCTTTCACTCTCTCCTCGTATCTTTATCTTTCTCTTTATCTCCGTGCTTCTATGTATAACTTTACACGACTTTTACTTGCGAAAGTAACGAAATGCACTATTAATAAAAATACAAAAAAATCTTCAAATCGCGCAAACTTGATCCAAATATTTAATTCATCTGCATTTTGAAAGGATGTGCAGAATCCACCACAGAATTTTAATTTAACGGATCGATTTTTCCGGCTTTTCTTTTTATATTATTTTTTTTTTTTATAAATATTTTTTAGAATTTCTCAACGACTGACTCGAACGGACTTAAAATTACTACGAGCTCAGTAGAACGAAAAAGCGTAGAGGTAAACTTTGTTTTGACGCAAATGTAAACGGAATCTTTGTTTCATGGCTTTTGTTTTACAGTTGTTTAAACAAAGTTTTCCAATTTTCCATGCACGATTTTTCTTGCTGAGTTTCCACACACACACGCACACACAAGCCCAAGCAGCCCATGCAGTGCAGCACTTCGTTTACAGGTATTCGTATTGAGTGGCTGTGGCGTGTGTTCAAGCGAGATGGCATGCGGCGCGTACTGACCCCGACGTTCGTATACCACCGGGAGAGATGATTTCTGTGATACGTGCGCTCGAAGAGACAGCGCCGCAACGACTGGCGCTTTGGGGCTGAACGGGAGCTTTCTTTGTGTTTGTTTACGAATGCTGTGCCAAATGAAATATGCGTTAGGTTGTGTGCGTCCGTGGCAGTGTCAATCTTTTCTGCGCTTTCAACATGTGCAGTTCGCAATATCTAAATATAATCTTTTGTTATAATGAATTTGCACATTTGCAATGACAATTTATGAGTTTTGAACATCTTGTGCTTAATAGGGTTGTTGCATCTCATCGATACAGTGCAAGCAGCAATGTTGAATTTTAGCCCAAATATATCGATAAGCACATCTATGTAATTTCATAATTTATATAAATATTTATTATTATTTTTAAATATAAAAATTAATTGTCATTTTCATTTTATGTTATGTTATCGCAAATATTAATTTATTTTTATAAAAATATCGTTATTGTACTATCGTGAGAATCGAAACGATAGCTGTGATATCGATAGCAATGTAAAATTCTCTTGACTCGACTCCAGCGGCAGCCGAAGCTGATGACGAACGTGAAAAATAGTCTAAAAATAAATTAAAAATAATTAACGACGCATTATAAAAAGCTTGGGCTATTCAAATTTTTGCCAAATATACATTCTATTTAAATATATATACATATATTAATATATATTTATGTATATGTTAATGTGTATTTATATACATGCAAATACACTTAAGTAAACAAGTCAAAAGAAAACACAAATCTCTCTACAAAAGTTGTAAACGAAACGAAAACACGTCGCGTCGTTGCCCATTCGTGCTGATTTATTTATGAATTAATTTCTCTCTCTCTATCTCGCGGAGCTGACGAGTAGCTTTGTTCGGTCGTCTCTGTCTCTGTCGCTAGCTCTGGCTCTGGCTCTTGCTCTGTGGCTGTGGCTGTGGCTGTCGCTCATATGTGTGTGAAATTTTGCAGCATTCATTAGTATTTGTTGTGCTGTGGGACGAAGACGACGTCTCCACCTCCCGGAAAAACATATATATAAAGATATAAAATAAAAGTAAAGTTAAACCCAAAATCATCAACGGGTAACCTTGGGCGTATAATTGTGACGGGGCAAAGGGGTAAGCAATTGAGCCCCGCTGAGTGACCGCCCATTAGAAGTGGAGCTGGAGTTGAAGCAAACATCTGGCGAGATAAGGGCGCCAAGCACAGCAATTCTCCATTTGCTATACGCGACGTATTGCAAAAACAAATTCCCAGATAGAACGTATGTATATATGATTACGTCACCGTTTGAGCAATTTTTATTCAACCATCAAGTGATTTTCTTGTTCGCTATTCATTTTTAGCTAGTGGCCCAGTCTGCATGTTTGTGTTGGCAATTCTATAGCCTAAAATAGGAATACAGTCGCAAGATGATTCATGTGGGCGAAAACACCTGGAACCTGCGGATACTGATCACAGATCTGCAGGTGGAGAAAACGTTGCGTGTGCGCGGTGATCAGCACATTGGCGGCGTCATGTTACAGCTAGTGGATCCAGAGATGCCAAAGGATTGGTCTGATCATGCGCTTTGGTGGCCAGCTAAAAACATCTGGTTAACGCGCACGCGCTCCACCCTTGACCAGGCGGGTGTGCAGTCGGACTCATTTTTATACTTTACGCCCATGCATAAAACACTGAGGGTGCAACTGCCAGATTTGCGTTCCATTGACTATCGTGTGAACTTCTCGATAAAGACATTTGGGGCTGTTGTGAATCTATGCAAGGATCTGGACATTCGCTATCCGGAGGAGCTCTCGTTATGTAAGCCCGTCGAGCAGGATCACTTGAAAAAGAATTTTTCAAAGCTTCCACAAAAAATGATACCCGTTGCCGAAGCCAATGGTACCGCCTACTTACAGCCCGCACCGGATACAAACTCGTTTGTGCCCATTACGAACGCCTATAATGGCAGCAATGGTAGCCTCGACAGATCCCATGGCAATGGCAATCTGCTCTGTGCGCCAGCTTCTCCATACGCAACAACACCACGACGAGCAGCAACTGCCCCAGGCACGCCCATCAGCTCTCCGACTGGGACCTGGAAGCATAACACAAGCCTCAATGGTTATACAACCTACGATTCGGGTTCCAGCTATGGAGATTTACAGGAGAACTTAGCCGTCTCCCCGCGCTCACCCAGCCCAGATGTGCGTGCACGGCTTGTGCGTCCAAAGACGCTTGTGCAAAAGGCGCGCCTTAATGTTGGCTGGCTGGACTCATCGCTCTCGATTATGGAGCAGGGTGTGCGCGAGTTTGACACCCTGTGCTTGCGCTTCAAGTACTACACCTTTTTCGATCTTAATCCCAAGTACGACCAAGTGCGCATCAATCAGCTCTACGAGCAGGCCAAATGGTCTATACTCAATGAGGAACTGGATTGCACGGAGGAGGAGACACTTATGTTTGCAGCGCTGCAGTTCCAAGTAAACCACCAAACGGATCTAAATCCACCAGAAATTGACTCTGGCATTGATACGTCTGGTCGGGAGAACGGAGGAGAAGATGACATCGACTCGGCCCTCAACGAGCTCCAGATCACACTGGAGGGTCCCAATGCCAGCAACGATGCTGGCAACATAACGCGCATACCCGAGCTCTCTGATTATTTGCGATTCCTTAAATCGCAGCTGTTTACGCTGAAAGGATACAAACGCTACTTCTTTACGTACCGTGACCTGCACCTTCATCTGTACAAGACGCAGGAGGATTCACGACGTGGGGCGCCAAGCATCAGCATCAATTTGCGGGGCTGCGAGGTGACACCCGATGTGCATTTAGCACAGGGCAAGTTTGGCATACGATTGGAGGTGCCGCCTGAAGGACGCAATGGCCCGAACAGCGAATTTTGGGTGCGTTGTGATAACGAGGAGCAATATGCCAAATGGATGGCTGCCTGTCGTCTGGCGGCCAAGGGTCGTTCTCTAGCCGACAGCAGCTATGACAGCGAGGTGAGCAGCATACGATCACTGCTCCAAATACAGAAGCCACAGGCGAAGGCTGCACCATTGAACATTAATCCAAGGAGTGTGGATGCCACCGATTATTTGTCACCCAAAATGCTGCGCAAGCTATCCAGCAAGGCAGTGCACCGCATCCTCGAGGCCCATGCCAATGTGCGTCAACTGCAGATGATGGAGGCCAAATTGAAGTACATTCAAGCCTGGCAATCGCTGCCGGATTTCGGTGTCACGCTCTTTGTCATCAAATTCGATGGTCATAAAAAGGAGGAGCTGCTGGGCGTTGCGCACAATCGCATCATGCGTATGGACCTTAACACAGGTGATCACATCAAGACCTGGCGCTACAACACAATGAAGGCCTGGAACGTTAACTGGGGCATCAAATGCATGATGATTCAATTCCACGATGAGAACGTCATCTTCTCGTGCCTCTCTGCCGACTGTAAGGTTGTGCATGAGTTCATTGGCGGTTATATCTTTATGTCTATGCGCTCCAAGGAAAACAACCAGACCCTCAACGAGGAAATGTTCCACAAACTGACAGGTGGCTGGTCATAAATGAAAAGATAAAGAATTAGAAGAAGAAGAAGAAGCAACGCACCTCCCCACCCAAACCCCGCAAACTTGGGCCCCTGCCTTACAGTCTTACAAGTGCCAAGCACGAGCTGTCGCATCATTTTCAATTTTTTTCTCACAACTGATTAATGTGTCTTCGTGTGCGTGTGTGTGCGTGTGCGTGTGTGTGTGCGTGTATGTATGTAAGTAAATGTTATTAACAATAGAGCAACCCCGCCCCCCGGGGCTGGGCCTCCATTGTGCCGACGTTAATATTTAGACTAATATGTAATAACTGTAAAAGCGTTAAAACCGTAAAACCCAACATGAACACATCAGACTCATGCAGTGCCTTCAAGTGACACACTTCGTCGTCGTCGTCTTTGTCTATGTCTCCATGTCCATTGTGTCTACTACTAAACTAAAAGCAACAAGAAAACAAAAAAACAACAACAAAAAAATAAAAAAAAAATAAAAAAAAAACGAAAAGAAAATACGTGTTAAATGTGCCTCGTTATCAGTGTAATTTTTACTTAGTTGAAATATGGGTAGAGAATAACTCGTCGACCAGAGCTAATCAGATTTTTGTACTACTTTGATATATAAAGAAACGGAATGGAATCCGAATTGTTGGAGTGGCCTTGCAAATGCCTTGCAAACTAACCAGAAATTTTATATACTGTATATTTATTAAACAAATTAATAAGCAAATAAATAAATATATATATTTTTTTTAATGTTTTTAATGATCGTGAAAATGGAAAATACAACAAAAACAACAACAAAACAAAATAATAATGAATGTTTTCAATTTATTGCACTCGTATCTCCGGGCGGTTACAATTTCAGATAGCAGCTGGAAACTTGAGCCGCACATGCGATTACTCATTGAGGGGCGTGCGCGTCCAAGTCTGTTTTGATGCAAATACGTTTTCGCATAAAGCGTGCAATTGTTATTAATAAATTTTCAATTGAATTGATAAGCGAGTTGTCGCCTTTGCCTGCACAGTCAGACAGACAAACAGACAAACAGACAATCAGACAGACGGACAGATGGACTGTCAGAGTGAATATTTGCGCAGCGGATGCCATATAAGTGGATTATGCGCGAGTTACATGGAATTAAAGTTGCGTTTCCATGTTGATTGATGAGTCGTCTGTGGACGGGTTTGGGCATGCCCGCTGCTGTCTCGGGGGCAACTTCTCACAGTCTTCGGGCACAAGGTCATGTAAGGAATGCAAATCTCAAGCAACTTCAATTTAAGTCAATTGAATGCCGAGTGTCACTGAAGCTGTAAAGCTATAAATAATGCGAATGAACGAGATTCCTATTAAGGCTTAAAGATGAATATAAGCAATAAACATTCATTTAGTATCTCACAAAACATATTTGACTTTCAAATATACGATTTTATGTCATCGTATTTTAGTATTCTGTTTGCATTTATTTATTTACGCTGACTCATATTATACTTTAAGCCAGTTTCAAACAATGAAAGAATAAGTTTTAAATATATAAAGAATATCGAGCATTTAAATGAATACAATCTGAATTATATTTACATGTCATCATTAAATAAAATAGATCTAAAAATTTGTTCTTAAATTCAACGGCTTTTGAAATCGATATATCGAGTGCCTCTATTTTTCACGATATATCGCACGATTATCATCTTAGCGCAGAGCTGCCAATTTACCATATTCACCGCGTGCTATCGATTAACGCGTTATCGCTGGAGAGCCCCATGCTGTTCTCTTCAATTAAACATTTAGTCTTTTAACATAAAGTATCTGAATAATATTTGACTTAATGATGGAAGCTGAGGATGATCCCGTTGTGGAAGAAATATCAGTGTTCCTCTCGAAAAACTTGCAGGACAATTTGTACTTGTTTCAATACCCAACTAAAACTGGGTTACAAAGCCAAGACGATGCCGTTGTTGTCAACTGTTGTGTGAAACCATTTGCACAGCAAGTAAAAGTAGATTTTGAAATTGACATAGAATCGAAGCACTACGACCGTTCGAAGGGTGAAGAATTTGCAATAGCTGCCGATGGCAGGACCTCCTATAACACTGCCCTCTCAAAGGCCGGAGATCGCTTGACATATAAGCGTGGAATAATGGACAAACAGGCGTATATCAGCACACGTTCTCTGGCTGATGTCTCAAAATACGTTGTTGGCATCTACACAGACAAGGAAATGCATCTTTCGCCACTGACCAGCATTGTGCAGCTTCGTCCAATGCTAAACCATTTTGACAAAGAGGATACACGACGCAAGGCTGAACAGAAGGCTCAAAATGAAGAAGATGATGATGAAGAAGTGGCACAGCAGGTAACAGTTAAGTTTGCTCGTGGCACTGCCGCTGGCAAAAAGGTCAAAGAACATCGTCGCACCTTTAGCAGCTTTAATCAACGTATTGTGGATGAGCCCTGGTGTGAGACATACTGGCATGCACGGAATACGCCAACGGCTGAACTGGAGCGACAGAAACTTTTCACCACGGTTCATGAAGCAACTCAACCAACACCGCTGCCTCTCAACGATTATATTAAGAAGCTACTACTACATGAGGAACACTTCCAACAGATAGTGATACCCAATGCAGATCCAGTTGTTACAAAGGCGATGCTACGAACAATGCCCCTAATAGATCAGCTACGTACTCTTCTAAAAGATTGCCGGATTCTGTCCTTCAAAAGTCTGCTTAATATATTAGTTAATGACCTAGCTGTGCATGTGAACGCTAAGGATTTGCTAGCACTTCTGCCACAAGTGGGTGTTCTCGTACATGGAAACTGGGTACCCAAGTCTGAAGATCTTTACCCGGAAAAGTCACAAACAAATAATAACGGTGTGTCCTCATACTATATGACGCGAGGCAGAGATTATATAGTAAGTCATGTCGCATATTACCCTTTTAAATTGTTTTTAACAATATGTTTTACTTTTTAGATCTACAGACTTTCACGCAACCAGTATCTTTATCGTGTCCAAGTGATGCATGCCACTCAATTACCAGCCCCCGAAGCTTTGGATGCACTCAAAACAGTGGCGCGACTTAATTCAACGAAACGGTGGGAGTTACTGCTGCCACCGGACAAAGAATTTGAACAAGAAAATCCAGAGTTAGTAGAACGTCAAGATGCCCACTGGCGTTCAATGGAACAGACATTCATCGAAATGGAGTCAGCCAAAGATTCAAAACGCTCACGCAAGCGCTCAACGCGTAAAAGCGAGTCACAACCTCAACAGGTAACATCAGGGCTGGCCCCGCCGACTCCACATCCTCCAACAGACGCGTAACAATAAATAAAATATATCAAATCTATTTAAATTTTTTTTTTTTATTAAAAAAATAGTTTTTAAAACATTTCCTAAAACAGTCGAATTTTAGTCTATTTATTAATAATATCATATAAATACGTGTAAAGTAAAACGGCGTTTCTGATTTGAAAAATCAAATAATGCACTAAAATTTGATTTCCCAATGGACCCCATCAGTATTTTTTTTTTTAATATTTTACTTTATAACGCTAACGCATTTCGAGTCTTGAGCGAAATATTGTTAAAATTTTAATATTTCAAAATTAAATTGATCAATACATGATCAAAATTTCCAACAAAGTCTTTATCAACAATAAATTTTAAATTATTATAAACTGGCAAGGTGCCGTTGCAGTATATTTATACTTGATTTTTGATATTCCAATTTTAGTATTTATTTTTGATTCTCTGCTTGGTCACATTGGCCGTCAAATTTGAGCATTCGTTTTTCTGAAACAAACAACGAGTAGCACGTCGAACGTCGTACGCGCATGCTACAAAAGCCAAAAATTCGAAACGTTCTTAACGCACGTCCGAAATACACAAGTGCAACGTTAAATTAATTATTATCTATCAATAAGAGGAATCGTTTGTTAGCAAGTGCATTAAAAGCGGGGTGCCAAACAAATTTAAGTGAAGTTTAAATCAAAGCACACTGCGGCGGCGTCACTTTGCGTCGTGTTTTGTTCTTTCATTCGCTTTTGGATATTCAAAGTCGCTTTTTTGTTCCCCATCTCATTTTGTCGCTCCTTCTCACTCGGTCATTTGGTCGCGAGTGCGTTTGCGTGGCGCGATGTTCAGTTAGTGCAGTAAAGTTTATTATCGTTATTTATATTGTTGGTTATTTATTTTTTGTTTTGTGACTTCTATTTAAACAATGTCGGAGGCCGAGCAAAAAACCTTGTCACCCAAACGCAACGAGCCTGAAGTTGCGCCAGAGCATCAACAGCAGCACCAGCAGCAGCTGCTGCATCAAACAACACAATCACTGCTCATGGCCAGCTCAATGCTTTGCTCCCCCTTACCGCCACTGCACCTGCCTCCGCCAACACAAATCAAATTCAGTGTTGAGGATATGCTTCAAGAATTTAACTTACTGCACGCCAAAATCAAGGAGCTGACCATCGAACGCGATCGTCTACTCTGCGAAGTCTCCAATTTGCGCCTCGAATTGGATATGTCAGAGTTAAAGCGATTGCCACTCGATTTGGACGAAGGGTGAGTACTGAAACTTTTTTATAAAAAAAAAAACAAAAATCATATAAACTACATTAAGACTCTAAAGGGGGGCAAGGCGGAAGAGAAGCACGGACTCAGTCTGAGTCATGTCCTTCTCAAGTCCAGCTGTCAAATTGGCCGCAAGGCTAAATATTTCGCCGTTTCTGGTTTTTGCAACCCCCATGAAATGTGCATTTGTTTTTTTTATTTTTTTTTTTTTTTTTTATTATTTTACGGTACCTGTATGCATATGTGTGCGTCACAGTCATGGCCGAAATATTGCACCAGCCACCGATCGACGCGGTGAAGTGTTTCTGTTTTTTCTTCTGCTTTTTAGTTTTGTTTTTTTTTTTGTTTTTTTGTTTTTGCAATTCTGAGTCAGTGACTGTTCGTTTCACCTTTAGCGCTTATCGATCGCCGTAACAGTTATTTGTTTTACTCCTTGCCTGTAAATACAAATGATTAAACTTATTTGTATTTTTTGTATGTACATATGTATTTGTGTTTGTATGTATGGAATGGGTGCATGCACATGTGTGTGCCTATACCTATAGCTGGGCTCTTATCACATATTCGCCTGGCTGATAAGCGCAGCCCGATAGTCGATAAGACCCAAAAATTGTTAAAAGTCTAGGAATTCAACAACGGAAATTCAATGGCAAGTTGATGGCAACAGTTGCTGTTAACTGTTCTTTTTGCTGCTTCTTGCGGTTGTACCTGCTCCGGCAGATGAGACACTGGCCCTGACCCAAAAAGCTCGATAAATGCGTAAGGTTCGAGTGCCTAAGATAAAATAATTATTAATTTACAAACACAAATGTCATGTTGACATTGCGGCCATCGAGCAGCAGAAGTTGTGGCAAGAGTTTCTCGATAAATGGTTAAAGGCAAACCACAAATGATGCCAGAGGACGGTGGTTGTTGGACGGGGGACGGGTGATGGGTGATGGGTTACGGGTGACGGAGGAGAGCTTAGAGCACAGATGGGGGAAATAAAGAAAGACATGTGCATAAAGCATATATAAATAATATATAAAATATGTGCAAAGTGTACAAGAGGAGCAATGAAATTTGACCCACTGATTTATTTATTGCATTAAATCTAAATAAATAAATTGTCATTTAAAATTATTAGGGAAAAAGGGCTTATTAATTAAAAAGTTTATAAATAAATCTAATAAAGTAATACCACACCTAAAAAGTTTATAATTATTAAACAAATTCAAATAAATAAAAATAATATAATAAATAAAAAATAATATAATAAAGAAAAATTAATACAATAAATAAAAAATAATAAAATAAATAAAAAATATTAAAATAATTAAAAAATAAATAAATAAAATGTTTTTTAATTAATAAAATCTCATTTATCATTTTATATTTTATATATAAAAATAGGTTTGCATAATAAAATAAATTAATTAAATATAATAAATAAAAAATAAATACAATAAAAATATATAAATGCTAGAAATATTTCATATATGTATAATTAAATTATTTATGATTTCAATTTATTTTATTTATTTATTAACAATAATATATTTATTATTTTTCAAATTTCTTAGTTTGTGGGCAGATCAGCCCTTGGGGAACAGAAATTAATTAGCAAAAAAATAATAATGATATCAGGGTGTGGGTTGCGGAGGGGGTGGGTGGGGGAATGATGTAATGAAGAGATTACAATAAAAAATGTAGTAAACGGAAAATTAAAAATCTTGTAATTCAAAAACTGTAATTAAAAAGTTGCGAGAGCAATGAAAAATATTTTGTAAACATGTAAGAAAGTTGTCATAGTAGTAATAAATAAAAGATGTGTGTGTGTGTGTGTGTGAGTGAGCGTGTGTGTATGCGTTTAGCATGTTTTTTTTTAAAATGTCCACGCCCAGTTGGAAATTTAGAAATATTTAATCAGAGATTAACTTGTACTAAATGTAAAGTACACACGCAAAGTACGCACCAAGAAATGACATGAAAAAGATAATGACAAAGTAAAAGAAAAAGAAGAAGAGGAGGAAGAAGAAGAAGAAGATGAAGAAAAATAAAATAATAATAAATTATAAAAATATAAATTGACAACGAAGATGCATAGCGACACATATTGACATTGAGATTGGAACATCTAAACAGCGACCAGATTCACAGATTCATTTAGAGTTACACTTACACACACCAACACATACATGTATAGAGACACTTATACAGATGCAGATGGAAGTACGGAATGTACGTTAATTGGCATATTTGGGGTTTTGTTTTGCCTTCTGGTCATGCCCAGCGTTGAACCCGTTTACGCAAATAAACGCAAGTGTTCGTTGTTCGGTGCTTCAGTTCAGTTATTTGGTTAACGGTTAACTTTTATTTTTATTTTTATTTATATTTTTTTATTTATTTTTTTATTTGTATTTTCTTAGCCTTTTTTCGCCTTGCTTTTCTTGGGCTCGGGTGCCCGCTTAACCTCCAGTAGATCATCAGCAAAAGATTCTTTTTTTTTTTTTTCCTTTTTTTCTTTTTTTGACGTTTGGGTCTCTTCAGATTTTTTCGCGTTGTTCACCTTCGCCAAAAGCATTAAATCAAACCAAAAGCCATGAATTCTTCCACTCGTGGGTGTTCGACTACGTGACACCCTGCATTAAGTGTCCCCTAACACACGCACACACTCACAAACTCACACACTCATACACACACACATCCATAGAAATGTTCGTGCTTTTGCAGTTGCAGCTGAACTTTCCCTTTTCTTGGATTTCAAAGCGTTTTATATGCAAATTAATTGTATTTCTATAGAAGACACATTTGAGCTTTAATTAGAAAATTATTAGATAATTTATAGAACTATTAATTGGGGCTATAAAATGTTAAAAATTTCAAGTCTGATTTAGTAAAAAATTCAATCGATTTGATATTGTTTTTGAATCCGTTTAAGTTTTTTAAATAAATGAGAATTCCCTTATTTTTTTTGGGGTGATAAAAAAATACATTTGTTTATGGTTAAGAGATCTCCTTAAACTCCTATTGATCGAGAATATATATACTTATATATATATATATATAGCTTTTACAGGGTATTTGGTAAAAGCCACTAAAATCTCTAAAATTGAAACATTGAAAATAGGAGACTGTGATTTTTGTTGTTGTTGTTTGTTGTTTGTTGTTGTGGTCACTATTGCTGGACTTTTCGCTGTTGTTGTAGTTTTAGAAGTTGTTGTTGTTGTTGTTGTTTCCGCTGCTGCTGCTGCTGCTGCTGGAGTTGTTGTTGTTTGGTCTGCTGCTGCTTTTGGTCAACCAACACAATTCACAATGTCGTTGGCTTTTCGCCCAGTCCCGCTGTCAGTTCAACAACTCATTAGCCAAGTTATCATCATCTAATAAAGCTAAAACACAACAACAACAAAAAACAATAGCAACAACAACAACAACAACAACTCAGCAACACTTAAACCAACACTAACAATAACTCTGGATTGGGTGTCTGCTATGGAAATGGCTGGAAAAGCAACAACAGCAACAAATGGAAAAAACTTTGAAAATAACAACGCCAACAATAGCAACAGCAACATCAGCGACACCAGCAACACCAACAACAACAACAAAAACAACACATTTGCCCATTTTAAAATGTCTGCTGACTGCGATAATTAAGCGAGTGGAGAGTCTATTAATTTCATACGCCCCTCTTTAAGCTGCTCATCACGAGTGACACAGTAGACCAGGAAAGGGGGAGGGGGGGCAGCAAATAGAAGAGTAGGGAGTAAGTGGGAGAGAGAGAGAGAGAGTTAGGGAGTGAGTGTGCGTGAGTGAGTTAGCGTATAAGTAAATGATAGTTAGTCAAATGAAGGGATGAGCAACGGTTTTTGGTCTCTTTAATGAGTTTGCACTGTGGCAGGCGGATACTTAACGTTAAGTAGGTGAAATTTTACTTTTGAATGGGTCCAAGCGATCTATAAACTTCCAGAAAAGAATCCCCATATAGGGAAGATATATATATATATATATCAGGTATATAAATATAATCGCATATTTCCCCCCAATCTAAATCCCTCAGTTTCTACGAGTGCAAAGATAATGAATTGCCGTCGAGTCTAAATATAAATAAATACATATATAGGTGTGATTATATAGATTAGGAATCGGGGTACTGGAAAACAAATAGATATATAGTATATATAGATTTAATATGATTACAAATTCAAAGAGAATTCATAGATTGAAAACACGTGCATCCAATATTTCGATTTGACGAAGAATAAAACAATCGGCGGAGATAGTTTATATGTAACTTAAACAGAAAATATCAGATCGAAAGAGTATATATATATATATATATATATATTTTGCTTTCATATTTACTCTATGTTGAGAATCGACGGGAAAGAAGAAGAGATATAGCGAAATTATCAAGGTACTGGCAGATCAAAGTACTTTCTTTCTCAGAAGCTGCTGAAGAGCAGCACTTTGGGAATATAGAATGTATCTTTATATATAGATATATATATCTGTATATATCTGTATATATCTGTATATATCTGTATATATCTGTATAAACATATCTTGGTCATATATCTACTTTATAGTTTTCAATACGCAGAAGCCTTCAGAAATCGAACATTACTCAGGAAGTGATTCGGTCTGCTGTCTGAGTAATGGCAAATATGCGTATAGATTTATAGATCGGGATAAATATATACATATATATATGTATAGGTATATGTATAGGTGTATATATAGCCACTGTGAGGTGTGTGAAATATTGGAGTAGTACTCAATAAAATAAACTATTAATCTAAATTTTTATAAACAAGAAATATTCCTTTAAGTATAAAAATAAAATAAATAATCTTAGGCGCGGGTTAGCGGGAATTGAGTATTGACAGTTTGTCAATTATTGTTTAAATAATTATTAACAATTATTCAATACTCATATTTATTGTGTGTAGTGTATTTGGAGTTCCGCTAAGATCTCACTTATTACATTTAAGTGGTTTCCCGCTTAAGTGGTTCTTTCTATTCATTTGCATGCAACATTTGTTGCTGGGGCGGTGACGGCGTCGGCGTCGGCGTCGGCATCAGCGTCGGCGTCGACTGCGACGTCAGCTCCTAATTTCAAAACATGCGTGCAGTAAATGAATTTTGTATTTTGTATTTTGTTATTGTTTTTTTGTTTTGTTTTAATTAAAAGTTATGCTAAATGGACATGCACTGTGCTTCCTGGCGCAGGGTATACGGGGGGGGGAGTTGGGGTTACGCGGTTGCCCAAAGCAGCGACCGGGATCGGCGGCTGTGAGTCGACGTTTGGGGGAATTTTTTTTCCGGCTCTTTGGCTAGACAAGAGTACGGACTTTAAAGCGTATTTGCGTACATTTATTTCGCATGCAACAAAGGGAATTAAAAATTTAAAATTTAAAATTGAAAAAAGAAATTAAAGAAAGAAAAAAAACATAAAATTTTTCACATGAGCCGTCGAAGTTTTCAATTGAAAAATGAGATCATCGAGCGAGCGGCAAAGAATAATAATTAAAATCGTGTGGCAATATCATTTATGAAATGTTTAATAAACAATACCAATGACGTTTGGGGCTTTGCCTCTATTATTTTTATTATTATTGTTGTTGTTGTTGTTGTTTGTTGTTTTTGAATGCGAATTTCACTTGCTTAAGCCCGAAGTCTTAACGGATTAACTTGGACTACGCAAATGTATATAATAAAATGTAATCAATTTTGTTTCTGTTGCTGCGACTGTTGTGTGGGTGAGTGGGTGGATGGGCGGTGGGAGGGATGGGGGTTGAGAGGAGGGGGGGAAGTTACGTATGTTGGTTACGTATGCCGTCGCGGGAGGATTTGACGATGATTGATGGGCATGTAAATTGAATTGTTACTGTTACCATTGGCATCGAAATTGGAAAGCTGGAAAACTGAGAGAGTGGAAGTCAGGCCAAAGCTGAGACTGAGACTGAGACTAAGACTGGAACTGAGACTGGGACTGAGACTGAGACTAAGACTGAAACTGATACTGAGACTGAGACTAAGACTGAGACTTAAACTGGGACTAAAACTGAGACTGAGACTGAGACTAAAACTGAGACTAAGACTGAGACTAAAACTGAGACTGTGACTGAGACTGGGACTGGAACTGAAGCTGATCACATGTGTCTGTCTTGTTAGGCAACTTCCGACTCGTGCAGCTATTCGAGTGTCATTGTCGTGATTGGCCCACTGACAGCTGAACAGAGTCGGCAACAACTTTGGCCACTCTTAACATGGTCATAACACGGCCTTTAGCCAAATTCACGATCATCAGGCCGTTCGGTTCCGTTTGCCCCGTTCGCTCAGTTCGCTCAGTTCGATCCAAACTGTTCCGTTCTGTTCGCGGCTGCGCGCAACGTGTGACCCCAAAAATGGCAAAAGTCTATGCCGGTTTCTTTTTCGGGAGAATTGAAAGAAAATGGAAATGAAATTAATGAAAAAAACAAAAAAAAAAACAATAATTATATAAAAAAAAAAAGAAACAAAAATACAAATATCGAAATTAACTGTGGGATTTGATACTTGATTAGATTTCATTATGGAGAGATACTTGAGAACTTACAGCGACGACTTATAAAGCGGACAATGGGGCGACTCCAAAACACACACTGTAAGCCTCGGCTGGCCAAATTGATTGACCGCCTAGAAGATCCATTGATCGATCGGCCAATATGGCCGAGGATCGTAAAGTTGTAGAAATTTGGTGTTCGCTCGTTTATTTATTCATTTAGGAGCAGATCAACTTATTTAAAAGACATTAAATACTCATTTGTATTCATTTAAAAACTCAGCTTCCGCCACTAAAAGTCTATTTACATACAACGCTTAGTTTCTCCTCCCTTGATCCCAAAACAAACTCGAATCTGGATAGAATCCAAGTAGTCATCAGAGTCGTCATCTTTCCCTTGGATATTTACCCAAAGATCCAGCTTCTTATTTAGAGGCAAGATTACGTGTGCTTTATCTGCATTATAATGATATGATATGATATGATATAATGATATGTACTTAAGGCGGAAGCTGAGTCAAGTTTCTTCTTGTACTAAACCCATCGCCCCAGCGAGCAACGAGCAACCCCTCCCCCCACCACGTACACCTCTGCAGATCGCCGAGTCGATGCCGATTGTAGGAAATGCTTAAGAATGCGCCTGCCAAGTGACAGGCACTTCCGTTCTGCTGCTTTTGCAATGCCATCAATTCCACTCCCATACCCATACCCATACCCATACCCACTCCCATACCCATACCCATACCCATACCCATTCCCATTTCCATTCCATTCCCAATCCCCACTTCCACTTTCATTCCTCAATTCCCATTAGCAGCTGCATTTACTTTGTGGCACTTTTGTTTTTTTGGCTTTTTCTTCTTTTATTCTCTTCCTTTTTTTTTTCTTCTCTCTTTTGTTGTTATTTTTGTTGTTTTGTTTTTGGGGTCATCTGTTGGGGGCGTGTGGCTGCGATGAAGCCGTCAATCAATTAACGGCGCCTCATAAAAATCGAGCAAAATTTCTTTCAAAATAGCAATTAATAAGATGCATTGACTTTATAGCTGCTCCTTCCCTTCGGAGCGAATCGCCTGTCCGGAAAACACAACTTTTTCAAAATTATAAAACAATAAAAATAGAATAATGTATGAAATTTGTATTCTTTGCTGATCGACTATCTAATACCCTCCATAAGGTATTGTATGCAGTTACCTCAAAGCAGGTCTCCTCCTCTTCAGCTCTGTAAGCGGGGCACACCCAAGGCAGGTCTGCAGTGGAAAGTCTGTTGTCTGTCTGTTAACAGCTGAATGTTAATGCAGGTCTGTTAAATTTAGGATAATGGCCCCTCTGTAAGCTTAGTACTAACGGGGCTTTAATAGCTGAAAGACCAATCTCTGAAAAGAACAATGTTACTGTTACAGATCTGTTGGGATTAGTCACAGAGTGTTAAACTACAAGAGTGGGTGATAGCTTAACAGCGAAATGTTAATGTTAAAAATAGAATCTTGAGATTGGCCCGGTAATATTAAAACATTAATCATACTTAAATTATGCAAATAATTCAAATAATTTTACATAACAACATAACATTAGCCTCATAGAAAAGGATCTGTGTGATTATTTACTTATTCCTGTGCCTTTGGCCTTTGTAATTTACCTTTTAATTATGCATATTTTTTTACTACCGAGCCAATCTCAGGGTTTATTATTTTTAACAGAAAGCTCGTGAGCTATCATCCACTTTTGTATTTGGTGCTCTGTAGGATTAGTAAAACCTTTCTGTTAACAGGCTAACTGCATTAATGTTAAGCCCGAGATAGGCTTTCTGTAAGCGTAGTATTGCCGTCCCAGGGCTTTTATAGACCACTGTTGTAGGGATGTAAGTTTCATTGTTTAACAGGTGCATTTTTGCGGTCCTGTTAAATCCGGGCTTTTATTTCTGTATGTGGGGAAATACTATTCGTGGACAGCTTTTTATTGTAGTGACCAAACTGTTAACAGAAGACTGTTATTTAAATGCCTTTCAGCTTGATTAAAGATGCGTTTAATTGCAGTTATGTAAAGTCCAGGCTGGCATTTCTGCAAATAATTGAGGACTTCTATAGTAAAGATCTCCGATCTGTTAACAGGTGACTGTTATTTTAAAGCTGTTAAAATTATAAGGGCGTACTGCTCACAGGTGCCTATAATTGAAGTTATGTAAAGTCCAGGTTCGCATTTCTGCAAATGATGGGGACTTTTATTTGAACTGTTAACAGAGGACTGTTATTTTAAAGCTGTTAATATTGAAAAGGTCACAGTAATGAAACTCCCAACGATCGTTGTGTAAAGGAGGTACTGCCATGCCATTCGCTTCTATATCTGAAGTATCCGCTCTGCTAACAGGGCTGTAAATGTTGTGGATATGTAAATGGTCATTTCATAATGGAAGATTTTCAGTTTAGAGTAAATCATCCTTTCGAAGCTCAAAAGCAGGACCTAAAATACCCGATTTCATAATTTTAATGGGTATTATGTATGAAAAGCAAGCAGAACGTAAACGAATTGTAACGCATTTGGTGGACTTTGCGGGTCTTGTACATTGACCCAAATTCTGTGCTTCCCCTGAGTGTGTACTTCCTTCTGCTGACCCCGCCAAGCGCTGAATGCCCCCCGCCGTCCTACTGGCGGCACGCCCCAATTGCTGCTGGTGCCAAGAAAATGCGTTGTTGCTTAATTTTCACACACACACACACACATACACACACACTCACTCACTTATAGACAGGCGCACTTCTTGACACCCCGCGTCCAATGCCGACACTTTTATCGGTCTTAGAGTGCAGCGACATCGGGCGCTGCTGCTGCCCCTTCCCCCTTCCCCTTGCCCCTCCCCTCTGCCACATGTCCCGTATATTCAAATTTAATTTTCGAAAATTAAAAGCACGTAAATTTAACAGCTGTGCGTATATGAATGAGTGTGTGGTGTGCGTGTGTGCGAGTGTGTGTGGTGTGCGTGTGTGTGAGTGTGTGTAGGCGCATCAACAACAAAAATGCTTTGCGATTTATATTTTTAGGAGGCTTTTTTTTCATGTCTTTTTCAATATTTGGGCTTTATGTCATATGCGAAGAACAACTTTTGCCTTGCCGCTACCTCAGCCTCAGCCACAGCCACAGCCCCTTCTACCCTCTACCCTCTACCCCCTACCCTGTACCCTCTCTCCTCTGCCTCTGCAACTGCCGCCGCCTCTGCCACTGTGCCGCCTCCGTGGCCATTGCTTTTACTGCCTCTGCCGCCGCTGCTGCTCATCACTCACAGCCCGAAGCGCTTGGGGCTTGACCTTAGCTCTCAGCTGCAGCAGCTGTAAGCCTAAACTTGTTGTTGCTTGTTTGTTGCTTGTTGTTTGTTGTTACTGATATTGTTGTTATTATTATTGTTTCTGTTGTTGTTGTCCACTCGCCAACGTCAATGCACGCCGCCAGCAGCGACATCGTCGTCATCGCCGTCTACAGCTTCAGCTTCAGCTTCAGCTTCAACTTCGGCTTCGGCTTGGGCTTCAGCCTCAGCTCCATTCCCGTCTTTGTCTTTCTCTTTGTCTGCGTCTGCGTCTTCATCTCCATTTCAGTTTCCATTCGCGCGCAGTCGCCAAGTGATTGGTGACCAACGGCACGGCCAGCGACTGCGGCAGCAGCAACGGCAACGGCAACGGCAGCGGCAGCGGCAGCTCCAAAAAGCGTCGTCGCAACGGCGCCGTTGAACGCATTCAAATAACGCCCACAATAAACACGAATATGAATTTATATAGATATATTATAAATATATGTTTATAGGTGTATGTGTATGTGTGTGTGTGTGTGTGTGTGACTATATAGTTTCATTCGTAAGTTTGTATGCGCTCGTATTTTGTGCGCTTAGCGCTGTTTATGTTTATTTCATTCATTCGAAAATAAAAAGCGAAAACGTAAATCGAATAACATGCAAATTGAAAGCGAATTCAATTTTTAGACATTACCCCCCGACCGAGTCCCAAGCTTCTTCAAGCTCCAAGCTCCAAGCTCCAAGCGCCAAGTTGGTCAACCGTTCAACTGGCCAACCAATCGACCAATCGACCAACCAACCAGAAGATAGCCATTTATGTGGCCCATTAATCGATTGTCAGCGACGTCGTCATATTATAGCCCGTTCGCCAGTGCCCGATGATGTCCGGCGGTGTCCGCTGGTGTCTGTTGGTGTCCGTTGGTGTCCGCCGGTGTCGACTGGTGTCGTTGATGCCCGTGCTGACAACCAGTTGTTGTATACCCTAAGCTTAGGTCTGGGTGCATTCGCCATGTCCTTCAAGTGGCACGCGCAGAGTAAAGGAGTTGGCAGTTCAATTAATCGATATACAATAAAATATATCGATAACATGTTGGCTAACTAAAAAAGTTATCGATTTTTGTGGTGTTTAATTTATTTGTTAACTCGAGTGGCTTAAGACTTAAAGACCAGCTTCACATCGATTTATCGATAACTTTGCTTAATCAGCGATAAATATTAAAATTTTTGATTAATAAAAATATCAAAATATTGTCGTATTAAACTCAACAATGAAATGAATTTATCGGTAATATTAATGACTTCAATTGAAATATATTATTTTTTCTTTCACCTCCAAAAGTTGCTCAAGCGACAAAACAACTGCAAAGTTCAAAAAATTTTGAATTCTGCTTAAAAAAAAAAATGGTGATTTTTTTTTTTTATTTTTTTAATTATCATATTTCAAATATGTGAAATTTCTTAATTTGTGGTCTATATGCTCCCCCAGTGGATATTACCAACGACTCATGGCAGATGTGAATTTCCCAACCTTCGGTTCTCCCAACTCTCCACCACCCCCCCCGGCCCCACGAGGCATGTCCATGGCATTTCCTATGAAGCGCATTTGCACTTCGTCTGATTGTTTATTTAGTTGCATCGATTTCTAGTTATTGTTGTGTTGTTGTTGTTGTTGCTGTTGCTGTTGCTGTTGTTGCAAATGTTGCAAATGTTGTTTCTAGTTAGTTGCCCGTATTATGACTCTCTTTGGCAGCGTCGAGTCGGTTTAGAGAGTTGATTTTGCTGCCTGCCGGACTTGTGATTATATTACCCAGCCGGGGATGGATGCAGTGGACTTGGTTTTGTGGCTAGGAGTGATGATCATTATAGCCATCATTGATGTCATTATGATGATAATTAATGTAATGATTAGCATTTGTAATCACATTGATCATCATCACTGACTTGGTTAGCTTGTTCGTGGGAAGGCAAACAAAGTGTCGCATCGATTCAATCTGTTCATGTATATATACATATGTGTGTGTGTGTGTGTGACGGCACCCACACTACTATGTTGCATGCCACATTCATTGGCACTTTCATGAAAATTAAGTTACCGTTAATTGCGTAGCAACATCTGCAACACCTCGAACTTTCTCAGTGTCTTTCGCTCCCCCTCCCCTCCCTCTGCTTACTCCATCCTCTTTCACTCCTCCTTTTACCTCTTTCTCTCTTTCTCTTCCTCGTTGTAGTCGACACTCTCTTACGTCTTTATGCATTTTAATTACGCCACCCAATTAACACGCCTTCCTCTCACCATTTGCAACGCCTGCCACCGACCCCCGCCCCTGCCCCCGCCCTCCATTTCACACCGCTCGCCCGCTCAATGACTGCCACTCGATGTGACAAATTGGAGCGCAAGCTTCATTCCCCCGAAAATGTATTTTCAATCGCTTTAAAGTCTCGATTCGTGTTTGTCATATTAACAACGTGCAACACGGACTCTGAGGCATTCGATTAACTGAGCCAACAAGCGCCCCCACCAAAACACACACTCTTACTATACTATGTATGTATGTGTGTGTGTGTGTGTATACCTACATCTATGTCTCTATATTAACATCAAGGCAAACGCAGATTTTCCTTGTGGCCGCCGCGTCGCAAACGCTCTAAAAATAGAGTTTAACAAACTGTAAAAGTATTCATGCCACCACATACAAAGCTGAGGCAACGCACCCAAAAACCACTCACACAATGACACATTGGGGATGACGCGTTGATGCAACAGAAACGCCACACAACCGACGACATGTGCACATGTGTGTGTGAGTGTGTGTGTATATAAATATGCATATAAATATGTATATATATATAAATATATATATACATAAATATATATATATAAAAGTATGCATATATATATATATATGTGTGTGTGTGTGTGTGTTCTTTGTGCCCATTTAACATCTCTTATTCGCTCATCTCATCATCGCGAATCTGCAGGAAAATCTCAGCACACTTTTCCCTATATGCCTATGCGAAACGTCATCGTCCTGTGCTATTTCCCTGTAACCCACCTCCAGCCTCTCCTTCTCCTTCTCCACCCTTCTTCTACACTGCCTTCGCCTCCTTCACTGCCACCCCCTGTCCCACTCTTCTTTCTACTGCTTTCGGCTGCAGCTACAGCTGAGTGACTGACTGCTGCAGGGCCCACCAGAGGGCACTGACTGTGTTTTGGAAGAGTGGCGGCTGGCGGTACGCGGGTGGCGGGTGGCGGGTGGCGGGAGGCGGTAGGTGTGGCGCGGGTGGTGACTTACATTGCATCTTCGTCTCTCAGTGGTACAACGTTTGTCCCCATGGCACTTCTTTCACTGCCTTTCTGTTTGTTCTTGTGCATCTTCTGGCGCTCCAGTCGCACCCTAACCAAGCGAATGGCGAGGAGCGGGCGAGGCAAACGCCTTTGGGATTAACTTTGTCACATGTTAAGTCGGAGACGTAGACGGAGACGGAGACGGAGACAAACAAAACATTTAAATTCCCGGATTAAGATGTAGGAATTTTCATGTGAATGCCAATGGCATCACTTCCGTTCCTCCCCCTCCAGGAGCTCGGGAGCTATGCCAACGATGGTCATAAATGGAAGTCCATAAACTTAAAGTTTGAATAGACGCTCTTTTATTGTGATATCGATAAGTAGGAATAGTTATCGATATCATATCATGTGTTTTGGCCTAGGACAGAGTATGTGACATTCGGTGAACGTTTGTCAACTGCCTTCATAATGTGTCAAAGACCGTGTTCCCAGGCGCCTCCACCCCGAAACGTAAGATGGGGAAAAGGAGGAAAAAATAATATATGTGTTCTCCAGCATGTTCTGCATCATGAAGTGCACTCCACTGCCATCCCACTTGGTTCCACTCTGGTCTGCCACCCGTTCGCAGCCATCAACCCTTCGCCATCCAACATCCAACATCCAACAAGCAGCAAGCAGCAACCAGCAGCCATCAGCCATCAGACAGAATCCAACATCCACCATCAACCATCAACCATCAACCATCAACCGTCAGGCATCAGGCATCAGGCATCAGGCATCAACCATTCAGACTCAGGCTCCACTCCTCGTGTGCTCTTTAGCGTTTGCTGACTTTTCCACACAGATGACAAAGAGGCTGTGCATGTGCGCTGGGGATTTGCATCGCATCCCATTGCATCGCATCGCATCGCATCGCAGCAGCGCAGCAGCGCAATGCAAAGCGCGGAGCAACGCATCGCCAGCTGTTCCATTTTCACAATTTTTCCAACTGACTGACGGGCCGAGTCTCTCCCTAGGTCCTATATTTTACCGCCTACCTGCCACCCATTACCAAACCCCCTCACCCCTCCCCCCAACTCTCCACCTCTTTCTGATACTCCACTTCCTTGTCGCATGCTCCTGCCAGGAATCGATGGCTTAGAGCCTGTTTAAGGCCCTTGATTATATATCTTTTATATAATTAGCTGCCACGAGCAGTTCACAATTTGCTACTCCGTTTCGTTTCCCCCTCCTCCTCTCTCTCACTCACCCTCCCTTTCCCATCGCTCCTCATCTCGGCCAGCTAATAACTTGTCATCTTTTCTGCTTTTTTTCCGGGCAATTCCTTTTGTTCGGGCCACAAGCATTTGCCTACTCGAAGTTTATCTCCCTCGCCGTCCCTCGATCTGCCCCTACCTCCCTCCCTTCCTCCCTCTCTCTCTCTCTCTCTTCTTCTCTTCATCCAACTATCTATCTATCTATCTATCTGTCTGTCCGTATGTCTGTCTGTCTGTCTGTCTGTCTGACTGCAGCTCCATTTCCATTTTCATTTCGTGTTCATTTCGATGATAATTCTGTGGGATGCGTTGAGTTGATATTTCTTCTTCTTCTTCTTCTTCTTCTTCTTAGTGTGTCTTCTTCTTCTTCTTAGTGTTTCGTCTTCTTCTGCTTGGCCGTCTTCTTCTTCTTCTTCTCTGCTTTGGTTGGGCTGCTGCGCTTTTGTTTACACTTGAGCGTTCTGTGAGTTTGTTTTTCCTTCACTCACTCACTCCACCCCCTCCTCCACCTCCTCCACCTCCGCCACTCACTGTCCGCGCGTCGGTGCGTCTCTGTTTGTGTTTGCTTTTCTCATCTTTACTGAGAGCTAGTGGAGAACATGACGTTGGGGGCGGGAGTCTCAACTTTTTATCTAGTTCAAAGTTGGTTGCAAGTTGCATTTTTGATGCACTCCTCGTTGCGTTTCTTGTCGTGCGGCTAATGCGTTTGACCCATTTCGATGCTGGCCCTGCAGCGGGGGGTGTGGCAGGGCGGTGGGCTGTATTGTAAAGGGTGTAGGGTTTGCATGTTGCTCCCACACACAATTAAAAGCAGCTCACCACCACCCCCCCAAACCCCAGCCCAGACTTCTACCCTGCCTATCACCTCCCCCCCACCTCATCCGTCCTGGTAACTTGTCTGTCCACTTGGCTTGGTCGGCGGCTCAAAAATTAATGCATGAGAAGCGCATTGAAAAACTTCTTGAACTTCTTTCTTTTTTTTTTTTTTCACACAATAAAATGCACAAAGCAGCAACAGACACAAGCTGTTGGGGCAGGGGGTTGGGGGGTGGGTCGGCGCAGTGGGTGATGTCTCTTGCAGTTGCCAATTATCCGACTTGTTGTCGTTGTCGTTGTTGTTGTTGTTGTTGTTGTTGTTGTTGTTGTTGTTGTTGTTGTTGTTGTTGTTGTTGTTGTTGTTGTTGCTGTTATTATTATTGTTGTGGTTGCGATTATTAAATACTTATTGCCGCTTGTATTTGAAAAGCGCGCACAAGAATTGAAGTCGAAGTCGAAGTCGAAGTCGAACTCAAAGTCGAAGTCGAAGTCGGAGTCGAAGGCAAAGTGATTGTTAGGGAAGTCTCACGAGGGAAGTGTCGGTTGGTGTTTGGGGTCTTGGCTAGCGGTGGGGGTGGGCATAGGGCTAGATATATGTATTATACAAACCACCGCCAAGCGGTTTCTGTTGTGGGTGCTGCATTGCATGCAACGGGGCCATAGAAAGTGCAGACAGACTTTAGCCCGACACCTCTGCACGCCCCTTTTGCCGCCCATATGCCCTCCGCCCCCCGCCCTCTGCACCATTCAGACACTTCAATGACAGGCACTCGAACACGCACAGCCCAGGGAAAGGAGTTTTTGTTTTTTTTTTTATTATTTTTTTTTTTTTATTATTTTTCTTTTTTATTATTATTTTCATTATGTTTTTTGTTCTCTTTTTAAGAGAAGTTCAATTTGTCACTTTTCTGAATTTTCTGGGCCTTCTGGGCTTTCTGGGTCTATACATGTCTTTCACCTCGGGCTCTTTAATCAGGGCTTCCAATTGAGAAGCAGAGCCGCACTCCCAAGCCTGGGAATTGTGCGGAAAATGATTTTTTAATGAAGCCGCCGCGATTGAAGTGGGTGAAAAACGAAGCATATGGAAAAATTCTATGGGAAATGTTTTTGTGGGGCTTCCGAATCTATAAAATAATCGGAAAATCAAATTTAATTATATTTTATTTATTCGTATTTAATTATATTTAAATTTTTAAAGAGGTTTTTTAAAACACGAGGATATTTTCAAAATTTAAACAGAATTAAAAATAAAATAAATGTTTTATTTTTTATATTTTTATTTTACTCTTTGTTTTGGTAGAATTCGGCAATATTTTTTGGAATATTTTAAATAATTTAAAAATTAATTTTTATTATTTATCATTTGTTTTATTTAATCAAAAATATATTGAAAAATCTGTTCATTATATTTTTTAAGATATTTCCCAATGGATTTTTATCTCAAGATTTAAAATATAATATGTCACATATTTCGCTCTCTCCCAAAGATATCCTCAGATCCTTCAAAACAATCCTTTAAATTTATAATTTTAAATATTCAAAGATTCTAAAAGCAGTCCTTCGTTTATAACTTTTATATATTAAGAGATCCTTAATAACAATCCTTTAATTTGAAAATTAAAACTAAAATATCCACTGATCCTTCAGAGCAATCCTTAAATATCACACTGAAAACCTTTTTTATTTTTCCTTTGCAATTGGAAAATTTCCTGCTCTACTTTTTGCCATTGATTTTTCTCAGTGTAATTTTGGGTGTCTACTTTGAACTGGCAATGCTTTGACTCTCTCTCTGGTCTCCTGTTTCCGCTCACTCTCTCGCTCTCTTTCTCTGTTTTCCCTTGCAATCTCTCCCATCCGACTGGCTCTCTTTTGGGCTCGCTCAGTTCACCCCAAGCAAAGTTTTGGCAAATAAGGGTGGGCCATAAATTGCCCTAAAGTCTTGCCCTTATGTGCGTGCAGCATCTTAAGGACACAAACAAGACTCGTGGCCTGTTATCCATCTTGGCATTTGAGGAGAATTCCGGATTCGCTTCACTCACGTTCCTCGTATTACGTTCAAAATGTGCGACTGTGCGACGGCATCCAAAGCAACCCCTAGCGACAAGGGAGTGAGAGCCGCAATAACAATGGAAATGCTCTCGACTCTCTCAGCGCTTCTGTTGTCTCCCCCGTTTCCACGGCCCCAACCCCCGTTTACTCCCCACAAACAACAACAATCGCCAGCCAGTCAGCCAGCCAGCCAGCCAGCAGTTGCCTCTCCGCACTGTAAATGGACTAGTTTTCCATTTGAAATCATTTTAATCGCCGCATAAAACTGCGACTGTCGTTGACCCGGCCTAATCAGACGGCCAGCGGGGAAGCAGAGTCAGAGAGAGCGAGAGAGGGAGGGAGGGAAGGATGGTATTGAGAGGAAGAGGGAGATGGAGATGTCGGCAGCTGTCCTGCAACATAAGTGCAGTTGCATTGTTGCAGTTGCAGTTGCAGTTGCAGCTACGAATTGCAAGTCAGGGACTTTAAGAAGCAACCACCGGGAGAAAGTCTGTTACTTTCGTTGCCCGTGCAAAAACAACCCGCAATAACACACAAAACAAACATCACACACACACACACACACACACACACGCACATACATTTACACATCTGTCCCTTCTTAGGGGCGCCCGCGCTCTCTCTCAGTTCTCCGTTCCCTGGCTCTCTTTCTGTGCCATCGACTCTCTTTGGAGAGACAAAATATTCGCTCTTTTCTCATCTGCCAGACGCCGCTGCGGCTCTGTCGACGCCTTTAGTAACGCTCGCAGTCAGTCTCAAAATACAGTTAGCCGACGTTAGTTTTTCGCAGACGCTTTTCCGCCTAGAAACATTTTCACACACAATCACACACACACACACACACACACGCACACAGAAACAGTAATATATATATATTTATATATATATATATATATCTATATATATATATATAGATCCATGTCGCCTCCGACTCGGCTCTAGTTCTAGTGTTCTAGTGCCTAGTGTCTAGGGCTCCCTGGAGTCTAGTTCCGTGTAACGTATTATCCTATAAAGTCGCGTGTGTGGGGAGTCTGTCCCGTTATCCAGCCACATCTTGTTATTTTTTTTGTATTCTTGTTGTGTGTGTGTTGATTTTTTTTTTTGTTTTTTGTAATTTTTTGCAACATCGCTCCGTCGTACCGTACCGCCCGCCCCTTGCGTCGCCGCGCGGCCTGTGTATGTATTCGTTTGTCTGCGGCCAACCCCGGCAACATCGTCGTTATCGTCCTCGTCGCCTCCTTCAGGCCATTGGGCGTTAATAATGCGAGATTTCTTTTTTCTCTGAACACTCGTTTTTTTTTTGGTTTTTGATATATATAAATTTATATAAATACTCGCATTTCTGCATACATAAAATTCAAAAATCGTACAAATACATCCATAAATATATATATATATATATATGTATATGAATATCTGAATATCAGTTTAAATCCATATAAATACGTATATACAAGCATACGTCAGATGTGTATATGTCGTGAGTTCTTTTGCCGCTGTCTATTGATTTTCCATCATCATTATCATCGACAAGAACAACAATAACAATAACTGTAACAATAACAATAACAATACCAACAACAACAACAACAACAAGAAAGTCAACAATAAGAACTCAACGTCAACGTAATCATCCGCTGGTGCCAAAGTGCTGTAAACCGTCCATTAAATCAGAACCTAGTTCCGCAGTAACCAACAAGCAACCAACAACCAACAACCAACAACAAACAACATCAGCATCAACAAAAACAACAACAACAATTCCGTTTCATTAGACACTGCCCGTAGCACTGAAGGGTCGCTGTCTGCCTTAACTAGCACAAACCCAGATACAATTACAAATTATATCTATATATATTAATATATATATATAGTCATATTCAAATAGATATATATATATATAAATATATATATATTTATATATATATATATATATAAATTAATCGATACACGATGAGCAGCTATACGGCCGCCCAGTACTACAAGACCACCAATATGATTACCTCCAACGAGATCTACTGGTAAGTTGCAGTCCGTTATTCCTAGTTTCCCTTTTTTCCAATATATCCTTTTTTTCGTTTATGTGCCTGCCTGCACTTGTGAGGCATCCGCCCACATATATACGTATATATTTAAGCAAAACAGTATCATACACACACACAGGCACACACCCCCGCAGCAGCTCCTTGCCGGCAGTTCAAGGTTCGCACTGGCGAGGCCACTTGTGACGCAATAACTGCCTACGGTACACGCATCCCATTGAAGCTGCTGCAGCAGCAGCAACGAAAATTAATCTCTATGTGTGTGTGTCTCCCCCATCCTTTGCATTTTTGGTATATATACATATGTATATAGTTACCCGCACACTTGTTCGCCCACGTTGCCCCACCCATTTTTTAAAGCCCACACACAAACTTAATGGCTTGTGGAATAACAACGAAGGCTGCGACGCCCATTTACACTGCCGCCTACGCAATGCATTTTGCTCAGCCCCCCTGCCATCACCACGGCGACCACCACCACCACCACCACCACCACCGCCAACACAACCACCACCATCATAATCCGCCCACTATTTCGATCGAACTCCATCGATTCTATAAGTAGGCAACATTATTTGTAATCCCAGAAGCACCTGAAAGTATGCTACACTTTTTTGCGTTCCCCATTGGCAGCGCAAAAGCTAGCATCAAAATTATCATGTGGATCTCATGTTCGTGTGGGCAAAACGAATTTGATTTTCAACTCGTTCAAAACGAAAAATACGAAGAAGAAGACTTATTCACCATTCATGTGAATTTAGCTTCCAAATGAAAATTCTTAGAGCGGGTGTGATTAAGTTTGAATATCTTTAAAGAGAAAGTGGGGGATATACACAAAGCAACGGCCTATAAATTTGTACCACATAACGAGCTTCATTGATCCAAACAGCTAAAATATTGCTTACACCTATGGATTTTGAAGTCTGTGGATGTTGGAGATATTGTATGTTTGAGGCACATACGATAATCTTATGCGACAGTCAATAAGTTCACAAATCAATAGGTGTGTCTATGTGTGTGTATGAAGAATGATTGTAAATGTTGTCAGGCAATTTTTATACACTCTCAGATGTATATTATTTATTTCTTGCCAGTCACAAGATGTCCTACTTTCGAGCACAGGCATCTGCCTGAGAGGATAGCCGAAAAGCTAGAACACAAATTGAAAGTCAAAATTGCCTGAATTGACAGACTTTTCCACAAGAAGGAAAATCGTTAACTTTTGGCAGAAATTTTTTCTTCTCTGACAAACATGGCTCTACATGACATGTACATCCTCAGTTTTATATATCTATAGATATATATATATATATATGTATATAAACATGTACTTAATGTGGGTAGTGCTTATTTACTGACTAACAGTTACATAAATACATGTGGCTGTAAGAGCCTTGAACTCTGACATTTTCTATACTGCGAGCAGCTACAATCGACACACATAATAAGCTACTCAAGCATTTGCCTGTGTATTGTCGTTAGATTTCAGCAATACATATACATATACATATATATGATTATATACATATGTATATATATATATGTATATATTTATTGAAATTTATTCAGATAGTTTTGTGTGTGCGTGTGTGCAACGTTGCGACTCCCACGTCAAGACACGCGCATAAAAATTCCGATGATAAACACGTGATTAAACGTACATAACTGTCAATGGGTCTTCCACAGGCAATGCAACTGTAGCAAACGGCCATTATCTTGTCTTCCCCATACTTCCCCTTCCCTGCCCTTTCCCCCGACATGTACTGTCTTGTCTTGCCTTGTCCCGTCTCGTCTCGTCTCGTCTCGTTTCGTCTCGTCCCTTGTCTTGACATGACTTGAGTTTCGACCTCCAAGAACTGCAATTTACGAGTGTCGTCTAATTGGTGGACAACATATCCGCACTGGAAGAAAGAAAGAGCCGAACAAAATGACAATGATATAAGGGCACAAGGGGTGGAGGGGAGTGGAGGGGAGTGGAGGGGAGTGGAGAGGGGGAGGGGATAGGTTGATAACGGAGTTTGTATAGCTGAGCCCTGCATGACGTAAATCTGTCTAGTAACGATGGAAGAGGGGAATAAGTATCAGATTATATAAGCGAATGATAGGACAGTTCCTATTGATAAGTCGCTAAGAAGAAGCAGAGAACTTTCTAGGTTTATAGCTGGATTATTTTTTTATATTTTCTTTTTTTTTTTATTAATTTTATTTATTATTATTATTTGACTTAACGCTTTTATCGACCATGACATGGATAAAATGGCAAGACCCTTAAGAATGAGTTAAATAATAATATTCACTGGAAATGAGTGTTAGATAAATGAAAGCTATTTATAAACAATTTACATAACGAGAAAAACAGCAACAAATAAAAGTTAATACTTTAATTGCGTCGATTTGTTTTTTGTTTGGTTTTGTTTGGCTTTGTGTTTTGTGTTTTTGTTTTTGTCTTTGTCTTTTTATAAAGTGGCTTTTATAATTCCACTTACGATTTGGCCATGGTTTTTGTTTTGCCTAAGATCCAATTATTATAATTGTTAACACTTTGTTATTGTTGTAAGCATCAAACTCGAACAGCAACAACAACAAAAACAACAACTTCTGCTGCTGCTGCTGCTGCTGTAAAGAGAGACCTCAATGAAGTAATAAATGAATGAAATTTATTCACTAATTGTTTAAACTAAGCCATGCAGTTGATGAAATAGTCATTCCATATTTCAATCCTAAACTAAATAAGGAACTGAATGCTTCACTGCCTCCCCTCGCATTAGATACACTCGCACTCGGATTACTCATCATCGTGATAAATCACAGTTTATAACCAAACAAGATTTGGAGAATAAAAAAAAACGAGATTAGACAAAATATCTAAATGCTAGAAATACCCTGGAAGTAGTGACTGTACAAAGGGTATACCTTAATTAGAGGGAGTTTAATTAGAATTAAGATTATTTACTTTTTATATATATACAGTATATATAGAACGTTCCTATATACTATATCTTTATATACGTTCAACCAATTGATCTCGAGATTTACAATTTTTTGGCGTACAATTTTTGTTTTGTTTTTTTATATTATTATTTTTTGTTGTTTTATATTAATTATATTTATTTCTAAACTGATGAGTATTAGGAAAAATAAATTTTGTTTTATTATCTTTTAATTTTATATTTTTTTTTAATATCAGACAGACTTGGAAATATTTGTGATTTAAATATTCATTCATTTTCATGTTTTGCATCTGAAACTCGATCAACTCTGCAACCAAATTATTTTCGTAGGGTATCTTTTAGTCGACCTTTTGATTAATTTATTTTGCCCACAATTAAATAAACTTTAATAAAGTTATTTTATTTTTTGTTTGTATTAGTTTTTATTTTTTATTTCATTTTTATATATAAGTTTTCGAAATATTCGCAGTTTGTTCTTTGCAGTCACTGATTTTTTACTTTTTAAAGGAAACTTAAATCTTAAATTATTATTCAATAAAATTTTAAATAAAAGTAAAATTTAAAATAAAATAAAATCTTAAATAAAATATTAAATTTTGAATAAAAATAAAATTTAAATAAAATTAAACTAATAATTCTAATAATATAATACTAATATATAATAATAATAATATATATATACATATAATAATATATAATATATATAAATAAATAATACTAATAAACCAATAAAAATAAATTTTAAATAAAAATAAATATTAGATAAAATTAAATTTCAAATAAAATTAAATTTTAAATAAAATTAAATTTTAAATAAAATTAAATTTTATATAAAATAAAATAAAACTTTAAATAAAAAATAAAAACAAAGTTAAATTTTAAATAAAATTGAAATTTAAATAAAATTAAAACTAAAAATAAATAGAAAAGTTAACCATTCACTTAGGTCATGTTTGTAGAATATCTCAAAGTCGTTCATTCAGAAAATCCCAAGCACTTGGTAAGAGTATCTCGAAGTCGACTTTTGCTATCCGAGAAATTTACACCTGTTTGCATTTTGGGTTTGTCAATAAACATGATCGCCCCTATCCGAGGCAGAGGAAATATAAACCTCTTAGAGACTTGGGAGAGTTTTGCATATTGACAGACAGGCGGCATTAACTAATGGAAGTTCCCATTTTAATATGAATATACTAACTAGTTAGTTAGCATTTAATCATCTGACATGCAGCTCAACTGATTGTATGTGATTATAGCCGCAAAGTTGATCTTAAGTTAAGGGTCCGAACTTCACAAAGTGACTCTTTCCTTCTCTTTCTCTCTCTCACTCTACTCTATTCGCTATCTCTTTCGCACCTTCGCCGATTCGATTCGGAAAGTCATGCTATATAAATATTATATATACATTTTCCGCTTTTGTTTTTCAAAATGCAAATGCGAAGTTCAAAGTTTGCCCAACAACAGAATCACTTGAGATACACAATGAATATATATATATATATATATATATATATATACATATATATATGTATATGTATTGGATATATTTTATTTGTATTCAATTATTTAATTTTCATTTTCAAGGTCTCATTTAATGCAATGGCATCGATAGGAAGTCGGGCTCCAATTTCTATGGCTGTCGCTTTTTTAGGCTTCTGGGTTTTTAGGCCTAAGCAAATGTGTGAATAAATTCTCAAATGTTAGAGCCGAAAACTCGATGAGCATCAGGAAAGCGTCTAAATTAATGTGGAAACCAGTTAAGAAGAAGTTGCAACTATTGCGAACCGGCTGACGTCATGTGTGTGTGTGTGTGTGTGTGTGTGTGTGTGTGTGAGTGTGTGGCAAGCTTAAAGGAGCCAAGCGCACACACACCGAGAGACTGGGAGACAGAGAGAGAGACAGAGAGAGAGAGAGAGAGACACAGAGTGTAGCAGAGATAGAGATAGAGAGGGAGAGGGAGAGGGAGATAGATTGATAGATGGAGTGTGGGGAGGGGGTGAGGTGTTAGTGCCTTAGTTTGGCTGCCGGTTGCCGGTAGACCAGTTTTTCAGTTCTGCAGCAATTGCCGTTTTTCTTCTTGTTGTAGTTGTTGTAGTTGCTGTAGTTAATGTAGTTGTTTTTACTGTTCTTGTTGTTGGTGCTGTTGTTGTTGTCGTCCTAGTTGTGTGCCAAATTTCTTGAGTTCCAGTTAGTCGGTCGCCGCCGCCAGCCGAACTGTGGACCGCCATATGCAAAGCCAAGAACTCACTCAGAAAACCTTACTGAAAACTCATGCCTTGCCCTGCCCTGTAATCAGAAGGCGTAAAGATGTCTGTGTGTGTGTGTGTGTGTGTGTATTCGTATCGGTGTGGGCGTTAGTGTATATCGGGTATATGCAGCCGTACACCAAAGCTGCATGCGGTCTCTTGGGTTACCCACAAGCCGAGCCCAAAAACAAGTGAAAAACCTACAAATGTCTGCATTTTTTTATTTACTCAGATCTTAACTTGGGAAAAGTGTGCAGTTGGTAATCAAATGAGTTAATATATATATTTAAAAAATAGTATAAGAACTGGAAATATTACTAAATACATAATATATATATTTTAAATTTGGTATAAAGAATTTTCCATTAATTGATAGATGACTAAGAGATTTCCAGCCGCTGAGTTCTTATAATTTTAATATTAAAATTAATAAGTTTTTCTTTTGGATGTGGTAAATCTTTGTAGATGAAGGGAAATTCACTGATAAATAAAATGATTTTCTTGAAGGTGGATTAAAGCCTTTAATTAAATTTTTATCTAATTAAAAAAATTCAATCTCAGATAGAAACTTTTCTTCACACTTTTCCATTCTCAGTGTCTCCTTCCCAGTTGACTCCTTCCCAGTTGACTCCTTCCCAGTTGACTCCTTCCCAGTTGACTCCTTCCCAGTTGACTCCTTCCCAGTTGACTTCTCTCAGTTGTCTCCTCTCAGTTGTCTTCTCTCAGTATTTCCTCCTTAGTTTTTTCTCCTCAGTTTTTCCTTCTTAGTTTTTTCTTCCCAGTTATCTTCTCTCAGCTTTTCCTTCTTAGTTTTTCTCTTTTTAGTTTTACCCCTTTAAGACTTTTTTTTCTCAGTTTTCTTCTCTCAGTTTGTCCCTCTTAGTTTTTCCTTCCCAGTGATGATTCCTTTTCAGCTTTCCCTCTCAGTTTTTTCTGCTTAGTTTTTCTTCTCAGTTTTTCCACACTCGTCACTCGATGACTTCAGAAATGTGATTTTTATGTAGGGTATCCGCAAAGTCGGCAAACCTTTCCAGGGTCCCCCACCAATTAGGGTTCTAGCTTGGGCTTTGCTCTGGGTTTTTGAAATGTTTTTTTTGTGTTGTTTTTGTTTTTTTTTTTTTTTGTTGTTGCTGTTTGTTGTGTGTAACTCGCGTTGCCCAATAGACAACAACTGCATTGTTGGGATGTCGACAGAGCGTGCAGAGTCCGCATAGTCAGCGATTTGCATTGAATTGGTGGCTGACGAAATGCTAGTTACCTGGGATCGTACCTGTGCACTTACCTGACGCCTGCCGCCTGCCGCCTGCCGCCTGCCGCCTGCCGCCTGCCGCCTGCCGCCTGCCGCCTGACGCCTGATGCCTGACGCTTGACGCCTGATGTACATATGTAAATCGTAAATTTCAAAATCATCGAAAGAGACACCTTTCCCCCACCCACCCTCACTCCTTCCCCAGGGGACTGTGCAAGGGCTGTAATTTAAAGACTCCCCCGCACCCTCAGAGTCAGAGGCAAAAGTTCATTCGCTTCTGTGGAAAGCCGCGTCAGGCTACCAAAAATAGAGACACGAGATTTTTGCTTATTTCTTTTTTTTATATTTTTAATTTCATTTGTTGCTGTTTTTTTTTGCGGTTTTTGTTGTTGATTTTGTTGTTTTATCTTTTGGCATAATGATGTCCAATTTGGAATCTGATTATGCAAAGCTGATGATTTGTATTGGATTGATGATGATTATGACGTTGACGAAGACGAAGACGAAGACGATGACGGTGACGATGACGTTGACGTTGACGATGACGATGACGATGGGGCTGAAGATGAAGATGACGATGACGATGATGACGTTGAGGACGATTATCCCAATCAGAGATCTCAAACAGATGGCAACCGCGAGCTGAGAGTTTCAATTGCATGAAAGATAAATAAGAAATTGGCTGCTAATCGCTTGTAAACATGAAATTTTCCAATGGACACTTCAACACAATTCGATGAGAAAGCGGAAAAAGCTAATGGTGCCAGAAGAAGGCGGCCAGGTGGGTGAACGAGGGGGTGGCATGGACGCGGTGCCAGCTACGTGATTTAGAGCCTAACGAGCATAGAACCCTTGTGGGCGCACTTTCCCAAAAAAGCAAAAAAAAAAAAAAATGAAAAAAAAAAAACTAAAACAAAAAAATACAATTACAATTACAATAACAATAAAAATAACAATAATAACCAACAACCAGCAGCCAACAGCCAACAGACAGCAACCAGCAACGAACAACCAACAAGCAACAAGCAACAATCGACAATGGACAACAACAAACGCAACCGCAACCGCAACGGCAACGGCAACGTTTGGTTGGCCCCCGGCGCACGCTCCTCATGATTCGTTTTGTGATTGATGAAGGCGACGCTTGTGGGCAGCCAAAAACCCAGCGAACAACCAACCACAACAACAAAAACAACAACAACCGCCGCCGCCGCTACCACTAAAACAGCAACAGCAACAAAGACGCTTCATTCATGGCCAAGAAGAAGCAAGTGAAGTGGAGTGTGCGCCATGAAGTGCAAGTGAAAGTGAAGTTTTTGGCGGCGCTCCGTCGTGTACTTCATTGGCAGCCACAAAACAAAATTTCCCACTAACATAATTTTCAACAGCAGAAGAAAAAAAACAGCAGAAGAAAAAAAAAACAAAAATATAAAAAAAAATTACTGAGAAAAACCAAAGGAGAAAAACTAAAATCGCTGCCCATTTTCATTTGTCGTTGACTGATGCGATTGCCGGTGATGCTTCTGCTGCCGCTGCCCCTGCCCCTGCCCCTGCCCCAGCCCCAGCCCCAGTCCCAGCCCCAGCCTCAGCCCCAGTCCCAGCCATTGCCTCTGTCCCTGCCCCTGCTTCTGCCGCTGCCTCAGCCATTGCCTCTGCCTCTGGCTTGGCCTTTACCTTTGCTATGGATCGTGTCTGGCATTTGCTCATCTTCCATCTTCCATCTTTCATCTTCCATCTTCCATCTTCCGTCTTCCATCTTCCGTCTTCCGTCTTCCATCTTCCATGTTCATCGTCATCATCGGCGCCTGTACGTTTGTTACACATTTAATTAAATACCTGGCCAGGTGAGAGTGAATCCGATCGTCTCGCAACTTTGTCGCGATCTTTGATTCACCTTGAGCTAGAGATGGACCCCAGACGCAATAGACTTGCAAATTATCTAAGGCTTGAGAGATGAAAACGATATGTGGGTGCTCATTGAACGGTAATTAGTATAAAATTAGTTTTTCAATTGGCGAATTGCATTCAAATTACTGTCAATTACAATTGAGAGATCGTGACACGACAATTACGCACGATTCGTGTCCATCTCTAGGCTGGATGGGCATCCGAGGCACGCTTCATTAACAGAAGCCGCTTGTCTCTGCCATTGTCTCAGCTCGCCCAGCGCCCAGCGCCCAGCGTTCACTTTCTAATCACCAAAGTCACCGTCCCCATCAACTGTCCGTCCCCTCCCCAACCGCCGCTGTCCCCATGCCACGTCGGGCAGCCATGACCGAATGCAATCAACGACAGCCCCGACGGACACGCAAGTTGAAGGTACTAGCCAGCCATGTGTGGTGATTGTGTTGGTTGAGATGTTGGCATTGCGAGGGGTGGCAGGTAGGGGGGGAGGGCACGTAGGAAAAGGGTAGGGTGTAGAGGGTTGGCGGCTCTCGCAATCATTTTGTTGGCTTTTTGGGGAGGTCTGAAGGTCTTTCCGAGCCGAATATAGGGACCGCCATATGCATACACACGCACACACGTACACACGTAAACACACACTTATCCACAAATTGGGTTCAGACAATGCCTAAGGTCAAGTCATCAACAACAACTTAACAAGTCAGAGAGTCAGTAATCGTAATCATAATCGCATAGTTAGTAACTACATTCGCGATGTTTACTAATGAAATATACAAAACTATTCATATGCGAGCTTTTTCTTGCGGGGGCTGCTCGACGGGTTCCCCGGAGAAAGTTCCACCTAATCGAAGGTGGGAATAAGACACATTGGAAACACTCAGAACTGTTGTGTGTCATTCAATAACTCGAAGGCAGTTTGTCACTCAATCAGTGAATATAAATAAGAATATTCACTCTATTCATTTTATTCATTTTATTCACTCTATTCATTTTATTCACTCTATTCATTCTATTCAACTACTATTCACTATATTAAAGTATCGAAATTCTTGCTTCATGACTGTTTATGAACTTGAACAACAGCTGCCTGCAGCTGTGGATTCCATTTCAATGCTACTCCACTTTGTATTGATCGGGGGAGTTAACTCCCTGCTCGGCTGCTACCCATCACTGCGTACACCCCAGATCGTTGTCGTGGCATAACAACAGATGGCGCTAGCTGATCCGATACATTGCGAATGCTTGGGGAGTGGCTATTGTATTGGGCAACCCTCGCGCACACATGAAGTTAGTATTGTTGTTTTGGGTTGCTTGTCATCATCGTAGGTTGTTGTTGTTGCTGCTGCTGTTGTTGTTGTTGTTTGGTGGTGTTTATTGTTTCATAACAGCTGAGACTAAAGTCAGGCAAAAGGTAAATGGGTTTTGTGTACCTTGTGCCTAATGCGTTAATATTATCATGAAGCTTGCAAGCCTGCTCATAGATACACACACACATACAGCTATATACATACATATATGTATATATATGTGTGTGTGTGTGAGTGTGAATATTTATGTGTGTAGACAGAGCTGTAATGTAAGTTATGTTTATGCCATGTGCGTGTGTGTCTATGTGTGTGTTTGTTTGGCACAGTGGGCACAAGTTTTGGGTTTTACGACTTTAGTTTTAACGATGCCAGTGACAGCAATGTCCGACAACAACAACTACCACTACTACTACTACTACAGCTGCAGCTACAGCTACAGCTACAGCTACAAAACAGCCACAACAACAACAGCAGCAGTAACTAAAACAACAACAAGCAAGTTTCAATGAAAAGTCTAAACAGGCCGCAGGTCCGGATATAAATGGTTTGTTGTTCACACACTCGCATACTCACACACACACACAAATACACATACACATATCTATGCTCACATATTTATGTATTTATATGAATACATATTTAGGTACACACATGCACAGTTGTATGCAGTGGAACACTCATCATTACGCTTAACGCTTGGCTCAGCCTCAGACCCAGTCAGCCATTACGAAGCCCATTTTGTTAGTAGCCCGCCGCAAGCGACTAACTACCAAAACTACCACACGGCTTGCGTTTACAGCGGCCATAATGTACTCACTACGTACAGCACATGCATGAAAACAGTGAGTGGAAGCGGATGAGGAAAGGAAAGGGAGGGGAAACGATTGAGCGAGCGAGCAAGAGAGCCAGCGCAGCTCATTGCCGCCCTCACCCGCCCTTCACAGACATCGTCGTGACTCACCTGAGCGTAACGTAAGCGCAGCTTATTGTTTGCTCGTGTGTTTCGGGTAGTCGTACTTGCACTCGTTATTACTTATTTTATTTTTTTTGTTGTCTCTTTTTTTATTTTTGGCACTCGCTCTCCCACTCTCTCAATGCAATTGTTGTTCCTGCTGCTGTTGTTGTTGTTGCTCGCTCTGAGCAGCTGTTTTTGTCTCGCAACATTTGTTGCTATTGTGATCGCGTTTTGGGCACTGCGTGCATTTGTATGCGTGAGCGCATATGTGCATAAAGGAGCTTGCTTCTGCATGTGTGTGTGTGTGTTTGTATGCGAATTTGTCGTTTGCATACAAATTTACACCTTTTTACAGCATTTTGTAGTTTTTGGGGATTTGGGTACCAATTACCCAATTTATCAAATGAACACCCTGAAAAGTCAACTGCGAACTTTTGCACTGCAGATGATATTCAATGTAATTGGACACGAGTAAAAGCTTTCTAGATTTTCAATGATTCTAGTACTCAATTACAGTCAGTACCACTGTGTCTGTGGCTGTGCCTGTGCCTGTGACTGTGCGACAATCATGGCACACACGTCAACACTCATATTTATGGCTCTATAAAGATACAGGTGTCTGTATGTGTGATTGTGTTGGTATGTGTGCTAGCCATACTGCAAGTGTTTCGCTTATGGACTGCCAATTGTTTTCGGTAGATCAAATTGTAAAGAACAGCTTAACACAGAGAACAGCAGCCACAACAATAACTGGCACACAAACTTGCCTATTGGCAACAAACACACAGATGAAAATGAAAAAACACACATAAGTGAATACTGAGGAGCGCTCTCTTTCTTGCGCTCTCTCTCTTTCCTTGTCTCTCGCCTCGCAACACACACACATTCATCGACATGAATGGATGTGGAAACAGGCTGACGATTACTCACAACGGCTTGGAAGCTCGGGCGCCTCAGTCGGTCAATTTAGTCTCTCTCAAAGTTTCGTCGAGGCAGGCAGCAAAGGCTGCAGAGAAACCGCGCGCGCGCTTTTCTGTTCATAATCGTCGAGTTCGTAGTCGCTGCCCGATCGTGCCTTATTGTTGTTAACATTAACATTAACTTGGTTCGCACACTGCGTTAGTCACATTTTTGTTGTTTTTTTTTTTTGTTGTTGCTCAAATATGAATGTGTTGAATTTTGTTGTTGTCATTGCGGCCACTTTGCATACGCAAAGCAAGCAACAAAATTTTGGAAATTGAATAATAAATTTTGCAGCGCGCGAATTGATTTGCAAACAAAAGTTTGAGTGTGAGTTGTGAGATTTAAGATGTGAGTGTCTCTGTTGAGTGAGTGTAGCAAATAGTATGAAAAAAAAATAAAAATAAAATAAAATAAAATAAAATTGCAACAACAACAAGAACAATAACTGTATTAATTGCAAAAAACTGAAAAATAAATAATACGCAGCTCACGACTTGGCAGCGCGTGTGCCGTCTTCATGTTGTTGCTGTTGTTGTAATTTCTAGTGTGTCTCTGCTGCTGTTATTGATGTTGTTATTGTTATTGTTTTTGTTGCTGCAGCTGCTGTCAGGCCAGGGCCGGTTTATTAATTTGACATCGTGCTCCCCTGCCACATTTAACAATAACAACAACACTAACGAAAAACCCAAGACGAACGAATAAAACAAAACGGAAACCATGAAAGCAACACCAACACCACCACCACCAACAACAACAACAACAACAATAACTAAAGCAGCAACAATAACAACAGCATTGCATACAATTTTTTTAATGTAAAAAATAAAATATAATTAAAGAGAAAATCGCCTTTCTCTGCGCGTATCACAAAAACAATAGTGCCGCCAACAAAAAAATAAAATACAAAAAAATAAAACACAAAAAAGCAACAACAACATCAAAAACAGGCGTCGACAGCGGGAACAGCAGCAGCAGCAGCAGCAGCAGTAACAACAACAACAACAACAACAACTACTACTACACAGCCACGGCCACTGCCCCGTTACGTTTCGGCAAACACACGACCAAAGCGTCCCACTGTCTGTCTGTCTGTTTGTCTTTCCTTCTTTCTGTCTTTCTGTCTCACTGTTGATTTGTGTGAGTGCATGGGGTGTGTGGATGTGGACTCGACTGGAAATTTCTGCTACACATTTTTTTTTTTTTTTTAATTGAAATTGTAGTAAAGTGCTGAGCGCATAAGCTACACCTCATAGTAATAATCTAGTACAATGGGGACCGCACCACCACCATCCACACTTCCACCATCTACCATCCACGATCCACGATCCACCATCCACCAAATTTTAATTCTTCCGAACAGAGGAGCGCCATTAAAATAACTGCACAGCATTGCTCAATAGCATGACAAAAGCTGCGTTCCAGGCTTGGAACTTGAGCTGAGTTCCAGATCGTTCATTGCATCCTTTGTTGTCACTGTGCTTAGCAGATTCCGAGCTTGAGTCATTTAACCTTATTGAGATTCTTTTGCGTTGGCAGCAGAAATGCCCATCAGCTGATTCCATTTAGCTGCAGCTGACCTGCAGCGACAGAGAAAGCACAGGCCCAATGCACAGTTTACCGTTGCTTTGCTCCCAAAAAAAAAAAAAAATAAAATGGGGAAAACAAAAACATTTCAAAAATAAAACTGTGCTTAAAACTGTCGCTCTGTCTCGTAGTTTACGAGTCGTATTCGTTGCGCGATCTTAGCTGCTGCTGTGGCTGATGTTGTTGTTGTTGTTGTTTTGTGCTTCTTGTTGTTGTTGCTACCGCTTCGCTTGTGTAACCACTTGCCAACCAATTACGCTGCTCCGCAGCCGCGCTGTGCAGTTAGCGTTGTTGCATATTGTATTTCCACTTCCTCTTCCGCTCATTTTGAGCCACCCGGTTGCAGGCGTACTGCATGCAATTGTTAGACAAGGCACGAAAGAAGTGAACGAGCGAGTGAGTGAGTGAGTGAGTGAGTGAGCAGACAGGGAGCAGTGAAAGAGTGTAACCGATAGAGAGTTGGATTACGTGCGCCGTTACTAATGACACGAAAGTGAATAAAGCGTCAAAGCACGGGCCACGAAGCTGCTGTTGCCTCTGCTGTTGCCGCTACCTCCGCCTCTGCCTCTGCTGCTGCAGCTGTGAACCTAAAGCGCCGCCCAACTCAGCACCCAGTCAGCTGCATTTCGTTTCCCCTATCACCTTCTACTCTCTCATTTTGTGTGCGTGTGTGTGTGTGTGTGTGTGCGTGTGTGTGTGTGTGTGTGTGCGTGTGTGTGTGTTTGTAATAATTATAAATTAAATAATTATACAATGGAGGCAGCAAACAACTTGAAGCCGATTATACCCCATACCCATAGAAAATGGGTTTAAAGGGTATGATGCCAGGAACGAGAAGAAATCGTAGAATCCGCTTAAACGAAGATCTGATTCTCGAAAATAATTCAACCGTTTCATTTGGTCAGATAAAATGATATAGTTCCACACGATCTGCAGATCAAGCAAATGTATAGCCTCGCTCCTCCCCCCTCTCCGCCAAAAAAGGAAGAGAAGAAACCCAATTGATTGCCCCATTTTTGTTAAAAGCGTTAAACTAACGTTTATTCAAATATGCCTTGAGTTCGATTCTCTTTCAAATCAAAAGATACTTAGTAATCTGCTTGGTTTATGGCTTGTCGTTAACCCATGTTTGGCAGGTGTATGTTAATTAGCCTTACCTTTAGACTACAGGGTATTATGTAGCTGAGCTTGACATTTCTGTTTTCTCTGTTCTTAGTTGTGGCAACTGCAGTTATCGTTGTCGTCGTTATTGTTGTTGTTGCTGTTGCTGTTGCTCGTGCAGTGGAACACCTGTACAACAAAGGTATCTCTATCTAACAACAACAACAACGACAACAACAACAACTACAACTACAACTACAACTACAACTGCAGCAACAACTCGGCTATTGTCGTGCTCTGTGGCGGATGCAATCAGCTTAAAGCATAATGAAAATTAAAACCAACGACAAACTCTAAAAACCAAACCAATTTTTCTTCTTGCTGAAGGAACAGAAAATTAAAAACAGAAAACAGAAAACTAAAAACGGAAAACTGAAAACTGAAAACTGAAAACTAAAAACTAAAAACTAAAAACTAAAAACTAAAAACTAAAAACGGAAAACTCGTTCAACAGAATTGCAATTACAAACACACATACAAAGACACATATGCATGTGCATGTATGTATATGTATGTGTATGTGTATATGTATATGTATGTGTATATGTATATGTATATGTATATGTATGTTCACATTTATATGTATATTAACATTTATATGTAAATGTATATATATATATGTGTATATACATATGTATGTATGTATGTGTGTGCATATGTATGTGTGTGTATATGTATGTTAATGTACATGCATGCTTTCAATAGACTGGCCAACGGACGACTTACATTAAAAGTTTCTCAGAACTTTGCTTAAAAACAGCAAAAAGAACAAGTTAAATGCTTTTAGCAGCGGCTAAGAACGAACTACGAACAACGAACAAGCAACCAACAACAACATGAGAAACAACAACAACAACAACAAACAACTTCTCGATAGTTGTTAAATAACAAAAACATATTCGAGTCTTTGATTTTATGAGTGGGTTTTTCGGGGTAGCATTCTCCAAGCGTAGACCCGATCCAAGTCAAGAACTCTCCAGCGCCTAGAGAACGGGCGAGTACAGCGCAGTTGTTGTTCGGCTCGGTTGTAGGCGACTTGTTTTGGCCAATAATGCCATGACTTGTTGTGGAATCCAAGGCAAGGCTAACAAACACACACACACACACACACACATGGACAGAAACAGGCAAGCACACGCACAGGCATACAGTCAGTGGACAAGGACAGAGTGGGGAGAAAAGTGGGAATAGATTATCGATACAGCGAAATTCGTTGGCTTAAACAACATTTCTGATGTCGTGTCTTAATTTCTGGGTAACCAAATAAATAAATAAAAAAAATAAAATAAAATAAATGAACTGAAAAAAATCGAATGACGAAACAATCACCGGTGACACTCACAGTGGAAATTGACAACATTTGCCCACAATTGTAACAATTCAAATGTAGGTGAAGGGCGGAGAGGGGAAAGGTGGGAAGGTGGGAATGGGGAATGGGGGGGGTGGGGACAACATTACGTTAATGATGATGATGAAGCCATCACCGATCGTTCTCAAAAGTCAGAGAAGCTCTTGAGACACTCGGTTAAGGTTCTTGAACTTGCCAAAAGAAAGACAAACAAAAACAAAAACAAAACTGAAAAGATTTATGGCTGGAAAGTGCGGGGGATTGTATTTCATTTCCATTGTTTTTTTCTTCCTCTTTATTTATATATATATTTGTATATATATATGTATATATGTATATATATAATTAACATATGCATATATATGGCGATCTTGATCTTGTCTGCTGATAAAGAGATGAATGTTTTTCCCTTTCAATGCTCCATTGTCTTCATTTCGTTCACACCCTTCACCCCTCTGTGCCCACCCACCCATTCACAATATTCTCACGTAAATTTTCATATGATTTATGGATTCGCTAAAGTGGATCAGGTCACCACCACCACCACTACCACCAGCCAACTAAAAGCCACACTTGCTGGGCCCATTGCCAAAAAAGCTTTCCCGGCTGTCTGGCAAGCTTTGTTTTTGTTGTTGTTGTTGTTGTTATTGTTTTTGATGTATTTTAAATGTGTGCAGACGGATGCCAACTGTTCACATCCCCTTGTCGAGTGTCTGACATATGAATGTGCGAATCATTCGTATTCGTATTCGTATTCACATTCGCATGCGCATTCGTATTCAATTTGAATATTGTTTACTTGGCACTCGCTGCGGCAGTTTCATTTATTTTCTAGCTTTGCGACTTTTACTCGATCGCTGACCTAAAAAGCTACAAAGCTGATTGAATGCGCTCTGACTTAGTGAGCTTGCAAGTCTCTCTCGCTCCCTCTCGCTCTCTCTCTCGCTCACGCGCTCTCCCTGTCGGTGTCCCTCTCACTCCAATTAGTTGCAAAGCACAATAAGAGAGAGCAAAAGCAAAAGCAAAAAACAAACATTTTGCAAGTGTCACGCTACCCACTTGCTTCATTAGCGATTGTCATTTGTCCTTCCCTCTCTATTTTACGTATTCTCTGTCTCTGTCGCACTTCTGAATTTTGTGTTACAACGTTTTTGAAGGGCGTTTGCAATGATTGCGAACCTTTTCTTTTCTTATCTTTATCTAGGGCTGTATGTGTGTCTGTTGTGTGCGTCTGTTGTATGTGTGTGTGCGTGTGTGTGATTGAAAGTGGCGTTTGTTTGTTTGGTCTTGTTGGCAATACGCAATGCGCAAAAGACGGCAATACGTTTGAAACTTTTGACTAAGAAGTATTTTTCTTATATTATCGCAAAGCAGCCAAAACGTTATCTAAACGCATTTGTCGTAGCAACAACAAAATGTAGTCTCGGAGAACGAGAGAAGGGGAGAAACAAATAAATTCCAAAACTAAACCAAACCAAAGATAAAATGGCAAAGAAATCAAAGTACATGCAATCAAATGTCAAAATGTACATAAATTAATACGAACAAGCAAGAACAATAAATAATAGTAAATAAAAAAAAAGCGAAAATTCGAAAAGAAACAAATACAAAAATTAAATATACAAAATAAAATATAAAACTAATAAAAGCTACAAGCAACAACAAGAACAAGCAACAAATCAATTTGCAAATGAATAAAACGAAAGCAAAACAAAGGTAAACTCACAGACAATAAGAAAACGCAACAACAATAACGACGGAAAGTGAAGGCGAAAGTGTAGTCACGCCCTCTCGCAACACCGTTCCGCCCTTCGTTCCTCAAACGCGCATTCGATACTATAACTGTTTTTCAATTGTGTCTGTGTGCTGTTTGTGTGCGTGTGTTTGCGCCGAGGGTAACCGCAACGAATGCGAAACGAAACATCGCTGTTTCAATCTCCTCCCGCTCCGAACATGTCCAAAACGAGCAGCAGCCACAACAGCAACAGACGCCACCTACCGGTGCCCGCTACATCCTTAGATGATAGCGGTGGTGAGTCCTTCTTACAATATGACAGTGATAAGAAGCCACCGCCGATTGTTGTTGTTGTCGGCGATGGGCGAAGTCGAGTTCGTCGCGTGGTTCGCACTGCCACGCGACACGTGACAGTTGTTAGTCTCTCGACGCGGCATAAGGAGACACAGACGCACACCTCGCATCATGTGACGGCCGTCAGGTAAGAGTCATCGTCAATCAAAGAAGAAAATTGAAAGGGGTTTGCCAAAGAAGCAGCCAAAGCAGCCATAACATCAGACTCTCGACGCTTATCGTTATCATTTAATTCGCCCATTCCACTGAGCGTATTAATAGCTTTTTATGACCGTTCGTAGCTACTTAAAAAGTTTTTGTTGTTTTCGTCTTCAGCTTTTATTGTCCAATTTACAAATCAATTTCCCCTGCGTATCTCCCAAAACAAAAAAAAAATAAAAAAAGAAAGATCGTTATTAGTTATGTGGAATTTGTTGTGGGCTGTGGTGAGTTCAACTGCGGTGGTGAATTTGTACATTATATGTCAAGAAAAGTATTGCATACTTTCGGGAGGCAACTGCAAATGCACTGTTAAGCACTGTTAATGCGATTAGCTTGTAGATTACATGTCTACAACTGTTAATGCAGTTGATTAACAGCTGCAGTAATCAGCGAATTGAAGCTCTTAACATATAGAAATATATTTAATTAATTTACAGTCTTTATATTATGTGTAATTCAAAGCGAAATAATTGATTGCTAAGTCATAATTAAAAACTAGTTATCTGTATCGGCGTGGGGAATATATATGTACATCCTATTTTAAATTACACTCGGAACTCTTCTTTTGGCCAGACGCCAATCATAGTGTGAATATAAATGACATCTAACACTCTTTGAGCCGCCCAACCGACGTGGTTTCCCTTTCGGTCTATGCATAATTTGTCTGTCTGCCACTTGTACCCTGTAAAAGAAATAGCGAGGGACGTTTAAGGAGAAACTCAAACTAAAATCGTTTTAAATTTATGATCACATATGAATACAGGGAAAGAGTCATCTATAATGACTGCTCAGATACATTAAGATCCCAAGAGCTGCAAATAAAATATCATATTGCCTACTAGGGAGGTCCCTTCCTACAGGGTATCCTTGTGTTTGTTTAGTCGCTTGTTTGCTGTTAGACCGCAGACGGGGGCACACTTCATAAAGCCCATAAGCCCTAAAAAGAACATTAATGTAAAATCAATAGCAATTACGGGTCCGGCGATGCCGCTGATACCGCCGCCGACGTTTGGGTCACGCGAGTGGACGCCGTCAACCGGCGGACGGAGACGACACTTGTTGCATATCAAGCAGGCGGCAAGGAAGTGTATTTGAAGCAGCCTGAGGAAGTGGCAGGGTCAATGAAGTGCTAAAGAGGGGGTCAGCGATAGTTGAAAGCAAGAAGCAAGCGGCAAGAGGCAAGAGGCAAGAGGCAAGAGGCAAGAAGCAAGAACTTTGGCTCGCGAACAGAGTGACGTTTATGTGTCAGTTGCACGAAGCACACGCAGGTATCCAACAGATGCAGTTACAAACACAGACAGACAGACGGACTCAGATAAGTGCACAGATACAGATACCGACACAGATACACAGATACACAGATACACAGATACACAGATACACAGAGACACAGATACAAAATGTGCCGCTGGCAAACAAACAGCTGGACACATGTGCAACAGGGGCAACAACAATTAGGGCCCGTCGACGTGTGGCAGATGTTTTTTTCCTCACTTGGACTCAATTTTTAAACAGGACTCCTCCTTGGACGCACTTCAATCGGGTCGGAGCTCGAACGAGACGGGTGCGAGGCATAGAGCGGGACAGGGAACGCGTCAGGTTGCTTCGTTGGCAACAATAACAAGCGTGATGTTTTTGTTGTTGTAGTTGTAGTTGTCTTGTTGTTGTCAGGCAACTACCTGCCGAAAGGACACACAGATCTGAAAACAAAACACACGCCAGGTGCATGTGGAAACTCGCAAAAAAGGGAGGAGAGGCAAGAAGAGGATATTACAATCGCAGAAGGATGGCATTCATGCCCGGACGAGTGTACGAAATCGTATTGTGCGTCCTGTAAGCCTCAAATCCTGCAAGCCAGCAATCCTGTTGTACCGCTTGCTGGGTGCCAATTGCAGCTGCTCATTTGCTTCAGTGGAAACTCGTTTTAGCCATGGCCAGAACAGCCATGCGGCCACCAACTGGGCCCAGATTCGAGATCTATTCGAATCACATAGTCCTGCGATACAAAAATTATCCATAGATGATTGCAACGAACAAGGAATATTTCAGGATACTCTAAGAAAACCCTAAGGATCTTTTATAGTTACTTTGGGGATTTTTAAGCTGGAAAAATCAGAGATTTGCTTTTTAAATAATTTAATAATATAATTATATTTATAAATGATGATGTTCCACAAAAAGGACTTCTTCTGTATCTCATATATCCTGACAATAATTTCCCCATTTCTGCTCAGATTTCCAGCTGAAAATCACTTCCGTTTTCCATGCTTTTCCTTCATCTCCAATCGCATCTTCGGTTTCTTAATTAAACTGCGCTCAAAATAATTTCTTATGTAACCCTTTAAGACTCATCTCCTCCCCTGCGATCCTCAACTTTCCACTTTTCCATTTTCCACTTTCCTCGCCCGAGATTTGTCCTCTTAGCTAATCATTTCCTTCGGCTGAAATCCATTCGAGATCCTTCCCCATTCCCCTCGCCATATGCTGCTTTCCATCTACTAATCTCTCCTTCATTTTCGTCAGTCTCTGCTCATTCTTCTTCTTCTTCTTCTTACTCTTGTTCTTCATCTTCGTTTGCTTTGTGGACTGCTCCTTTTGTCCTTTTGGATAATGGATCCTTTTACGCTTAGGATCTTCGCTTTGTCTGTCTATGGCTTCGCAAGGGTAGCAATTGTTGTCTTTGCCTTGGGTTGGGCAACCCCGAAACAGATGCATTTTTTGGATGCGTAGGCAGCTGGCACATTAATACACCAACGCAGGCACACACACACACACACACACGCACACTCACTCGCTATGCGAAACACGTTTGTAAGCAAGCGACGCGCATGCGTCGCGTCGATCGCTTCCTATGGATAAAGCGGCGGTCGTCGGGCCTTCGAGCCGTTGACTCGGTTTAGTTGAAACGCGAACGTCGCTGGGCGACAACGTGATCTTCCGCTTCTTTAGGGCTTCCTCTTGGTCCGGTCGAACCGCTGGCCGAAGACCGAAATAACTGCGAGACGACCGACATTTAATTTGAATACAATTTTTTTTTTTTTACACAACAAAAAAAAACCCAAAAAATAAATAATAATAATAATAAAAATAAAAAACGATCGTTGATTGTCGTTTTTGGATATTGTGATTACCTGACCAAAACTGTGTCTCTTCTTAATGTGCTTGTGCCTGCGTGTGTGTGTGTGTCTGTGTGTCGGTGCCTGTGAATTTTAATCAGAGACTTAAGATCGTAGAATAGTCAAGATGATAATTTGCATTTCGGGTTTTATAATTGGCGAAAGGTACGCAGCGATCAAACATGAATTCATATCCCAATCTCAAATATAAATAAATAATTATTTATTGAAAAATGAAAGTTCTAGTTTTAAGTGTATTTGTGTGTGTGTGTGTGTGTGAGCATCCTGTTTAATTTGTTCCCTTTCTTTCTATGTCCTTGCAGCTTTCCCCAGAAGAGTATCGAACGCAGTGGCTCCACACAATACGATCTGGCCGGAGCGCCAGTGACTGCCCACGGCTCCAGCACAGCCACCGACAGCGTCGGGGGTTATGTCTACCTGCAGAATCATTATGCGGGGGGTGGTCACAACTCGGCCGCGACCATTAACTATCCCGCACCGCAGCATCCGCAGATGATCTACCAGATCCAGCAGTATCCCACGTGCCATCAGCAGCAGCAGCAACAACACCAGCAACAACACCAGCAGCAGCAGCAGCAACAGCAGCTCCAACAGCAACACCTGCAACAGCAGCAACACTACATGCAGGTGGCTGCCGCACCACCAGGCGCTGGCCACTATCACCATCACAATCATCACCTGCTCCACGGCCATGGACACCATCATCATCACGGTGGCGCTGTGGTCATTGCTGGCAGTGGAGTTGGCACCGGTGCCGGCGGTGCTGGCGCCGTTGTCCTCCAGCAGCAGCAACAACAAAATATGCACAAAAAGAACTCCATACGAAACGGTGGCGATGTCCTTAAGCGCACGCGCGCCCAGTCAGCGTAAGTGTTTCTTAGATACATCCCAGATATACCCTTAGATGTACTCCAGATATATCCCAACTATTTCCCTGATTCACCCTCAGTTAGACCCAAGATATACCCATGTTAGACTCAGGTTAACCCCAAGTTAGACTCTGGATGAAACCAGGATAGATCCCATATACATTCAAGATATACTCAAAATATCTCCCAAAGATTTCCCAGATATAACCAAGATATACCAAAGATTTCCCAGATATAAGCAAGTTATATCAAAGGTATACTCTGGACCTACCCTAAGACATAGCCGAGCTAGACTTAAGTTAAAGCCAAGCGAGAATTGAGCTAGACCCAAGTTGTACCTAAGATAGACCTAAGAAATATCTGAGATATACTCAACACATAAGCCCAATGCTTACCCTCAAGGCATACCCAAGGCACGCGCGAGGCATGCCCCCAAAATATCGGAAGATATCCAAAAGAGATCCCCAATCGGTCATACCGTTGGACTCAACACTAGTCCACCTGTCCCACTAACGACTCTGAACTTTGGAGCTGCGCCAATTTCTCTGATAAGAAAATAATTGTATTGTCTCTTCCTCTTCCTCATCCTCACCCTCTTCCTCCCCCATACCCCACTCCCTTTGAGGGTATCTATTATTGAGCTCTGACGCACGATAAGAGACTTGGCGCGTATGTAAATACTCACGGGTCTGTCTTTGGACAATGCGCCATTGCAGCGAATCACTTGACAAGTGACTTTTATTAGTGGCAGATGTTATGAACTGTAAACAAGGTAGTGGGAAAGGGAAGGGGGAGAGGGGTGGAGTATGGAGGGGATGAACGAGGGCTAGACGTAGTGGAGTGAGTGCAGCAGCAGCAGCAGCAGCGGCAGCAGCTGAAAGAAGCGTTCAGGGGGAAGCTCCTAGTAACTACTGCAAAAACGTCATAAAAACAGAAATCTTGTTCCATTTTCCAGCTGTTTAAATTTGTCCGATAAGCAGGGTAGCTTTTCGCGTAGAAGACTGTTATTTAAAGCCGTTTAATTAGGGGAATAATAAGTTCATTTAGTTCCCCAGAAGAACCGATGTTTGTATGTAGAAAGCTACATTTTTGCATTTCAGTTGTCCCGATAAAAGGAATTCTGAGTATCTCAAATAAAGATTCAAGTCTCATTCAACATTTATTTAATTTAGAAAATTAGTTCCATTTAAAGAAGAACTAGTTCATATTTATAGACTCAAGTTTTTTGTTTATTATTAATAAAATCTTAAGACAGACATTTTTAAGCTCTGCTGAAGATATTGGTTGTTCCTTGAAACCAGTCAATTTCAAAAAGGAACTAGTTCATTAACTCCTTCAGCTGCTTGTGTAAAGTAACGTAAACTTGTACAGTGCTCAATTATATCTCATGTGAGTTAAGATCTGAACTAGTTTATTGAATTATTTGTAACGTTCAACTTCAGTCCAAACAAACAGTAACAACCTTATTCAAGCGGAACTAGTTCAGTTATTCCTAACTCAATATCATACAATCATTCATTCATTATTTATTCATTATTTATTCACTGTGAATTTTGTGATTATTTTAGGTTCAGTATTGCGAATATGATTAAAATTTATGTAGTTCGTATTGGTGAACTAGTTCCATCAGAGTCAGCATTACTTTTGGAATATGTTTTGAATAGATTTCAATAATCTGATAAGCGATATTCGAATCGATGATTCAGTCCCGGCCACTTGGCGTGTTCTTATCGATTGTTTTTTATTTTTATTCGGGAGGAGTTATCTAAGTGTTAATTAATAGTGCTTTTAAGACTAGGAGGGAGTCCACGAGTACCAGATGGTTCCTATCTCCTCCGAGCGCTAAAAATGCGAAATATGTTTTGCATGATAAGTAAATTCTGGACCCCCTTCCCCTTCGCCGTCCTCCCTACCCCTACCCCCTACCTCCTTCCCCGCTCCACTAACACTACCGATCAACACGCTGCTGCTGCTGCTGCTTTCATAGGTGAAAACATTTTAATCATGTCGAAAGCCCAAGAAAACACACACAGACACAGACAGACACACACACACACACAAGTGCACACATGTACGCGCACGACTTTTAATTGTATTCCAATGAAACGACACCCAAAACCAGACGATAACTTATCTACCCCCTGAACGCCGTGAGTTGCCAGCTAGCAGTGGGCGGCAGGCGGCAGGCGGCAGGCAGCTCCCAGCTCTCGGGTCTAGGGTCTCAGCTCGAGGCGCGATCAGCGTCAGTTATGCGCAAAATTTCTTCAGGGTAACGACACGACGAGTGGCGCATCACTTGTTGATTTTTATTCCCCCCTCCCAATAAATTTATTACTTATTGTTCTTTGTGAACGATCGAAGGAGGGAAAGCGCAGGGCGCGGAATACAACGAACAGTTTCTATCAAGGATTACGTTTATCTATTGCAGCTACGAGCTATCACAGGATCTGCTGGACAAACAGATCGAGCTGCTGGAACGCAAGTACGGCGGCGTGCGGGCGCGCAATGCGGCGGTGACCATTCAGCGCGCCTTCAGACACTACATGATGGTCAAGAAGTTTGCCTCCATTACGGCCATGGCCAAGGCGGAGAAGCGGCTAAGCAGGCGCATGGTGGTCACGGCCTCCAGCATGACCCTGGCCGAGGAGAGTGCCTCGGCGAATGCATCCCTGTCTTCGGCCTATGGCAGCACCACAGAATCTCAGCTCGAGCAGCATCAGCAGCAGCAACAACAACAACAGCAACAACAACAACAGCAGCAGCAACAACAATCGTCGGGACAGCAACAGCCACGAGTGACCATTATGGCGGGTCCAGCAGGCGCTGCCTCGCCAGGACTCTCCAGGACACCACCAACACGTTCGCTGTCCATGCGTGAGCGCCGTCAATTGGATTGCAGTCCCATTCCACGTAGTCAGTCGGGTGAGTACCAAGATCCAAAGATCCTTCGATGATCGTTACTATGAGAAGAGTTTATAACATAAATAATCCTTTCATTTCTTTTCTCATGCAGGCGCCTCACCCGTATCCATTGCCAGCTCCACCACTTCCGTCTCCGGACTGGCCTCGCACCCACACGTCAATCTGCTGCATGCAGCGGAGCCCCATTACTACAATGCGCAGGCTTTGCCGACGGCTGCCGCCTACTACACCAGCTACCATGGCTCTCCGCACGACTTGAGCTACGCCAGCTCCGCGGACACCTCACTGAACGCTTCGTGGGTGAACACGAGTGGCCACTCGCCCCACACGCCATACTATTCGGCGGCACAGATCTACATGCGGCCCAAGGGCGGCAGCACCACGCCCACGCCCAGCTGCGGTAGCCAGGGCAGCGGCAGCGGCAAGAAGGTGCCTCCGGAGGTACCAAAGCGCACCTCATCCATAACCGCGCAGCAGCAGAGTCAACTGCTGATGATGCAGCGTCAGACACCGCCGCCGCCGTCGCTTCTGCGCACCAATGGACTGTGCAAGACGGCCGAGAACGGCAGCCTAACCTCCGTGCAGAGCTCTGGCTCGGACTCGAGCGTCACCTCGGCCGAACGGAATATGAACAGCGACCTTGGATCGGACCGCAGCAACTCGCCGCACACCTGGAAGCGGGGCACAGCTCTGAACAGCTCACAGCAGTTCTCCACACACTCGGCGGACTCGACGGGCGTCTGTGTGACGACGTCCCAAATTCAGGCGACTGTGGCTGCGGTTACGGCGGCTGGTGGAGTGCCACCCACGGATGATCATGCCATCTCCTCGCACACCAGTGCCGCTCAGTATGAGCAGCACGAGCAGCAGCAGCACGAACAGCAGCAGCTCCAGGCGGCGGCCACTGCCACAGGCGTTGCCCAGAACTACAAGATGTCGGAGACGATACGCAAGCGTCAGTACCGCGTCGGACTCAATCTGTTCAACAAGAAGCCAGAGAAGGGCATCACGTACTTGATCAGACGAGGATTCTTGGAGAATACGCCCCAGGGCGTGGCACGCTTCCTGATCACACGCAAGGGTCTGTCTCGGCAAATGATTGGCGAGTACTTGGGCAATCTGCAGAATCAGTTCAACATGGCGGTGCTTAGCTGCTTCGCCATGGAGCTGGACCTCTCCGGGCGCCAGGTGGACGTGGCTCTGCGCAAATTCCAGGCCTACTTCCGTATGCCCGGCGAGGCGCAGAAGATTGAGCGACTCATGGAGATCTTCTCGCAGCGCTACTGTGAATGCAATGCGGATATTGTTGGACGTCTGAGATCATCCGATACGGTGAGTAACATGCTCCACTTGAGGACTCACTGCATCTTTAGAAGTAACCTTTATTTAACCTTTTGACCTTCTCCTATTCACAGATCTTTGTGCTGGCCTTTGCCATCATCATGTTAAACACAGATCTCCATACTCCCAACTTGAAGCCGGAACGGCGGATGCGCGTCGAGGACTTCATCAAGAACTTGCGCGGCATCGACGATTGCCATGATATCGACAAGGATATGCTGAGCGGCATCTTCGAGCGCGTCAAGTCGGATGAGTTCAAGCCGGGCAGCGATCATGTCACCCAAGTGATGAAGGTCCAGGCCACCATCGTCGGCAAGAAGCCAAATCTCGCATTGCCACATCGCCGATTGGTCTGCTACTGTCGCCTGTACGAGATTCCCGATGTGAACAAGAAGGAGCGTCCTGGAGTCCACCAGCGTGAGGTCTTCCTGTTCAACGATCTGCTGGTCATCACCAAGATCTTTAGCAAGAAGAAAACATCCGTCACCTACACCTTCCGCAACAGCTTCCCCCTCTGCGGCACCGTTGTCAACCTGCTCGACTTGCCCAACTATCCATTTTGTATTCAGCTGTCGCAGAAGGTCGACGGCAAGATTCTGATCACCTTTAATGCTCGCAACGAGCACGATCGCTGCAAGTTTGCCGAGGATCTCAAGGAGTCCATTAGCGAAATGGACGAGATGGAGTCGCTGCGCATTGAGGCCGAGTTGGAACGCCAGAAGTCGGCGCGTAATCGTGCCCCCGGCAATGCCGATAACCGGGACAGCGGAGTCGCCGATGTTGAAGTCTGTCCATGTCCCTATCAGCCGGGCACCCAGGCTGCGGGCGAGCAGGCCCCAAACTCGGCGGACTCGACGCAGCTGAAGCGCAGCGCGCTCAGCAACAGTTTGCTGGACATGCACGAGCAATGTAGGTCAAACTGAGATTCCATCTGCTCTGCCCCGACGTGTTGCTAATTTTCCGTCTCTTTCTATTCCATTCCAGTTGGTAACGAGAAGCCACAAAGGCGCGGCAGCGTGGGCTCCCTTGACAGCGGGATGAGCATCTCCTTCCAGTCGACAACCACATCGAGTGCGTCGCGGGAAAATGCGGCCGCGATTGCAGCTGCCGCAAATGCGGCCAATGCCGCATCCAAGATACGTTTCAACATGCAGACCACGACCAACAATGTCTATGCAGCGCCCGGAATGCAGGCCTACACTCACGCCAACTTTGTGCAACAGTCGCAGGCGGCATATTTGTTGCAACAACAGCAGATGATCCAGCAACAGCAGGTGGCGCAGGCCCAAATGGCGCATGCACAGGCTCAGGCTCAAGCTCAAGCACAGGCCCAAGCGCAGGCCCAGGCCCAAGCTCAAGCGCAAGCCCAAGCCCAGGCACAGTCACAGTCACAGAGTGGAGCCGTGGTACTGGGAAGAATCCCGGGACGGGAGCGCAAGGCATCCCGTTCCGATGATTCGCGCTCCACGGAGGTCTAAGCCAGAAGGAGGCGCCAAATAAAAATGTATATAAAACTTTATTCATCAAGCGATTAATATATAAGACGCATCTACGTATCCACCCTACGATTAGATTCTTATTTCTAACTCCCCCGAAATCGAAACGAATCCGAAAGCCATGTCTTTGAAGCACCCGATCCCGAGTCCGATCCCGATCCCGATCCCGAGTCCGATCCTGATCCCGATCTTACAACTCCACAGCTAAACCTGCACCCTTTAAAACTTAAACTAAAACTAAAGCAAAACTAAAACTAAAACTTAAACTACAACTTAAACTAAAACTAAAACTAAAACTAAAACTTAAACTAATCACACCTAAAAGCAGCTTACATTATGAATTCTTAAATGTTCCTTCGTTTTCTGCTTATATTAACAATGTATATAAAATACATTTTTGTCTATTTACGCGATTTAAAATACGATTTAAGTAAGTTTTCAAAACTAATTGTACATAAACTACACCTACACACGCGATAACACACACACACACTTACATCTATATATATATATATTATATAGTATATATTCAATACCTTCTATGATAATCGCATTATCGAGCATTGCAAACGTCGGACAGCAGGCAGGTAGTTAAACCAATTTTGGAATACCTCTCAGCAGTTAGTATCCTTGCTAGAATATACATCTATATAAATATATGAATATAAATATAAATATATTTTTTTTAATCGTTTTTTTTTTTGTATCTAATACCCATTCTAACAATTACGTATTCGATATATTATTATAAAACATAGCTCTTTTTTTTCGTATATAACTTATTTAGTATACGTAGTTCTATTACTAATATCATCAAGCCACGTTGAGTGCACGCTTTGTATATGTATATATATATACATATATATATATATATATACACTTCTTATCCGACAATTATGTTTGTATAACTAAAAATCGATCGATCGTATACCGCGCGTCTGTGTGTATATATCAATATGAATATTAACTTCAAAGCAATTAGCTATAATTATCGATATATTTATAGAGCCAAAACTACCCGAAACCTAAAATACTTTATAATAAATAATGAATAATGAATAATGAATAATGAATAATGAATAATGAATAAAAAATAATTAATTATTATAATGATTATAATAATACAAATACAAATACAAATCAAACGCAAAGTGTATGAAAAACAAAAACACACAATATGTATATGAAAATGCAAAAGACTTAAAAATTTAAATAAATGAAAAGATATAATACCAAAAAATTCTGTAAATGTTTTATTCTTAAGAAAAATTAAAATTTTTTAAATATTATATATAGTTTTTTTTATTATTTTAAATACTCTATTTTGCAAGCAATTTACTTTAGCTTAAAGGTAAAATTATCCATAATAAATCCTTCAAGATATGGCAGTAAATTGATTACCACTTTGAAGCGCGATAATTCTGTCAAAAAAGGTCCTTTTCAAGGATGGAATATCTTTTTGAGCAGGACTAAGAACTGGCATTCAAAATTTTCAGCTTATTCAAAATTTATTTTTCCCCCCAGAATTTTCGCAATTTTGGCAAGGGAAAAGAAGGGAAGGGAAGGGAAGGGAAGAAAATTCAAAAATTTTCTAAATTTGATTCCAATTGAAAAAGGACTCATTTATAAGGATAACAACATTTATTTTTTTAAATTCGGACATCATTTGGTCAAGTTATGCGTATTCAAAGTATAAAGGCATTTGAGACGCGGATCGTCATAAAAAATGACCTTTCAAGGAGTTATATACAGTTTTGAATTCCTTTCGGGCAGGACTAACGACTGGCATTCAAAATTTTCCGTAAATCGAAAATTTATTTTTTCCCCAAAATTTTGGCAATTTTGGCAAGGGATTTGTCACAAATTGAAAATTCGAAAATTTTCCAAATTTGTTTCTAATTGAAAATCCGCACTTTTTTAAGGATAATAACGTTTATTTCATCAAAATCGGACATCATTTGGCCAAGTAATGCAGGTTTGAAGTTCCAAGCTTGAGTTTGAAGTGGGCTCCACCCTTGGCGCCAACCGTTTGAAAATTGTACCTTGAAGGTATGCAACACTTTCCGCATTTCCCCTTCTGCCGTTTCTGTTCGCCTAGTACCTCGAGTCGTGAAACAGCCAATTTTGAGCGTGCTTCGAAAAATTTAAGAGGAAGAAGAAGCAGCAGCAGCTTAGAGGAGCTTCTGGGGACTGCCGATCTGCTTGGTTACTGTTTATTTTTTTTAATATTTAAAAAAAATCCAAAATTAAAAAAAAACTTCTTCTTCTTGATGGAATAAAAATAAAGCTATTTTTGTTAATTTTAAATTTGTTATGATTTATTTTCATTTTATTATAAGCACTGACGATGCAATATTTACATCATAAATCGTATATAATAAATAATAAATGAGTTAACTGAAATCCTTTAATGCCACTTAAGAGTCCTTGTTAAAAATAACCAAAAAATTGATTTTTTCCTTGGGAAGGACACTTTTTTTTGCTATATAAAGAGACAAAGTGGCTATGCGAAGGTAATGCCAATTTCAAAGTCCCATAACTCAGCCAAAAAATGTCCTTTCAAGGACATACATACATTTTCGGATTTCTTTCGGCCACGACTAACGACTGGCATTCAAAGTTTTCAGCGTATCCAAAATTAATTTTTTTTCTCAAAATTTTGACAATATTGGCAAGGGGTAACATCACGCAAATTGTTAAAAATTGAAAAATCGAAAATTTTCCAAATTTGATTCCAATTGAAAAAGGACTCTTTTACAAGGATAACAACATTTATTTTTTTAAATTCGGACATCATTTGGCCAAGTTATGCGCATTCAAAGTATGGAGGCCAAAGGATATCCGATTTCGGTGAATGAAAGGATGTTCTGAATGAGTATTAGATATTAAATATTATATATTTATATTTATATATTTATAAAGATCGGGATCGGGATTGGGTGGATCACGGACATGGATTTCGGATTCGTTTCGATTTCGGGGGAGTTACAAATAAGGATCTAATCGTAGGGTGGATATTTGGCGCCTCCTTCTGGCTTAGACCTCCGTAGAGCGCGAATCATCGGAATGATTGCGCTCCCGTCCCGGGATTTTTCCCAGTACCACGGCTCCACTCTGTGACTGTGCTTCGACCTGTTGTTGCAACAAATATGCCGCCCGCGACTGTTGCACAAAGTTGGCGTGTGTGTAGGCCTGCATTCCGGGCGCTGCATAGACATTGTTGGTCGTGGTCTGCATGTTGAAACGTATCTTGGATGCGGCATTGGCCGCATTCGCGGCAGCTGCAGTCACAGCCGCAGCCTGGGTGCCCGGCTGATAGGGACATGGACAGACTTCAACATCGGCGACTCCGCTGTCCCGATTATCGGCATTGCCGGGGGCACGATTACGCGCCGACTTCTGGCGTTCCAACTCGGCCTCAATGCGCAGCGACTCCATCTCGTCCATTTCGCTAATGGACTCCTTGAGATCCTCGGCAAACTTGCAGCGATCGTGCTCGTTGCGAGCATTAAAGGTGATCAGAATCTTGCCGTCGACCTTCTGCGACAGCTGAATACAGAATGGATAGTTGGGCAAGTCGAGCAGGTTGACAACGGTGCCGCAGAGGGGGAAGCTGTTGCGGAAGGTGTAGGTGACGGATGTTTTCTTCTTGCTAAAGATCTTGGTGATGACCAGCAGATCGTTGAACAGGAAGACCTCACGCTGGTGGACTCCAGGACGCTCCTTCTTGTTCACATCGGGAATCTCGTACAGGCGGCAGTAGCAGACCAATCGGCGATGTGGCAATGCGAGATTTGGCTTCTTGCCGACGATGGTGGCCTGGACCTTCATCACTTGGGTGACATGATCGCTGCCCGGCTTGAACTCATCCGACTTGACGCGCTCGAAGATGCCGCTCAGCATATCCTTGTCGATATCATGGCAATCGTCGATGCCGCGCAAGTTCTTGATGAAGTCCTCGACGCGCATCCGCCGTTCCGGCTTTAAGTTGGGAGTATGGAGATCTGTGTTTAACATGATGATGGCAAAGGCCAGCACAAAGATCTGTGAATTGGCGAAGGTTAACAGGTGACTCCTAAGGATGCAGAGGAGCATGTTACCCACCGTATCGAATGATCTCAGACGTCCAACAATATCCGCATTGCATTCACAGTAGCGCTGCGAGAAGATCTCCATGAGTCGCTCAATCTTCTGCGCCTCGCCGGGCATCCGGAAGTAGGTCTGGAATTTGCGCAGGGCCACGTCCACCTGGCGCTCGGAGAGGTCCAGCTCCATGGCGAAGCAGCTAAGCACCGCCATGTTGAACTGATTCTGCAGATTGCCTAAGTACTCGCCAATCATTTGCCGGGACAGACCCTTGCGTGTGATCAGGAAGCGTGCCACGCCTTGGGGCGTGTTCTCCAAGAATCCTCGCCTAATCAAGTGCGTGATGCCTTTCTCCGGCTTTTCGTTGAACAGATTAAGTCCGACCTGATACTGACGCTTGCTTATCGTCTCCAACATCTTGTAGTTCTGGGCAACGCCTGTGGCAGTGGCCGCCGCCTGGAGCTGCTGCTGTTCGTGCTCCTCATACTGAGCGGCACTGGTGTGCGAGGAGATGGCATGATCATCCGAGGGTGGCACCCCACCAGCCGCCGTAACATCAGCCAAGATCGCCTGGGACGTTGTCACATAGAAGCCCGTCGATTCGTGTAGCAGCTTAACGTGTGGAGGCGAGGCCCGTCCAGAGATGGAAGTGGCGGAACTGGTGATGGATACGAAGGAGGAGTCTACAGGATAAAAGGGAGACCAGAGAAGCATCAATTGAACTCAGAATTCCTTTTACAGTCACTATTGTAGGCCTGGAATCTTACCCGATCTCTGGATCAAAATACTCACCCGACTGACTTCGTGAAATGGACGGCGAACGTGTTGGTGACTTCCTGGAGATTCCTGGCGAGGCAGGGCCTGTTGGAATCGCCATAATTGTGATCTGTTGCTGCTCCGCCTTTTCTTGCTGCTCAAGCTCAGGACTTGTGGTGCTGCCATAGTCTGAAGGCAAAGACACCTTCGCCGAGACACTCTTCGTTGTCAGGGTCATACCAGAGGTCAAAAATTTGCAATTGTTACTCGGATTTACTCAATACCTCACAAAATCGGTTATTGTTTAGATTTTCCCAAAAATCGCTTTCAAATTCCACGTAAAATAATAAATACTAACAAAAATATTCTAAAAAAACTAAAGTCAACGCATTTTTTACTAATTAAAATTAAAAATATTTGAAAGCAAGTTCAAAAGGATATGTGAATCTCAAACGAAAATATTTTGACTAAAATATGATATTTCACCGAAATCGGATATAACTCCTTGAAAGGACATTTTTTACTGAGTTATGGGACACATAGCCACTTTGTCGCTTTATATAGCAACCAAATGTCCTTCCCAAGGATAAAATACCTTTTTGGATTGTTTTTAACAAGGACTCTTAAGTGGCATTAAAAGATCTCAGTTAACTCATTTATTTTTTAAAATTTACGATTTATGATGTAAATATTGCATCGTCAGTGCTTATAATAAAATGAAAATAAATCATAAAAAATGTAAAATAAACAAAAATTTTTTTTTATTCCATAAGGAAGAAGAAGATTTTTATTAATTTTGAATTTTTTTAAATTATTAAAAAAAATAGACAGTAACCAAGTAGATCGGCAGTCCGCTGAAGCTCCTCTAAGCTGCTGCTGCTTCTTCTTCCTCTTAAATTTTTCGAAGCACGCTCAAAATTGGCTGTTTCACGACTCGAGGTACTAGGCGAACAGAAACGGCAGAAGGGGAAATGCGGAAAGTGTTGCATACCTTCAAGGTACAATTTTCAAACGGTTGGCGCCAAGGGTGGAGCCCACTTCAAACTCAAGCTTGGAACTTCAAATCCGCATTACTTGGCCAAATGATGTCCGATTTTGATGAAATAAACGTTATTATCCTTAAAAAAGTGCGGATTTTTAATTAGAAACAAATTTGGACAAATTTCAAATTTTTCGATTTTTGACAATATGCGTGATGTTACCCCTTGGCAAAATTGCCAAAATTTTGGGGAAAAAAATAAATTTTGGATTTACGGAAAATTTGGAATGCCAGTCTTTAGTCCTGCCCGAAAGGAATTCAAAACTGTATATAGCTCCTTGAAAGGACATTTTTTTATGACGATCCGCGTCTCAAATGCCTTTATACTTTGAATGCGCATAACTTGGCCAAATGATGTCCGAATTTGAAAAAATAAATGTTGTTATCCTTTTAAGAGAGTCCTTTTTCAATTGGACAATTTGCCAAAATTGCCAAAATTTTGGGGAAAAAAATGAATTTTGAATAAGCTGAAAATTTTGAATGCCAGTGTTTAGTCCTGCACGAAAGGAATTCAAAACGGTTCACCATCCTTGAAAAGGACCTTTTTTGACAGAATTATTTATTTATTTATATTAAGAGATTTGTTCGGCAACAAAATGGAGCAATGTAAGCCAGATCTGGTTTGAGGTCCTGTGAAACCCCGAGTAAGAACATATAGTTGTTGTTTTTGTATAAATTTTTTATATATTTTATTAGTGATTTCAACTTATGATTATTATTGCTGACTCTACTAATTAAGGCCTTGTACAAAATTATTGTATTTCTGTTGTAGGTGCTAAATTCTAGATTCGTAATAAGTTTCTTATAATGTGTGTGCGTGTGTGTGTGTGTGTGTGTGTGTGTATCAAGTGTGAATATTTGTGTGTGTGTGTGTGTGTGTGTGTGTGTGTGTGTGTGTGTGTGTGTGTGTGTGTGTTATTTGCTTGTCGTACGTATGTCAATAAGGAGAGTCACTGCGTTCCTTCTGCGCGTTCGTTAATCTAAGGAAGAATAATTGTTTTAAACAAATATACAAAAAAACACTATAATATTATAATTAAGGGGTGATCAGAGCAGAGGTAAAGAAAAAAGCCTTTACAATAAAATTTCGGATCTGCCTTGATATCTTATATTAAAATTGCACATGCAAACTCTTCGAATTATTCGAATGGTTCGCGCGTGTTGACGGGCGGGCGTTGGGCGAGATGGTGGGGCGGGGCATAGAGTTGGAGTTGAGGCTGGGAATGGGGGTGTGGGCGTGGGCGTAGGTGTAGGCAAAGGCGAATATATATAATATGCGACTTGCCCATACACAAGGTATAAACACTAAAATTAAACTAAACATATTTTGGCACTGTAAATAAAAAGTTGCTTCTGTCAATATTAAAAAAAAAAAATATTGAAAAAAAAACATACAACGCGTTTGTTCAATTGAAATACATACAAAAATAATTGTTGCTACAAAACGGGAACGCATCAATTATCAATTATCGAGAATCGATATTTAATATTGGATACTTGATACTTGATACTCGATAGTCGATAGTCGATAGTCGATAGCCGATAGTCGACAGTTTATAATAAATTACAGAGTTTGCAAAACTTTCTTGCCAAATGCATTTCGTCCTTCTACATTAACTCGAATCTCAACTGCTGCTGCTCCTATTTCTATTTCTATTCCTGTTCCACTTGCACTTGCACTTCCATTTCCACTTCCACTTCCCATTCCTGTTCGTCCTTCTCCTGTCTAAGGTTTCGATTGATTAGGCTAAGGCTGAGGCAGTCTCCGAGTCAAACAGAGCTCCTCTGTTCGCTGGAGGCACCTTCACTACTCTCCACTGATTAGATAACTAAACCATGCCAAAGTCCTGGCAGACGGTGGCCGCTGTGGCTGCCGCGGCGGCGGTTGCCGTTTGGTTGTTCTGCTGCTTCTCCTGGGCATTGCTGGCGGCCACAGCAGCCGCTGCGGCTGCAGCCATGTTCAGTTCCACGAGTGTATCGATGCTGTTGAGGCTAACGCCTTGCAGGATCTTCCGCGCCGCCAATGATGTGAAGTTAAAGGACAGATCCGTGAGGCTGGGAAAGTTGTAGAGCTCCTCATTGCCACCGGTCAGGACGTTGCCCATGCCCTGCTCCAAGGATTCCTTGGTCAGACTAAGACGTCTGTCCATGGCTTCCTTGTCAATGGACTTGTCATTCACATGATCCTTCAACGCTAAATTGGGTTCGCTGCCCATAGGATTGCTTGACTTCTGCAGCAGATGCGCCAGCGCCAGTTCATCGCCATTCATGGAGCACTTTTGCAGTTGACACACGGACTCATAGCAGAGATTTTTAAGATCGCTGCTGCTGTTGTTCACCAGCTTGTGGTTACTCTGAGCTGGTACCAAGTCCTTTGAGTGCTTCTCATAGAAATTCAAATTACCCACGGAGCCGGCGATCTCGAAGTCCTGCTTGGCCAGAGCAGCCAATTTGAGGGGCTGCTGCTGTTCACCACACGGCGAATTCGGCTGGGATTCATTCTTGAGCACGTTATTCTTGTAGGCAATGCCATTGGCCAGCTGGAGGCACAGCTTGCGGCTGTTGTTCATCGTTGCGTCGTTGTTGGTGTTCTTGGCATATTTTCCGCCATCGTAGGATGGCGTCTCAGTCGCTGTGTTCTCCGGTGAGCTCTCGCTGATGAAGGAAATGGAATCGCAGGTCTCGGAATTGGCTTCCGTCTCGCTCAGCGGCTGCTCGGGCACCGACTCGGGCCGCATGGGCGTGGATGTTGCCATGGGCATAGCCGCCGTTGTTGTCTGCTTGGAGAGCGTCTTCTTGATGATCTCGCCCTTCTCATTTGTCATTGTCTCGTTGTTAATGATGAACACATTCGAGTTCTCCAGCATCTTTCCATTCTCCAGGGTGATTACGCTCCTCACGGGCGAGTTCTGCACAAAGATCTTGGTGCTGGGAATGCTCTGCCCGCTGCCGTTCGAGCTGGTGGTCACTTGGAGCGTTATCGAATTGTTGCTACTCGAGTTGGGCACTCCATTGGTGCATCCATTCGTCGGAGATGCCAGCTCCTCCAGGATGCGACTCGGTGTGCTGGCGCGTTGCCTCTGCGCCTGTGCCTCGGCCACACGCGCCCGCATCGCCTGGTGACGTGGAGTTCCACGTGGCGAGCCATTTAGTAGCAGTATGGAGCGTGTGCTGCCATTGCCGTTGCCGTTGCAATTGTTTGATGTGGATGTAGATGTGGATATTGATGTGGGTGCAACCACCGCTGTGTTCGTGGAGCACTGTGAGTCCAGACTAGAGTGGCCGCTGGTCTTCTGGCTGAACGACACTTTGCCGCTGTCAATGCTGGAGGGGCCGCTCGCCAGCATCGACGTCTTGCAGGACTCCAAGCTGGATGGGCCGCTGCTCTGAAGACTCCGGTACGTGGCCTTGTTGTCCATGCATCCGTTGATGATCAGGCCATCCATTTGCCGCTTGACCGGTGAGCCACACTTCAGCGTGGAGGCTCGTGCCGGCGAGCTCTCAAAAATGTGCTTCCCAATCACCGACTTTTGTGCAGTTTTCTGTGGCGTCGGCGTGGGCGTGGGCGTGGCCGCGTGCAATCTCGACAACGTCGCCGATGAGTGATTCATTTTGGTGTGGTTGACGGCATTGTTGCTGCTGGCCGGGATGGACTGCGTGGAGCGAGGTAGCGAGCTGCTGCAGTAGACGGGCGATCGTCGCCGGATCGGCGAGCAGTCCCTGGAGGAGATTAGAAACGTTGACTCGCTGGACATGTGACGGCGATGGCGACGCGGCAGCGTCGATGACCGCTGGCTGAGCTCGGAGCCATCGTAGAACGTTGAATTGGACAGCGTGTGTACAGCGGGCATGTCCTGTCATCCACACAAAAATAGAAATTAATTAGCAAACATTGCTCCCAGGATGTGAGCCTGCAGGGACTTACGTGGTCTGCCGTTTGGGTGCCCACGCTATGCAGATGCACGGCACGCGAGTTGAACCACTCGGCGGGCGGGAACTGTGCCGAGTACGTCTCAATCTGGCGCTGCTTGGCGCGTCCGCTGCGTCGGAACAGTCTTGAGAGCAAAGATCCTTTTTCTGAAAGGGCAAGAGTTCGACGGATGATGCATGTCAGGGATAATGTTCAGGATGCCGGATACTCACTAGGTGATGACGAATCTGTGCTTTGGTATTCCGAGCTGCTGCTGTCCGTCGTGTTGAGCGTCTGTGCGTAGGTCTTGGACAGACTACGTGTGGAGGCGCAGCGTTGCAGGCGCTTCGATGACCCAAAGAGCCGCAAACTGTGCCGACGTTCCAAGCTGCGCGGTGTCGGAAATGATGCACTGCGTCGCTTGGCTGCACGTGGATATATGATCTTGTCATTGGGATTACCTAAACAAATGGAAGAGAAGGAAACAACAATTTTTAGGAACAGATATAAGAACAGAGCTGGGAGCATCCTTCTACCTCCACAGATGACATCCGCCAGATTGGTCTGTATGCATTGATGCGTGAGGTCACCATCCCGTTCCGTGGATATTTCACCATAGAGCGAATGCAATGCCTCCGCATTGGACATGAGCATTGTGCGTGCCTCTGGCGGCACCACATCCTGTTGCTGCTCCTCCTCGGCCAGCTGGGAGTAGACCAAGCTGCCGTTGGTGCTGTGTCCACCATTCAACTGGTGGTGGTTGCTGCGCGGACGCGAGCGACTACGACGACGTCTGGCAGGGATTATAAACTCGAGTTAGACTTCTATGCGAAAAAGGACCTCTTGGGATAGCAATCGATACTTACTCTGGCGTAAAGATAAAGTAACCCTTGGCTGTCTGGTAGATCTTCTGTTCCTGCATCAGCTGCGCCAGTGTGTCGTAGATGACCTCCGTGGCGGGCGTGGTCATGTGCGGAAATCGAATGCCCAGCTTGCTGCGCACGTGCTCAATGGTCGCCGACTGACCCTCACCGGTCAGATCCATGATGACATCGCAGAGTGCCTCTGGCAGTGGGGTGAACTGTCCCTGAACCGTTGGTGTTACGATGCAATCATCAATGTCACCTGCAAAACAAAACCAAGGCGAGGCGCTTAGTAAGATGTTCACATATCCACATGTCCACACGTTCACATGTCCACATGTCCACACGTCCACATGTCCACATGTCCGAGTTGGCTCACTTATAAGGCTAATGACAGGCCCGGTCAAGTGCTCCCAACTCTGGCGGCCAACCGGTGGCCGACCACCTGCCGCATTTGGTCAAAATCAGTTTGATCGCATTTTTCTTAGCAAATCAAAGCACATTGGCATTTCGGGTGGCCACCCGGCCGCCCTCCCTCCCCGCCCTCGGCCCCCATCCCGGGGAGGCTGCTCCAAAACCTTGACTCCTCCGTATGGCATTTTGAACCTTTTTGGCATTTCAACTTTTCTACTCTGGCGGGGAATTTCAGCTACGTGCCACACCCATTTAAAACCAAGCAGGGGGCAGGAGCTTGGGGTGCCCGGACATTCCGAGAGGCGACTCTTGACTCTTTGCTCTACATTTCAGCTTTTGGGGGTTATTTCGCATTTTAGCAAGGACTTTAGTTTCTTTAATTATTTATTTATTATTTTTTTTTTTTTTAATGAAGAAATTTGAATTTTTATTATTTTTGAAATTTATTATAAATTTATTATTCATCCTGTTTCTATATAATAATCCTTTTCGATTCCGTATTTCATTTCCTAGCAACTTTGTATAATATTTATTGTTTTTATAATTAAATAAAATTTAATTATATTTTTTTTAAATTTTTAAATTATTTATTTTTCTTTGAAAGGATTCTGATTGTTGACTTCCTTTTCCTGCAATTTTTCTTGACTTTAACAGTTTTTCTTTAAAAATCTTTGTCTCTAAACTCAAGTCTAATTATTTTCAGTTCAATCTTTATTTCCCTTTTGGTTTTCCTTTTCTTTTCCTTTCCTCTTTCTTTTCCTTTTTCTTTTTCTTTTCCTTCTTATTAATCTTGTACCTTAATGAGCATCCTTTAACCACTTTCTATCCCTCTCACTCTTCAGTCTCAGTCTGCGCACTTTCCTAATTTATTTTCCGAGTTTCCCTTTTCCCCTTTTGACCCTTCACCCCAGTTTCATTGATTCTCCACACTCGATGCATTGAGTCGCTCCCAAAAATTATTACAAATATTTTTTATTTCATCTTCTACTTCTTCTTCCCCCTTCCTCTCACTCCCTCCTCTTTTCGATTCTCCACTTATCTCTTTTTTATTATCCTAAATTTTCTTTAATTTTCCGACCTTCACGTGGCATTTTCTAATTTGTAATTTCCTCATTTCGTTTCTATATTTCCTCGAGTCTCTTCAGATCTTTTCCGCTCTTAACTTCTTTCCACCTCTTTTCCCCTTCTTCCATTCTTTACCTGTTTGGCAATCGCTTCACCTTCCTATCCTCAACATTCCCTCGTCTATCGACTATCGACTATCGTCTATTGCCTATCGTCTATCGCATAATTATCGCTGCCAATGCCGCGTATTTATGGATCACACCTCGTAATGTTTTCTTGTTGTTTTGGTTGTTGTTGTTGTTGTTGTTGTTGTTGCTGGGATGATCGTGTTTATGTTTGTTCCTCCGCTTGACTTCCTCAACGCGCTATGCATGCAGCATCTTTAGGAGCGTCAACCACACAAGTGGTTGCCACAAGTTGCAGGCGTCGCCAAATAAGGCAGCAGCTAAATTATTTTTATATCTTTTTTATGATTTTTGATTTTTTTTCGCGCTGTGCTGTGTGTTCACGCGTCGTATACTTAATTAAAATGCGCACCCAGCAACAACAACAACAGCAACAACAAAATTAATAAAAAAAAATAAATAAAAAAAAAAAATAAAAGCTAAAACCAAAAATGCTCTTGGCTGCCGCATTGTCGCCATCAATTGTGGTGGCGCCTCCACAAATGCTTCCTACTTGCCAAGTTAACCTCCAAAAAGCGGCAGCAACGCCCCCGTTGCAAGCATCAGAAATTGCAACACACAGACAAGCAGACAGACAGACTGACACACACACACACACACACACACACACACACACATACGCACACTCGAAGGCTTGTACACACAGATTGTGGCGCGGGGGGGAGGGGCAAAATCAGTCCAAGTGTGTGACGACCTCCGTTGTGGCTGTCGCCGAACTCTGCCTCTGCCTTTGCCTCCATCTGTGACACAGACTGAGGCATAAGCTGAGGCACAGACTGAAGCAGAGACTGAGGCACAGGCTGGGGCACAGACTCGTGGCAACAACGTCCTTGCGGCAATTGCATAATTTTTCAAGTTTTCACTTTCTGCCATTGCTTCAAGTTGTTGTTGTTGTTGTTGTTGCTGTTGTTGTTGCTGTAGTTGCAGCTGTTGTTGCAAGTGTTGCCGTTACCATTGCCGCTGTTGTTGCAGCAATTTGCGGCACAAAGGCAATAACCAAGCTGCCATGTGGGATGGCACCATCGTCAAGGACAATTAGCGCCATTTGATGGGCGACTGGCGAATGCGCAAAGCAACTGCCAGACAAAAACGACAATCTCCATGTCTCCAGCAGCTTTTTTATATCCCCACTCCCCAATCCCCATTCCCCAATCTTCGCTCCTCATTCCCCATTCCCCATTTCCCCCCTCCCCACTAAATTATCGCCGCACTCCTTCGTCTTCTTCTTTTACCAGGCATAACACCTGTTAAATTCGCACTTTCACATCCCAAATAAAAGAGAGAGGGATAGAGGAGCAGCGAAAGAAAGAGAGAGAGAGAGAGACAGAGAGAGAGAGAGGTGAGAGGTGAGAGGTGCGACGTGCGAGAGGGAGGAAGCAAAAAAAAAGTAAGACAAATTTGTCGGCCACTCGGAACTCTGGCAATTGAGATTGCACTCAATCTCAATCTTAATCTTTGAATGCCAAGGCGCCATGTGTGCTGCCACGCCCCATTGTTGTTGCCACACATTGCATGCATATGTATATGTATGTACGTGTGTGTGTGTGTTTTTATTTGTGTGCGGTTGGCGTTGCAATTTATTTGCCTGCGCTTATCAAATGGCACAATTGCCGCTCCACTCATTTGGCAACAAGCGTCCTGCCCATAAATTGCAATTTCAGTAGCCGCATAAAAAGGAAATATAATAAAGATTTATGCTACATATATAAATACATACATATACATATATAAATATATATATATAAATGTATATATGTGATATATAAAAATATAAAATGATATATGAGCACGACAAACACAACTATTTGTGTCCTTGCTGCCTTTGGCTGCCAACTGACAGATGTTATTTTTCTCGAGATAAACGAGGAACGAGGAACGAGCCGCACAGGCAGCTTGCCAAGGACTCGACAAAAATATTTTGGCCTTTGTTTTGGATGAGATCCCAAACAACAACTGACGGCATATATAAATTGCATCCCATACATATACACATACATACACATATACACATACATACACATATACATATACATACACATACATATATATCGTAATTTATACATGGAGATAAAACCTGTGATAATTTGAATTTTGAATTGAGCAAATAAAGTGAGGCATGGGCGTTGGCTTATCCTGCCATCCTTCCATCCTTTAATCAATCAAAATTAAAGCTGAATAACTTTTATTATTTTATGCAATTTTAGAGTTTAAAATTCCAACTTTAGATTCAGTTTTTAATTAATTAATTACCCTTAGGCTTGCTTTCCCAGTGCCAAGTATCGATACTTCAGCGGGAAGAGAAACTAAGTAAATTCACAGGCTGAAATTAAAGGCCCACAAGGACGAAGACTTGCTTTTGATTAAGGATCTTATCCTAAATTTATCTAAAGATAAAATAAGTGATTTATCTCTTCTCCAACTTCGGTTTAAAGCTTGTAAGATGAATAACTAAACTAACCGATGGCTAACTTAGTTAGTTAATTAGTATTAATTATAAATACTTTGAAAGTAAAATTATAAATTGAAATCAATATTTGTCACATTCAATTAATTATTTTAATTTTTTATTTTAATTGTTTTTATTTTAATATAAATGCCTATTAGATGATTTTATTATTATTTTAGTTGATTAAAAAATAATTGATTTATTATTTTTAATATTTATTGTCAATCTTTAATTGTTTGTATTATTTATTATTATTATTATATTAATTATTATTTCATTATTATTATATTATTATATTATTATACTTTATTATTATTATATTTTTATATTTCATATTATTATTTTATTATTTGTTATTTTTTTTTTTATTCAGTTTATTTTTAAATATTTATATAAAAATTTTTAAAAAATTAATTAATTTATTTTCAGTTTTTTAATTTTATATTTCATGAATATTATTTTATATTCAAGAGTTATAAATCAAATATAGTTTATTTTTTATTAAGTCAACTTTTTTTTTTGTTATTATTAATATTTTGTATTATTTTTTAACCTATTTTTTAACTAATGTCTTTTTTTTTAACAATTTACTTTAATTTTTTCACTTTTATTTTTTTTATTATATTTATATTAGTTTTTATATTTTATTGAATTTATATTATTATATTTAAACTTCTAAGGTTACTAAATTTAAAATTAAATATATGATTTATTTTATTTTCTTTTAATTTATGTAGTTTCGTGAGGAACAATTAACATTTCCCATAATCCAAATATAATATATTTTTTATACAAGAAAAAAGTATCCTGGATTATAAGGAGTTTTCCAAGGAAATTTCACTGCTGGCAAATTCATTGTCAATTGGAATTTAACTTCTGGCAATTTTCCGTGAATTCGAGCCGAGATCTTGTTTATTTTTCCAGATGGATTCAGTTCCTGTTTTGGGCTTTATATAGATTGGGTTTTGGATTTCAAATTGATTGTTTGATTGATCGATCGGCAGTTGGGGGGACTTTTGCTCATGCAAATGATAATCTTCTCATGGAAACGAAAGCGCCGCGCGAAATGATAATAAATATCAAAGAGGGAGACGGAGACGAAGGCGGAGACTCAGTTAGGGGGGGATGAGGGAACCACCGATGGCGGATCAAGGGTAAAGACGGGGGAAGTGGAACATGGAAAACCATTGCTGAATTTTCCCACCAACGCGATCTTGTCTCAAAAGCAGTAACTCCCCTGCCCCTCCTACCTCCCACACCGTCTCCTTAGCTCCCCACCTCCTCACCTCCTCACCTCCTCGCCTTGTGCGACCCGCCCCCTCTCCCAACCCAGCAACAATGTTGCCGCTGCTGCTCCTCCCTCAATCGCCTCATCCGTCTTAAGTAGAGTGAAAGTGTTGCGTTTGTGCCTCAAATTGTGGACTTTGTTGCAGCCATTGTTGTTGTTGTTGTTGTTGCTGCTGTTGTTGTTGATCTGCGTTGCTGTCAGTGTTGCAGGTTTGTTGTTGCCTTGACTGCACTTTAGTTTATGTTATTGTTGCTGCTGTGACTGCGACTGTTGCCGGCGGACACATATCCTTGTGTTCAATCAAACCAAAGCGACGTCAACGCTGCCGTCGCTGCTGCCGCCGTCGTTGTTGCTGTTGTTGTTGCTGCTGCTGCTGCTGCTGCTGTTGCTGTTGCCACAAAGTTTGCAATGTAGTCAAGTGTTTTGTTGCTTGAAGGTTGTTTCGTCTACCTCCCACTAATAGCAACCTTACCACCACCAACCTCCCTCCCTACCCCCCACCCTACCCACCATCCCTCCGCTCCGGGTAGCCCCTTCACATGGCAACACCCCCCGGCACCCCGCCTCATGCTGCGAAACATGCAGCAAACATTTTTAGCGCTTGTAGTTTTTGCCATGCATTTTTATGCAAATGAAAAATGTTTCTTGCGATTTCCATTTTTTTCTCCTCCCCCTCTTGAACTCAACCCCCCTACCCCCTACCCCCTCCCCCTTTCCCAGTCCCTCTCTCTTACTCACTCTTTCTTCTTCTCGCTCGCTCTCTTCTTTTTTGCAGCCTCTGTCGTTGTCGTTGTTGTTATTGTTATTGTTATTGGCTGTTGTTGTTGTTGTTGCTGTTGATGCTGCTGCTGCTGCTGTTGTTGTTGTTGTTGTTGTTGCTGGCCATTACTGTGATGCAATTGCCGCGAGTTACAATAATCTTGATGTATGATTTTTTTCTCTCCCTCGTTGGGTTTTTGTTGTTGTATTAATATTAGAAATGTAGGTATGTGTGTGTGTGTGTGTGTACCCTATCGACTGATATAAAATGTATATAAAAATATGAACAACAAAAAGACATACAACTAAAAACCGATTCGTAAGACTTTAAAATAAAAGAGGAAATCTGCGCGCCTATCGTGTTGTTGGCACATTTTCGCGTTGTTTTGTTTGATCTCATAACCGCCGGCGATTCAGACAACAACAACAGCAACGGCAACAACAACTGCAACTCACAACAGCAACAACAAGTTGAACAACAACAATGAATCAAACAACGGCGACTGCGGACACCATAAACATTTAAACGCTGTCCATTTCGAAATAATCAATAATTTTTAGCTATCAGTGGCAATTTATTATTATTTTTAACTCCTTTTTACTATCTTTTTTTTTTAATATTTTTTTTTTTTTTTTTTTTTTTTTGCAAAAGTGTGCGAGAGAGACGCGAGGTGCGTGGAGCCTGGAAAAGGGGGAAGGGGGCGAGGGTAAAGCAAATAAATTAACACTTCCTTAAACGATAAACAGTCAAAAATAAAAAAAAAAAAAAAACGAAACAAAACAAATCGAAAATCAAAAATAATCAACAATCGAGGCAATCGAGAAATCGCATTACAATTGCTATCGATAATTGTCGATGGGGAATCGATTTTGATTTTCGTTTATTAATTTTAATTGCCGCTCGGGAGGTGCCAGAGCCAACGCCTCGGAGGCGTTTACAATCAGCTTTTGGATTAAGTGCACACATTTCAGAGCACACACACACACACACACACACACTTACAATCATATCCACTCATACACATGCAGAAGCACACACACACACACATTGAGCTGTTGCCTTGTACCTCTTGGAAATAAGACATAAAATTGGGTTTGTTTTTCAAATTCAGTAATTAAAATCGGCAAAAACCACGCCCAGGACATAAATTAATGCACTTTTAGACGCTCGCATTTATAAGGCTCTTAACTGATCGTTGATTGCAGCAGAGGGCAGAGACATCCGGTGAAGGCTTTCCCCCTCCCCCTACCCTCCTACCCCATCAACCCTCTCACCATTCCTGCTCTTCGTACCTTCCCTCTGTGTCCTTGCCATCGGGTTGAGTGAGGCATTTTCATAGGTGAAAAAATTTGAAGTCGATGTCCTTATCAAACAACTGTTTTCTAGCCTTTGCTTTAAGGATATTTTTTAATATTTATTTTTATAATTGTTAACTCATTCTTAAAAACATTTTCCCATCTTTAAGGAAAATCTTCAATTAAAATATCTTAAAGAAGGACCAGAAAATGCACTAAGTAATTTAAGGTTTATTAAATTAATAAAATATTGCTTTTAAATTTTTTATAAATTTATAATTATAAAAAATGTAATAGCTTAATTTTAAAATTGTTTTAAATCGCTGCTTAAGGAAAGACGAGTATTCAAATTTCTTTCTGCGGCTTCTTTAAATCAGAAATTTTTGTAGCCTTAATTCAAAATAAAAAAAAAAGTGTTAAAAATTAAAGGCGGTTGCCAAATTTTAAATCAGAAAATTTTGAAAAGTTAAAAATCAAATTGATTTTTTTAATTTTGCCTTAGTTAATTTCCTTTTAATTTTCTGCCTTTTTCAAATCAATATTAAATAATGAGTAATTAAATAAATAAAATAAATAAAAAATAAATTCTGTAAAAACTATTATCTAATTAAAAAATGTAATTTCCAGACTAACAAACAATTGGCAATTGGAAAATCAGAAATTTAAGCTCAAAAATTTTATTAATTTTGAATGTAATAATAAAAAATTTTACATTTTTTAAGAGTCCAAGAAAAATAAGAATAAAGTCGATAATATATAAATTACACAATAACTTATTATAAGTAACCAATTATTAATGTAATTTATATAATTATGAATTTCATAATTTTCGAGTAAATAATTATTTGTATCATTTTAATAATAATAACTATCTTTTTATATACCCAATTAATCAAAAATTATAGCTCCCATTTGCCAACTAGAAAAATCCTAGTACAAATAATTGTTCTTGGAACTAGTTCATCGTTAAGTTAAAATTTAATATCTAAATGTTAATTTAAAATTTATAATTGATATTTCAGTTTCACTCAAAAAAAACTCTCAGCTTCCTTTAATTATTAAGTTTTAAGCGAAGATGAAAAAAAGTAAAAATCCTTAGCCAAGTTTTGAACCCGAAAGTCTGCCATAAAATATTATAATGAAGGCTTTGAACTCGAGAAGAGATTTTCCTCCAGAGACTTGAAGTTTTCATTGTCTTCTGCAGTTTTAATAGAACTTGTTTCGTTTATTGGTTAGTTTATGGCCTAAACGGTATTTTATTTTTAACGTTGCTTTGGGGCTTTTACAGTTCCTTTCTAGAAGAGCTTAGGCTCTGCACTTCACTCGAGGCATCGCCTCTTACGCACAGAGATCGTCGTAAAGAGGCGACTCTCCACGCGAATGGCCCATTTACAGAGGTTAACGCCCACACACAAACAGACAGACACACACACATACACACACACACAGACACACACACACACACACACACACATACACATATATAAACACTGCCCAGCAATCGTTTCAAATGACTATCGATAACTCGGGAGCTGGAGTTGGACCTGAATCTGGAGGAGCTGCAGACAGTTACCACTACATATATTTGTATGTGTGTATAGGTATAGGTGTATGTGTATTTGTATATGTATATGTATATGTCTGGCGGCAAACGACAATCACGATTTTGTGTCTGAAATGTTTTTTGCGCGTTTTCAATTTCCACCGTTTGGCTGTTGGGTGGGTGGCGGGATGCATGGATTGCATGGGATAAAAAAGAAAAGGAAAAAGAAGCAAAAGAAGCAAAGACAAAAAATGTATATGAAAAAGAAAAGAAAAGAAAAGAAATTAAAAGGCCACGCAGCGCAGCGTAGCGGCTGCAAGGAAAAGATACGCCTGTCCAAGCTATATGCATACCTCCAATTTTTTCGAGGCGACGCTAATTGTTTCCGTCGGTTAATAAAAATATTTCAGGCCAGTTACAAATTGAAAACAAGGCGAGTGCAACTGCAACTGCAACTGCAACAACAGCAACAAAAGCAACAATAGCACCAGTACCAGCAGCAACAACAACAACAACAACAACAACAGCAACAGAAGTTGCAAGCTTTGGCTTTGACTGTGGCTTTGCTGCTCCTGCTGCTGTTTATGCAACGCTTCAGTTTTGCACGACGGAGGCACAAGAAAAATGCAAATTGACATTTACGTGGTTGCAACACCAAAAGCAACAATAACAGCAACAGTAACAGCAGCAGTGGCGACAACAACCACAACAATAATAGAGTCCATGCGATGCTGGCAAATAAGGAGCAACACGACGCCAATGATGGCCAAAACCGACAGGCAGACAATCAGACAGTCAGATAGCCAGACAGACGGACAGATAGAGAGAGAGAGAGACAGACAGATGGACAGACGGATGGACCAACAAAAAGGGGACCCACAACTTGGCGACACTTTTTGCCAAAAAAAAAAAAAAAAAAAATGAGGGAAAAAAAATCTCTTGCCCGTCGGGTCTGTGTTAAAGGTCAATGAGTTTTGTCGGGCCTGCAGGGCACTGGACCTGAACCTGGAACCTGGAACCTGAAGCCTGCAGCCTGCAGTCTGCAGTCTGAAGCCTGGAACTCTGCGCTGTACGTTGCCAAGAAAATAGCAGCAACAACAAGAACAGCAAAAAAAAAAAGGAAGAGAAAAACCTCCTTCTTTTTCTTCATTTTCTTCCTGCAGTTTTCCTCCCCATCGTTTGGTTGTGCAATAAACCCAAATCCTCGAATAGCGAGCAATATCATTGCAGTTCAGTTAATATGAGATGCCGATACTGTCAGTTTTGCTACCAGAGTGTTGAGTGTCGAGTGAAGGGGGCGGGGGTGGGATGCCAGTGTTGGCAATGGCGGTGACGGTGGCGGGTGTAGGAGGTCAGGGAAATCCGGCCAGTTCCTTATTGTGTGAAATTGTTTGGCTAGCAATTTGTAGAGACAATGCCGAAGTAAAGGTTTTCCCATTTTCTTTACTCTCCATGCTTCTGCCTGCTGTCTTTGCGGGCGAGAGAACACTTTCCCGCCAAATGGAGGAAAAGCCCTGAAGCGTAACCACTTATAAATGTGCAAGCCCCTACCGCCACGTATTGCCCCTGAAAGCTCAATCTTCTAGCCTAACTGGAACCCAAAAGACAAACGGGTTGACCTCATTAAAGGCACTCACTGGAGGCAATCAGCGGGTTCGTCCATAGCAAAAGTCATAGTCACAGCCTGGAAGCAGCTTTCGAGAACAACGAGAACAATAAAATTACAATAATCACTTTGGTAACGCTCCTCAACAAGTTACGCACTCTTTGAATACCCTGTAAAGGTAGAGGATGAAAGGAGTAGTTCCACATATATATATTGTATCTGTAAAATATATATAATATATGCATCATATCTAGGCCATCCTTTTAAGTTGGTCAGTGGACAGTGGAGGACGAAAGTCTAAATGAATATTTATTGTGTTTTGTCTGACATGAAGATATATCTTATGTTTCCCATTGCATACATTATATCTCTCCCTACATATATTGAAAATCTGATCAAAATCGCCTAATAAACACATGAGATATTCAAGTCGGAACCTCGAAGCGCCATCTGAAGCGGAAACGGCCTGAAGCTAAAGCAGTGCACTGCTTGCAGCTAGTGCGCTGGGAGAAGTTGACTTGATATGAATAGAAAGTGAATATAGTAGAGATATATAGTGAATAAGCTATGACTGGGATATATATAATATCTAGATATAATCTGACATTGGATATAGCCTCAAGATTAAGTAAATATATCAAAAAGAAAAGGATATTGAGAACAGGAGAAATGTGACAGGTTAAGAACTTGGATAAATGGAGATGGAATATAATATATACTTATATTATATATTATATAATTATAATTAATATAATTAATACATAATTATTATATATTATATAATATATATATAAAAAATAAAAAGGAAGAACGACCTTAAGTAAAATGCCCTCAAATTGATAAGTATCTGTCAGTCGTCAGTGGAGTGGAGAGAACATTGCCACTGGGACTGCTTTGGGAGTGCTCAGGGGAGCATGATGAACTTGGAGAAGGTCCAAGGAACGACAATGATGACGAGTCGGCGATAGCGTTATTAAAACAACAACAACAACAACAACAAGCAGCTTGATGAGGATCTCAGTTGAGTTGCGTTAAGTTAAGTTGGGTTAAGTTGAGCTAAGTAGAGTTGAGTTCAGTTGAGTTGAGTTGCGTTGAGTTTTGATTTGATTTGACGAACCTTTCGGGTGCTCTGGTTACGCTTTGGCGAATTCTTTAACGATGGGGTTTGTTCACCTTCTTTTGAGCTCTGGGCTCTAGTCTTTAGGCTTTGGGCTTTGGGCGTGAAATTGACTCATTGCTGGATCGGGGAGAATTTGAGACAATCACAGAATTGGGAGAAACTGAGAATCGGTTAACGGTAAATTGTACATTCCCCAAATTAAATGTCATTTTTGTTTTTTTCATGAATTGTGGGAAACGACGCACATCTTTTTTTTTCTTCATGTTTTCTTCTTCTTCAAATATTTATTTATTTTTTTTTTTTTTTTTTTGTTTTCTGTGGCAGCCACCGTTCCCGTTGTTCGTTTCCAGCGATTTATTTAGTTAATGGCTTAAATATTAAGTTGCGATTATCGGGCCATATAGACAGACGATCTTCAGCAACAACAGCAACAACAACAACAACAGCAACAACTACAACAACGGTAACAACATCAAATCTTTTTGGTCTTTTGGCCACTGTCATGGCCACATTTCACTTTCAACGGGGCAACATCTCAACGAGAAATCGTGATGAAATTGATTTGAGGCTCTTAACGTTTTGTCTTTCCATAGTTACCGACAGCTAAAGGCATACATATCCCCGTTCCCCGCTACGGTCCGCCTGCCCCAACGAGCCGCATCATTTTCTCGCTATTTTGCATTTTGCATTTTGCAACAGCAGCAGCAGCAGCAGCAACAACAACAACAATAGCCATAACAACAACAACTGCTATAACAACAACTGCTACAACAACAACAACAACAACAACAACAATAGCAACATAAACAAATGATCATTTGTCTGTTTTGCTATTTTGATATTCCGCTGTCAAATTGGCGATGTCGGGGATCTACTCTCCTCCGCCCCACCACCCAACCCACCCAACGTTTGTTACAGCCAAGTAACTACCCGCATCACCTGCCCCCTACCCCCTGCCTTCTGTTCACCTCACTGACTACCTTTATCCCCCCACCCCTTTTACAGCTCACAAAACTATCCTCCTTTTTGCATTTGCCACTTTAACACGAAATTGATTTTAATTTTTGTTACTTTATTTTTTGTCGACTTTTTTGTTATTTGTTTTGTGTTTTTTTGTTTTGTGTTTTTTGAGTTTTGAGTTTTGCGCTTTGTGCTTTGTAGTTTTTGTTTTGTGTTTCTTTAGTTTCTTTGTTTCGATTATTTGGCATGTTCGCTGTCTAATTGAGCGAGAAATTGCCGTTGATTGATTGTTTTGCATGCAATTTGTTATTGTCGTAGTTATGCTGTCGGGCCAATCGATAATCGATAAATAATCGCTGATACAGCAGAGGCTTTTTTTTGTTTAATAATCCCGAATCCCAAAAAACTAAACTATTCCCCACTTTCCATGCCCATGCCGAATGCTGCTATACAAATGTTGCCAAGCAAATGTTGCTAAGACCGAAATGTTGCCAAGCGCTAATCAAAATGTTGCCAGCGAACTGCTTGGCCGCACCGCTGCGTCGCACTGCTTGGAACATTGTTTACATAGAAATTCTCATGCACTTGATAATTGAAAGCTAAATGGGTTCTGAGCCATTGCAAGCGTTAATTAACAACATGGAAATTCTTTTGTGGCAACATTAACATCAACAACAGCAACAGAGCCAGCAACAGCAACAACAAGAGCAACAACAAGAGCAACAGCAACAACACAAGCAATTGCAATGGCAACACAAACAGCAAGAGGAACAAGACTGCAACAATTGCAACAATTGCAGCTATGGGCAACTGTAATATATATTTCCTCAATTGAATTTTACAAAGATAAACCGCCAGACATCGCCGGACTGGGCGCCCCCCTTGAGGCTGACCAAATCGAAACTTATTAATTTTGCCAAACGGGTTCGCCAAAGGCCGCCAATGAACCAAAAGCCAAACGAGCCAACAGCAACAACAACAATAACAACAACAACAATAACAACAACAACAACAAGAGCAACAGCAACAACTATTGGCAATGGGAACCCCATCCGATGTGGCGATCTCTGGCCGACCATTTATCAATTCAAGAGCTTGGCATCGATTTGGTTGGTAGCCATGGTTCGCGACAAGGTTCAGGCAGCCATAAACCAGCGTTCGACGTGGACTGCAAGTGTGAAAATAAAATACAAAAACGGCAAATGGACGAGGATTGGGGAATTGCTGGCGATTTGGAGAGATAGAGAGAGAGGGAGGGAGAGATACAGAGAGAGGACTGGAGAGGATTGGCGTGGATGGGACTGTCGGGTGGCAGTAGTCGTAGTGCCGGGAAGACGACGACAGTGTCGCATTAGGCGTGCAGGTGTCCATTTAATTGACAGCTAACGAGCCACAAACGGACTAAACCGGACGGAGGAGCGGAGGAGCAGAGGATTAGTGGACCATCGGATGAAAGATTCGACCTATCAAAATGTGATTAAGTATCCAACTGCATTAAAGGAGCATCGCTCTTTGATCTTTAATCAATAATTGAGCAGGGGATACGAAAAATGAAAAGGGCTCCTTAGAAACGGAAATGTTCGGAGTCAGGACTTGGATGAGAGTCAGGATGTTGATTATATTTATAATTCTGCTTAATTTTCCAGTATTATTCGAATTTTTTCTAAGGGTCATCTTTGGTGGACATTTCAATTGTCTTGAAGTGAAAGCTCGGACTGTCAACGACCGGGCAATCCTTCAGCTCGAGCTTGGCATAGCTAAGGATCCATAGGTAGGCTTCTGATGCCGACCGTCGAGCGGTTCCAGGATTCCTGTTGCACAAGAAACTGACCACCGGATGATTATCAAAAATGAGCATTTGGAACGAGGCAGTTCATCCACCCTCAGCTCCTCTTCGAGCTCTAGAAAATATCCCTTACATGGAAACACCTTCTGACAGGTGACCTTTTCCCTCGTTGTACCTCCATTGCTTATTCTTTATAAGTTGGCACTTGCCGTAAAAATGTTCAATATTTTTCACCTGCCACCCAGGATGGTGGATTCCCCCCCAAAAGTTGCTGCCCCTTTTCCAGCCCGAGGACTTCAATAGAGCAAACGCTGCATTTCCAGCTGATTAGGACCTCCGAACGTGCAGCTCGTTTCCCACGCCTCCCACTCCAACTCATACTCAACTATTCACTTTAACTAACATTATATCAAATATACTTTTCCAAGTTCCCAAATTTCCGCATGAGTTGGATTTGGGTTTCGAGATTCAGCAAAATCAAAGGAAACGCCCAGAACTGCAAAAGGGGGGGAAAAAAAACTAGCTAAATATTTGCTGTACTCACCCACAGAGCTGATGATGTAGGTTGCCGGCGGCTTAAGGACACTGCGTGCAAAGGCTCCTCGAAGCACCTCCAGGGCGCAGGGCTCCGCGGTGACCAGTAGCATGCCCGGTGCCACATGCCCGGCATATTTGAGGGCACGTGTCGCGGCTGTCAGTGGTGCATTCCACCAGCATTGCGCATTAGCGGCCAGAAAGTTCTGCAAGGAAGGCAAGAAAAACAAAAACAAAAATTAAAAATGTGAAATGTGAAATGTGAAATAAAAAAAGAAAATGTGGAAAATTGTGTTGAAAAGTTTTAAAAAGGTTTCCTCAAACTTTTCCAAGATCATAAAATCTGATACCAAAATGTGGCATCAGTTATCATTTTCCCATTCAAAGTTGGACGTTGGGTAAACTTGGAAAAGTGCCAGATACACACAAACAGGAAAAGTGAAAAAAAAAAACAAATTTTACATTTCAGGCAACTTGGAAAAACAAGTCATAGAATTTATGGAAAAGCCATAAAACCACCAACTGAAAAATCGAGAAAAAAAAATCTGATTGTAATTTTTTCCCTTCGGAATTGACTTAAGAGTTGAAAATTAAATAAAATATAATTTATTTATATAAAAATAAAAAATCAAAAGAGTCAATAGATTCAATAGATTTATCTTCATTAGAAGTTAATCGAACATCGATTCATCCATTAATCGATTAATCGATTAATAGATTTACTATGTTCTCTCTTTCAAAATGCGGAAATCGACAATTAAAACCCAAGCGATGGAAAACATAAATTGATTAGACGCTAAATAACGATCTGAGCTTAATGATCCATCGGAGCCCGAGTGAAATATCGGATATTGGCAATCAATGAGCAATAGAATCGTGAATGATCGATGCAGTTTTAACGCTTTATTGATTTCTTCCGCAAGCAATTAGAAAACTTATCGGAAATCTGCAATCAATAAACCATAAATTCCCAGGATTAATTGCGTAGAATGAGTGACAGTGGATAGGGGGAGGGGGTTGAAGAGGGAGTGGGAGTGGAAGAGTTAGTCACTAAGTGCAGGTGCTGGAGAGGGTGAGGGTGAGGTTGAGGGTGCGGTTGCGCGTTTACTGTTGGTGGGGCATGTGTTCTGTTGAATGCAACGGCGTCCGCTAATTGACAAATTGCAGTGCGGCAAGTGGCATAATTGAGTTAAACCGCCTGCCAGCCTGCTTAAGAGTTATCCATCTGTGGGCGTACTTTATACCCTCGCTCCCCACACACACACACACACACACACACACACACACACACACACACAATAAACCAGTTGGCAGCCGTCAATTAGCTAAGCGGATCGCAGCACGCCCCTGAGCAGCGGGCAAGCAGCCAGCAGCCAGCGAGGGGCAAGCGGCAAGCGGCGAGCAGCGACCAGCAGCAACTGCAACTGCAACATATTTATAGAGGAGGCGCCATAAAGTCGCTGCATCATTGCTTCAATTGTTGTTGTTGGAACTGCAAAAGTTGCTGTTGTTGCTGTTGCTGTTGTTGTTGTTGTTGTTGCTGCTGCGAATGAAATGCCAAATCCTCAACACGTTCTGGCCCATATAATTCCATAGAAATGGCATTTATTTATTTCCCTCCTTCTGCGATTTGGAGTCTCGCTTTTTGTTTTCTATTTCATTTCATCTCATCTCATCTTATTTTATTTTATTTTATTTCATTTTATTTCATTTTATTCAGTTTTTTCTCTACATTTTCGTGTTCCCAACACTTTTCAAAACTTTTTGTCCGCAGGCAACAAATAAATGTCCAATTTGTGCGGTGACAGAGGAACACTTGAGGCACGTTTCTGATGTAAACATGGACAGGGATCGAGCTAAAAGTCACAGGCCTAGGGATGCAGCCAGGGATGAGGGCATCTGTGCGAGAGGTCAAAGAGAGAGGGGGATAAGTGAAGGAGACGGAGAAGTAAAGGTGACAAAGGAGAGGAGGGAAGGAGACAGAGTCGGAGTCGGAGTTGGAGACGTGGCTGGAAAGGAGTGTGGCTAGGAAATGCAAGTTTAAAGTGCAGTCAAAGGTTTCATCCACATCCACATCCACATCCACATCCACGTCCACATCCACATCCATACAGTTTCTCCACAGTTTCACCTCGAATCTTGGGACTTTCCGCCGACTTTATAGCTTCACGCTAATGAACATCACCCAGTTTTATTTTTGTGGTCGCCGCGATTTGACCTTTCCGATGCCATTTCTCGATGTGGTCACTCCTTGGCTTTAATGTCACCAACTCTTCGGCTGCTCGCTGGTTATACAATGAATGCCCATTGGACCGCCTGGACAGCCTGGACGGCCGAGATGGGCATGAGTATGGCACTGAATAGGATGGGATGAGACGTGATGGCTGCGGTGGTTTGTCTTCTGTCTTTGGTATAAAATTAACTCGTCATTGCCAGAAGCTAACATCAGTGTGAGGAGATGATGCGGCCCGCCTCTTCCATCATATATACTGGATATCTATGGATCTTTGCCTGCATGCCACTCTTTCGATCTCCTCACCTCCTCGCCACACCTCCTCCACCATCTCCCTGCCTCGCCACTGTCACGCGCCGTTGACAGATGACAAAAGTCCAAGCTGAATTATCTATGCAATCATAATCCAAGTCTCTCCAAGACTCAAAGACTTAAAGACTCCAAGACTCCAAGACTCCGAGATGGTCAGTAATTTCTGCCGTGTCATCGGGCGCAGTTTGGGGCACGAGACTCTTTAAGGCGGTTCAAAGTTGGACTCTGATAGCATCCGAAAATATTTGTTGTTTAGATTTTCAGATTCGGTTTCGGTTTCGGTTTCGGTTTAGGATTCGGTCTTAGTTTCGGTTTTGGTTTTGGTTTTGGTTTCGGTTTCGGTTTTCGGAAGTAATGCAAAACTTTTAATAATCGAATTAAATGTGCGCGCCGCCGGCGCGTACTATGAAAGTCATTTAACTTGCAAGTTGAAGTGACTCTGGCGTTTTCTCATCGTCGTCGACGCTTTCATTGGACTTTTACTTAATGCCATTCAATGGAAAACTGAACAACAAAACTCCCACCGAACATAACGAACAACAACAACAACAGCAACAACAGCAACAACAAACATTTTCCAAGCAGAAAAACTATCACCGAACGTCGAGTTGAGATGAGTTTTAAGATGACTTTGAGATGCAAGGCAAGGAGGGGGTGGCTGGTAATTCCTCATGTGGTTAAATTGCAGTTGTACACATACAAGTCTCTGAGTGTATAGCTGTATGTGTGTGAGTGTGTCTGCCAAACTGCCACTGCCAAAGATAATAATAATCTACAAAACAAATGTGCAGTCGCGCGGAGCAAAGATCCGGGCACTTAATAGAGTTATGATCGAGTATAATAATCCTTGACCTTACAACAAACAAAATCAAATGAAGATGTAAAATAAAAAAAGATATAAATATATTTAAAAAAAATGTAAAAATAAAAAAAATAAAAAAAAAGCAGCTGTAAGTCGCAAATATAACACAAGATTCCTAGATCAATAGTTCATAAAAAAAAAAAAAGCGCGAGACTCGAGGAGAAATCGGAACCAAAGTAATGAACTCTTCAGTTGTAAAAAAGCTATGATTGCCTCTAATGATATATGCTAATATGAGCCGAGATATATATGTATATATATCTATACAAATAACGGGTATTCAGGTAATGCATCTCCTTCAGGTCTCTGCGAGCGCAAGAGTTGACTTGTTGCCCCAAAACCAGGCCCATATATCATTTAAATAGTGCTCCTAAGTGATTACCGTAAATCTTTGGACTAACTAACTAGTTAGTTAATGCATAGTTAAGCCATTGAGCCCTAAATAAAAAAAAAACAAAAGGTACCACAAAGCTTGAGGTTTAAGGTTTCGAGGAAACGACAAGACCCTCACACACTTGCGGCCATCGAAGGGCAATAATTATAAATAATTGAGCATTAAAGATTTGCCAACAAATTAAGGAGTATCATTAGTTAAATATATAATTATAATTATTAACATTGAAAAGACTATAATGGGAATTCTTGGTATTTCTTTCAGCTGCTTTTGTTATTGTTTTTCTCATATGTATTTTATTTTTCCGTCTCTCTTTTAGTTTTTCTGTGAATTTCCCAAGCAAAAACAAGACTCGCACATTCACAGGTCTTTGGGCTGTTGGGCAGTTGGACTTGGACTTCTATCTTGGAGCGTCATCATTGTTTATATGTCTGGTCATTTCATGCTGTGGTCAATGGATGTCGTTGTTGTTGGACGAGGGTTCCTTTGGCTTCCAGTCCATAAACTTAAGAGCCTGTCGGAAGCGCTTGCTGGCATAAATATGCGAACACAATTCCAATCAATGCGGCGACTGATAAGCGCACAAATTGCATAGCTTCTTGGGGGAGGGGGGGTTGGAGGCAAGAAAGTGCAGAAGGTGGAGGGGGTGGAGTGGGAGTAGAAGTGGGACGAAGGGAATCGCTTGTGCATTTCACCAACGCCCACTTAAAGCCAACCCTTGGCTTAAGGGTCTTAAGGGTGTTAAGAGCGACGGCGGTTTCTTTCCCAGCGTCAACGTCAATTTACACTGCAAGTTGATTTGGTCAGTCGAGCGGAGCTCCGGGAATGCCCATTGCCCAAGGCATTGACTGTGGTCGTTCGCCCAAAGGGGGCGGAAACGGGTGCTTAGGGTGGATAGTTGCGTGGAACGGTAGTTGGGCCTCTGGATTTGGATGTGGTTGTGGATGTGGACTTTGATGTGGATGTGGCTGTGGATGGGAATTGAGATTACAAAGTTCATTGACCATCGAGCACAACTCCAGCAAAAAAAACTAAAGAAAAAAACAACAACAAAAAGTAAAGCCTCCGCCTTTGGCCTGCACATGCGATTTGTTTTATTAGTTTTTGGTCGAGGAGAAGCAATGTTTGTATTGCCAAAACAAATTGCGATGGCAGCTGTTTGGCAAATAATCCTAGTGCCAGGACACGGCTTACCATAAAATGTAACTCCTGTCAAATCCACGTATTTCTTGGCAAGCACAAAAACAAGCGACCTGCCTGCCACATCCCCTCCATACCCTCGGCAATTAATAATGAATATCAACTGACAAACCAATCGAAATTGAAAAGCGACGGGGTCAATGGGAACTCTTTAAAGGCAACTTTGCAACAACACCTAGAGAAATAGAGTGACTCCAAACGGGGTGGGGGTAGCAAAAGGGTAAATAATAGATATTCCGGCTAAAAGTATGACACCTTCGCCCTCCTCTTCCATTTCTGTCTCGCCTCTGTCGCTTTTCCACTCGTCAAGTCGCTTGCCCTGTCAGCCATTTGAGAAACTTTTGCGAATTGCAAAACTTCTGGCAAATAAAAAACCCAAAAAAATAAAGTCAAAAAACAAAAATAAAAAAAAAATAAATAAAAGCCAAAAAAAGAGAATAATATAAAATATCAGCTGCTAAAATCAGCACCTCAATTTAAAACCGAAGCGTGAAAAGTCTATTAGGTTGACGGGACGATTCAAGGAAAAAAAGGCAAAAAAATAGAAAAAAAAATAGAAAAAGAAAAATAAAAGAGGAATTAAAAAAAAAATAAGAAAAAAAAGAGACAAGAAACTAAAACTGTGGGAACAATAAAGTCTGTTGGCCGTCAGCTCCAATTCCATCCAAAGTTAATACCCTTCAGCGGGGACTCCTAGACAGACAGCGACTGGAGCTGAGGCAGACGCTGACGCTGGGACTGGCGTTGGCGCTGGCGCTGGGGCTGGGACTGGAGCTGAGGTTGGAGCTGTGGCTCGAGCTGCCAGCTCATTGCACCTGTTTCATTGGAGTTCTGGAGTTGCCGTTGGGTTTGATTTGTTGCCGTTGTTGCAAATTTTTATACCCTAAAAACGAAGCGGCTGTACACGATGTATGGGCAGAAAAATAAGGGATTTTATATCTGCCCGGGAAACCCTACCACTTGTTAAGCTGACAACTGCATCTGGGAAATTGGCATTATATATCATATATATCATATTATAAATGGAAGTTCTGGGAAATTTAACAGAAACTCTTATAAAAATAAATATAAAGTTAAAACAAAAATTCCTTAAGCCAATGAATTTATAGCTTTTATCACCAAAAAAATACTTTATGCTTAGCAGTAAATAACTGTAAATATAAATTATATATATACAGAAACTGAATATTCAAAATACGAAATAAAATATTACCAAAAATGTTAACTGTCCTACATTAACCCAAAACTACCCATATAGTTTTTATCCCCAAGAAATGTGTCGTATGGCAAATGAACTGAGAGTTTCAAGGGAATCGCATGAGACATCAAATAAAGCTAAAAGTTTAAAGCTATTAACTAAAAGCTAATAGCTGAAAGCTAAAATGCTAAAATGCAATTTTATAGCTTGAAGTTCGTTGCTTGTTTTTACGTGGTATCTGCTGGTCGTGCATCATAAGGGGGGCAGCTGTGTTTGTTATTGTTGCTGGCGGCTTTTGTATTTTGGCGTTGATGCGCAGCTGGCACTTGCTGAAATGTCTGGTTGGATTGTCTGCGGGCTCTGTCATTCATAGCAGTTAAATAGCCGCTGCCTGCAGTTACGTATCTGTATCTATGGCTCCCCCGTCCACCTGTACCCGTGATCCCACGAATGTATCTGTATCCGTATTTCTTTGACTGTGTGCGTGTGTTGGCTTTTAGCACGCAATTCGATTGTGCTATGTGCTATGTGCTATGTGCCTTAGTCGACTGTCATTCAACCAATGTGGCAATCATGCAATGTGTTCAACATTCTGCTAAGGGCATTAAAGAGGACGCAACGCCTTTTTTCTTAACATTTGAGGCCACCACCCACCACCCACCGCCCACTCAGTTGTCAACATTTAATGGGAATAGATGATACTGCTGTCAGAAATTCTAATTGGGTTCCCAAGCAAAAAAAAAAAAAAAAAAAAAAAGTATATATATAGATATATTCGTATATAAATAGATAAAAGTTTATTTCTATAAAGAAACTAAGATTCCAGGTGAGATTCTACTGTCAGCCCCCGCACACTTCAATCTGTTTTTCAAGTCTTAATTGAACTGCCAGACACTTAACTGAAAACATCAATTAGAGGATTACTTAGAATCGAGAGTTGATGAGCCATTCGAAGGGTATCTAAAGCACAATTAGTCATCAGGTAAATAAAACTTTTCAGTCTTAATTGGCATTAATCTCGAACGAAGTAATTATTTATTCAATTATCATTGCATTATATAAACCAGACGAAGTTCGAACCTCGATGCCAATTTTCCAGACTCGAAAATAGAGAAAGTACCGGGAAGTTATAATGCACACAATTATGAATATGAATATGAATATGAATATAAATATGAGTATGAATATGAATATGAATATGAATATGAGTATGAATATAAATATGAATATGAATATGAATATAAATATAAATATGAATATGAGTATGAATATAAACAATTTACTAAAAGGCCGAAAATTAATCACTTTTTATTTTACATTAATTGTAATCATTTTTTTATAATTATTTATTTTACTTATTTATTTATTTCATAATTTTAATTTATTTATTTATTAATTTTTTACATTAATTATATTTAATTATATAAAAATTTATTCGTTGTATACTATATCAATTTATTTATTAATCTTCTAATATTAGTATTCGTTTATTTAGTTTTTACTATGAATATTTAATTATTTATTTAAGTTATTTACATTTATTTGTTTCTTTTTTATTATTTATATTTATATATTTTTTATTATTTATATTTGTTATTTTTATATATTTTTTACTATTTATATTTATTTATTTATATATTTCTATTTTATTTATATTAATTTATTTATATATTTTTTATTATTTATATTCGATTTTTTATTTTTATTTTTATTTTTTAAATTTTTATTTTTTATTCATTTCTGTTGCATTTTCAAATTCTATTTCCCATAGTCATTAAGTGATTTTTTAAATAGAGCTCGAAAATCTGTGTAAATAAATTTGAAACGCCAACCAGAAAATCGAGACGAAACACTTGACAAGCTCAGATCAGAGAGCAAATCGAATTGGCTAAGTGTTCCATAAGAAGTCAGCAGTTCTTCCTTCGCCTTCTTCAACTCGAAATTGGACAAAGTTTCTGCGATTCTCAGAATTATTTTAGAAATATGAATTTAATATCGAGTCTTTGAACTTTATAAGCTTGGATTGAAAAACTGCTAGTCATGATATTTTGAAGCTCAGATGATGTGCAAAAAGTACCCAACACATTTCCTATACCGGCTAGTCATTAGGGATCTGATCTGTTCCATGAGAATCACTGGATGCCAATTAAAGGTGTCTTTACAGATGCTGATACATTCCTAGTTGTATTAACCATAAGGACACAGATCGAAGTATTGGGAAAATGTCTTAATTAACAACAATTGTTTAAGCTATCGCAGCCTCTTACCATCCATAGGTTTTCTTGGAAGGATTGGCTGAGCTTTCGAAAAGATGATTTATGTAATTGACAGGTGAATTTCACCCATCAAAACAAGTCTGAAAAAATAGCCCTATTTTAATTAACTTTTGCCATTTTACCGGTTTAAGTGAATAGCATTTCGGGTAATAACCGAAACCAAACGGTTCACACACAGCCAGACAGTAGACCGTAGACCGTAGACAACAGACAGCAGACACACACACACACAGACACACACAGAGGCAGGCACAGACACGCGTCACAGATACAACAAGTGGGTAAACTTTGAATATATTGCACATGTCAGCGATTTGTGCTGCCAGCGGGGTAACTGGCGAGTGGCGGGTAAAGAGACTGTAGAGATGAATAAAGAAAAGACGATTGCAGAGGGGGGGTGAGGGGATGCAAAGTGTGGTGAGCGGAGAAGGGAGAGGTGCGAGAGGATAGCTTTGGGGAGCTTGGGGCAGCAATTATTGTCGCCGGCGTGACTTGAACTGAAGCGGTTGCCACTTGGCCACTGGACATTGAGCACTCGACAGTCCACTTGCCACCACTCCACTTGCCACACGTAATCCACGACGACCTTGTTGCCGCCAGCGGGTTCATCCATTTAACTTGCATAATCCACAGCAAAAAGTGCGATGCCTTCAACTGCAGCCCACACACTGTGTGTATGTGTGTGTGTATATGTGTGTGTATATCTGTGTGTGTGTGTCGCTTGTTGCGCTGTTTATTTGCCAATCAAATTAGTCACTTAACGCAATTGCAAATGAAATCGAAATTGAAATCGAAATGAAATGGAAATGGAAATAAAAGATGAAAATAAACTAAATAAAAGAAAATTGATCATAAGCCGCAATCGCACGCCGAGCAATTAAGGCGTTCAACTTTAACTTTAACTTTAACTTTAACTTCAGATTCAGCTTCAGCCTCAGCTGCAGCCTCAGCCTCAGCTTCAGCCCGAGGAAGGCGACAAAAATTTTATTAACATTTATTTAATTGTTGCGCCATCGTTAAAATTTCATTTAACTCAATCAAAGCAATCAGTGCAGCGAAAGGGGCAGAGCAATGCTAAGGTGGAGTGGGGTAAGGGGGAGTGGGGTAAAGGGGAGAGGAATGAGAGTACACACTGAAGTATGCGGCGGGAGTGTGCGGCGGGAGTGTGTGGCGAGAGTATGTGTCGAGAGTGTGTGGACGGTGTGGGGAGGGTGTGCGGGGGAGGAGGAAACGCGAGTGGCCATTCAACAATCAAAGCCCATAACAATTCGATTTGGTTTCAATGTGCGCCGCGTGCCGATAAATCAATTTGCTTGACGCGCTTCGTCTCTTGGTTTATTTTCATTTTGATTGCACATGGAATTGTATTTGAATAGTTGACTTCGTTTGTAGTGGAAGTCGGAGTGGAAGTCGGAGTGGAAGTCGGAGTCGGAGTCGCAGTCGAAGTCGGAGTCAGAGTCAGAGTCGTAGTTGGAATCGGAGTCGAAATCGGAGTCAAGCTATGCAGCGAGGAATTGTGGTAGGTGATGATGATGATGGGGCAGCGGCAGAGCAGGGACAGGGGTAGACGGCGGGGAAGCACTTAACAAGGTATCTTTGTAACTGCCGGTGAATGGCGGTGATCGTTACGGACTGCATCAAGATCGCTGCCAAGTGACTAAAACCAAAACAACTAAGAATAAACCAGTTACTAAAAGCATAAACGACTGCCAAATACCCTACGGAAAATATTATTAAAGAGGAGTCTGTTTTTTGAGTCTGAGCTCCTCAGTTAAAACTTAAGAAGCGGAAAACAGTTGCTTTTAATAATAAGTATCTACAGTAAATTTATAAATAAAAATAATTTAATAAATTTAATAATTTAATTTAAAATTATATAATATAAAGTTAATAGTATAAAATTTAATATTTCATTTCAATTTATAAATAAAAATAATTTAATAAATTTTATAATTTAATTGAAGATTATATAATATAAAGTTAATAGTATAAAATTTAATATTTCATAAATAAATAATAAAATAAAATAAATCATATTTATGTAGGGTATTCAGTAATTAAAAAACTCGCATTTTCAGTGCTTCTCAAAACTAATCTTCATTTACAGTAAGGATAAAAGTCATTCTACTTTACAGTTAATTGTTTATCATTCCCGGCTTTGACAAGCCGCTGTATGCGGGGTATTAAACAGGAACAGTTGATGATGAGGTTTTCATTAAGCACCTATCATTTTTGTTACCTGTTCAGCTGTTTACCTGTTCACCTTCATGTTCTATGCCAATTCGCCAACGCATTTCACTTTTCAATTTTTATTTTTTTTTTGTATTTTTTTCTGCTCGCTTACAAATCTCATTATTTATTTTTAATTTAATTTTTACGCTCTGACATTGGGCTATAAATTCTCATAGAGGGGGTGATAAATTGTCTCCTTTCCTATGACATAATTTTAATATATATTTTTTTTTTTTTTTGGTTTGCTTTGAGTTAAACTTGTTGCTAGATTAAAAACTCTCTCGACTGGTCATAAAAGTCAGCAAAAACAAAAAATCATAAAAAAAAGGAAACTTAAATCAGAAAAATTCAAAAGTTGTTTCTGCCAAAGTCATTCGGCGACGTCATAAAAAATATAAATAAAAAAAGAAAAATAAAATGCACAAATAATAAAAAAAAAAAAATAATTATATAAAAACTGAGATCAATTGTGTGGAGGACTCCTCCATTCACGGGTCGCCGGATAAGCGAAAATCACATTTGCGGCTGAGAGTTGACAACGAGTCGAGGACTAAGGTTATTCAAGTGTCTCGTAAGTTATCGAAAAGTTATCGAATAGTCGATTAATTTTAATTGCTTAAAGCTCATAAGGAAACTTAGCAAAGTAAGCGTGCCATTTTTATGAATCCCAATTTTAGGTTTGTTTTTGTATTCAAAATTAGCTTGAAAGATTCATTAGACACTCGTTTCGAGATTTTGAATAACACTCGATAGTTTTTTACGATTTTTCTACTTTTGTTTACCTAATTTAACAATCATTAAGGCAAATATACAATTCTATATTTATTTTAAGCAATATTTTAAAGTATTAAATATTTTTAAAATGAGTTTCGGGTTTACCTAAAAGCTAGCAAATATTCGTGAATAAAGTTTGAATACTTTCTTATATATTTAAAATTGATATTTCGCGAGTTATCGATAGGCTACATAAGTTTATAGCTTACATTTTTTATTTTAAGAATTTTATATATTTAATAATTTATCTTCAAATTAAACTTATACAAAAGTTAAATTATTCATATTCAAATATCAATTCATATGAATAGACAGTTAACTGAAAAGCGGACTTTGAAGCCTTTTATTTTTAATTAGTGAAATTCTAGACAAATTCCTTAATTTCATCTTTGATAAATCATTAATACATCTTCTGCATATTAACTAGTTAATTGAGAAATCGGAACTCGGTCATTCAGCTATTTATCATAGGAACTCTTTGGGCTCTTGGGGCAATCAGAAAAAACAATTTATTTAAAAGGCATTTAGGCGGCGGCATGAACCAAACGCACATAATTTGGGGTCTTGAGTTTTCCAATTTTCTATGAACTTTAATTAGTTTCCAATGTATTGCATAAGCGCGTCAATTTCGTCACACCAAGCACACACACACAGACACACACACACAGGCACACACTTAATATAGTCAGAGTTTCTCATCATTCTCTGTCCGGAAGCAATTTCAAAAGTCCCATTAAAACATATAAAATATTTATCTGACAGTCTTTGATATGCTCATTACCTCAACTGTCCCTGGGAATTACGCCCTAAGCCGAGACCCCATAGTATACTATACTATATATATATATAGATATATACAAACATATATATGTATATACATATACATATATATATATATAGATATAGGGCGTTCTTAAGGTTGGTTCTTCAGAGGGGTTACGTTCAAAGTTAATGGGCTCTGCCTTGAGACATTTTATATCTGATGCTTGGGTAACTCTCAACCCTCTTGAGGTACCGCCCTCCCCACTCCCCACTGCCCATTCATCGCCCTCTGATCATAGTTCACACTCCATTGCACAGGCGACCAAGTAATGTATCATTTGGACTTCGATGGCATGCGTTTTCATATGTTGCATTATTTTGCTTCTTCTTCTGCTTCTTCTCCTCCTCCCCCTCCTACTCATTCTTCTTCTTCTTCTTTTCATAGACGTAGCTCTTGAACCCTAGCGTTTAGTCACTTCCGCTTCTCTCGGCCATCATTTTCAATAATTTGAAGAGCATTTCCCTTGAGGTTGCCCCAAATTGGCATCTTTATTGTTCTTCCTCTTCTCGTTGTCGTCCCCTCTTACCCTCTCCCTCTCCCTCTCTCTCTCTCCTGCCTTTGTTATTGTTGTTCTTTGGCCCCAAAAAACAAAAAGAAAAAAAGTAGAAATATTAACAACATCTTTCTGTAGCCTCTTCCGATTCCCATTCGGGGCACGCTCCATACTGCCCTTATCTACGGAGACGAGAAACTCTACAAAACGGTACCGAGGCACGTAATATTAATTAGCACACATAAAAATATACACACACACACACACACACGCACACTCATACCTTAAAGTGGGATTGACTTTGCTGACAAAAGTGTGTGCCTGCGTCTGCGTGTGTGTGTGTGTGTGCTGTGTATGCAATTTGGGGAAATGTAAACGAAAACAGAATCAGAAAACTCAGGGGGAATTACGAATGTGACATTGTTTTTATACCCTGTAATCCTGCCAGACACTAAGCAAAGGATATAAGTGCAGCAACTGCAGACAAGGTAGAATTTATGCGGTCTCTATATGAAACTATAGAAGACCCCGTAAACTTCAACCTTCGTTGCCTTAACTGTCTTTATACGTCTGGTATACCCATGATACCCTGTAACTGGGAGTAGCTGCATATACATATATCATATGTCATCAAAGTGAAGCGTATAATTAAGATAAGTAAACAAAAGTGAAGAGCATCATTTTATTGATATAACCCAATTTAATTTAATTTAGGTACAGGAGAAGCATTTCTCTCGCTGATGCGTTTGTATTGATAGGATATCCGAGAGTCGAGCAAAATATCGCATGCGACATTTTTACATGTTTGACATGCAAAGTGCAAAAACTGAGGAACGACCGAACGGAGCAGCGATAAGGAACGCGGTCGCCGCTTTGAACTGTTTGAAGTGTTGGCCAACAACTCACGAAATTTTGTGAATGCCTTTTATTTATTAGTCATTGTTTGTTTCATTTGTTTATTTACTTTTTTATTTATTTTTTGTTTTTTTTTTTATTTATTTATTTTTGTTTGGTTAAGGCAAATAATTGAATAACAATAATGCACAAAATGTTACAAATTAGCTTCATAAATATTGGAATACCCTTCAAGGCGTCATGAAATTTAAAAAAAAAATTAAATTTAAAATAAAATAAAAATTAAATTGAAAATAAAATGAAAAATTAAATTTAAAATAAAATAAAACATAAAATTTAAAATAAAAATAAATAATTTAAATTAACATATAAATATAATACATAATAAATATATATAAAAATAAAAAAAAATATTGAATTTAATATAAAATAAAAATTTAATTTAAATAAAATAAAAAATAATTTATTTTTTAAGAAGAGGTAAATAATGTATATGAAAACTTGGTTTTAATTTTTATATAGAGTTAAGTACATGGAAAATTATTCACGTTTTTTAAAAAATGGAAAATAAAATAAGTGGAAAATCATTTCATAATATTTATTAAGAGTTAAGAAGCGGAGGCTTAGAAATAAGTTGGACTGAAGATATCACTTAGGTTTGGAAAAATTTAACATATTTTAAGATATATAAAAAATCTCAACATTTATATTTTATTTATACTTTGAAGGGCAGAAATTGAAGTCAAGCTCATTAATAGCAGATTTTAGCAAAGATTTAAATTCGCAGAATATTTCCTATATCAAATCAATTAAGTTAAAAAAAAAAAATATATATATATAGCCAGATAAAATGAATATTCAAATACAATTCAGATTGAGAATATTTATACCCATAAATGATACATCAAATATACCCTATGTATAGACCATATAAAGCAACACCTCTGAATGGATCGACACAGTTTGTGAGACTCGAACACCTCTGAATGTGTATAATTAGTGTACAAATAAATTGAGTGATTTGTATGGGAAATATATATATATAAGGTATATATAGGTATATATAGGTATATATACATATATAATAATATATATTTTTATCCTTTATATCTATTTTTACACACTCGAAGTGCTACACTAATTAACGCTTCAAACTTGAACTTGGGCAGTAACGTCATCGAACAATCAACTTGCAATGAACAATGAAAAGAACAACAAACAATAAAAACTCATCCACCGAAAAACTGAATAAAAATTTGTCGGAACAACGCGTGCAAAAAAAAAAAAAAAAAAAAAACAAATGAAAACAAAAAAAATAAAATCAAGAACAGACACAAAAAAAAAACACAAATCAAAAGGAAAAACAACAACAAAAGCGAACCGGAAAAAAACTTAATTTTAAATTCAAATTTGTTGTCAACGCGAAGCGAAGACAAAAACTTGAATAAAAAATCGCACACAAAAAATGAATGAAAATAAAAAAAAGTTACACATTTTCGATTGGTTTTAATGTTGCGATTTATAATGAACTTCATGAAGTCGGGTAATTTATCAGACGATGCGCTTATCTGCTGCAAGTTACAAGTTGCAAGTTGCATGTTTCAAGCTGCAAGTGGCACTGCCCCTCGTTTTTTTTTTTTTTAAATTTTTTTATTTTTTTTTTTTTTTTGTGCTGCTGTTTTGAGTGCAAAAGGGAGCAACTTTTTGCCAACTTCTTTCAAAGTCATCAATAAAAGTCGACGATAATAAAAACCGAGCTCCCAAAGACGCACTGAAGCCTCCGCGAATGGAGTTCAGGCCGGAGAAGTCGAAGAAACGGATTCCGAAGTTCTTCCAAGTGCAGTTGCAATTGCAGGCAAATAATTTAAGTGTTGTTGTTGTTGTTGTTGTTGTTGTTATTGCTGCTGTTATTACTGTTGTTGTTGTCTGGATTGTCTAGTCTGAATGACGCCAACAAATTTGCCGCTATTCAAAGTGTAAACTGGCAACTTGCAACTGGCAACTGGCAACTGGCAACTGGCAACTGGCAACTGGCAACTCCCAACATATAACCTGTGCTCCATCGTTCCAAGTCATTTGTCGTCATGGGAAGTGCTCACAGTGCATAAAAAACAGCAACGCACAGCACGACCTTGAAATGGTGATTTAGATATACGAATACATACTATGTACATACATCACATACACACATACACACACGCATTTATATGCATGCATATGTATATGTACATCAATCTCTCGCTTCTACACTTAGAAAACTAAAAATAATGAACCCAACTTTTATACCAAGCAACGTTATGCACCAATTCCATTAACCTTGTAGATGGCTGATCTTCAATTTGGAAACCTTTGGGGAAATAACCTCAAGCAATCCCATCCCTTCCTAACCTTAAACAAGCTATAAAACTATTAGAATTAAGTAACAATAAACAAAAACTATCAAAATTTCGCTTAGGTTTTCTCACCAGCCACAAATTTTATTCATTTAAAAAAAAATAAATTTAAATAAATTAAAAAAAAAAAACGATTTTTCTCTTTTTATAATTCGGAAAAAATTGTTAAAGGAAATTAAAGAAAATATAAATTTTCCCACAGATTATTTCCAAATTTGCAAATTTGCAAATTTTTATCTTTCGAATCGAAGTGAATATTACTTTTAATTTCAACTTTTCCTTTTTTTTTTTTTTTTTTTAACAATTTCCGTCGAAAATCAAAGATCAAATCGCTTATCACCGTTCATCGAAGTTTTGACAAGAGAGAATCAAATTTTCTTCAAGTGTATGTGGCAGGCCTCCTCATATCTCAGTCCCGAGCATCCTCACGCACTTTGGCGCGCTAAAGCGCCGCCTCAGTACCGGAGGACAGTGGAGATGGGACACTGAATAGTGGATACTGGACGCTGGACACTGGACACTGGACACTGGACACTGGACACTGGACACTGGACACTGGACGCTGGACACTGGACATTGGACACTGGACAGTGGACAGTAGACATTGGACACTGGACAGTAGACATTGGACATTGGACAGTGGACAGAGGACAGAGGACAGTAGACGATGGATAGTGGACAGTGTAGTTGTCAGTGGACAAACTAACCAGTTGTGTCCAGAAAACCAGTTCGCAAGCAATTTGCAGTTCGCAGTTCTTTCTCAAAACTCACCTGAAATATCATATATCCCGAGTCGTACATCCAAAAGTCCTCGGGCGTGTGGCCCGGCTTGCTCAGCTGGATAGCCAGGCAGCGCTGCAGTATGAGGCGGCAGCGCTGTGGACCACCGGGTGACTTGGTGCCCATTGCGTTGCGATTATATTTTCTTGCTGTTTTAGTTGTTCCTGTAACTGCGGCTGCTGCTGCTGCTGTTGTTGTTGTAGTTGTTGTAGTTATTGTTGTTGTTGTTGTTGGTCTTTTCTTTGTTGGTTATCTAAAAATAACACGAGACGAGGCGAAACGACGAAAACTGAAGTTCAAGTTGAAGCCTCGATGGGGCGGCTCAATTCGTTTGTTGTTGTCTTCTTATTTTTGTTGTATTATCTGCGTTCAAAGCTTCATTACAGCGTCACTTTTAATGGTCAACGAACAAAAAAAAAAAAAGAACAACGAAAAGAACTCACGGGAAGAGCAAGAACGAAACTCGTATTAAACTGTCGGTCGATTGGTTGTTGGTGTTGTTGTTGTGGTTGTTGTTGTTGTTGTTGTTGTTATTGTTCTTGCTCTTGTTGTTGATGTTGATGTTGTTGTTACATTTTTGTTTTCGCACACTTTTATTTTCGACTTTGTAGCTCTTTGCTTTTATGGCTTTTACTTTGACTCGAATGAACTTTTGGGCTGAAGCGACGACACATCAATCGCAGCCACCAGCAACAACAAAAAAAACGCAACGACACTGCGGCGCACGCGCAGCTTACGACGAACGAAAGCAGCCGAACGTACGTACGAACGAATAGTTATAAACGCAACTAAGAATTACAACGAACAGAGCGCTATACGAACCGAACGTACCGAGCGACACAAGTAAACTGAGCGCCAACTGTTAATGTGACTTTGCTGTGGCTGCTGCTGCTGCTGCTCACTGCTGCTTCTGCTTCTGCTGTTGGTATTGCTGCTAATGCTGCTGCTGCTGCTGCTGCTGCTGCTGCCGCGGCGGCGGTGGCTGTCGTACAGCACGAGCGCCAACGAAGCAACAGCGACGCCGCGAGCTGCTTCGGCTGCGCAAGTGGCGTTTGCATTGGCGGGGAGCTGCTTTTGTTTAATGCTTTTTTTTATTTTTGTTTTTCGCACACGTTTGGAGAGTCTCGACTTTGAAGTTTTGCCTGCCTTTGCCTTTGGCTTTGGCTTTGGCTTTGCCTTTGCCTTTGCGTTTGCGTTTGCCTTTGCCTCTGCCTTTGCCCGTGGAGACTTTGTGCTGAAATGACAACAACAATAAAAGACGAGAAGCTGCTTTAAAACCTTGATTATAAATTCAATTAGACGAACCACAAAAAAAAATAAAAAAATAAAACTTAATTTATACAAAAGCAAAAATAAAAATAATATAATAATCGTAGATATGGCGTCTTACAATCGGAGACTGCTCTTAATATTATTATCTTCATCATCATCATCATTAACCATCTTAACGGTATGCCAAATTTTTTGGCAACCGATTGCCGCCCCCCCGCTTGCTGCTCGCTTCTTGCTGCTTGCCTTACGCCGTTCGCCGCCGCCGTCGCCGCTCCCTGCTTGTCAGCCATTTCCCGTCCAAATCGCCGGATATACTAATGACAATAAATGGGTTCATTAAAACAAATCCTACAACTTTATGTTTCAGCATTCGGCTGTATTATATAAGCACCAATACAAATGCATTTGTGGCTAAAACAAAAGTATTTACGTTTACATATTTGTATCTAGAATTCAATTTGCATGTAGGAAATGCGAGACGCAGATTACCTTTAATTGCGCATACGCCATGTACGACGCATGTCAATCAGCAAGTGACTTTTCCTTAATGCAAAACTGTCATATACGAATGAAGAAATGCAATCGAAAATGGTAAAAGAAAAACCTCAAAACCAGCACTGATCGACGACGACATATTCTGTAAGCGGCTGAACGATCGCTTCTCGATTTAATTACTATTCAAATAATTACAATTATTAATTACTTCTATAAATACTTTATTGCAAGAGCGTTCAATAATAGTCAAAATAATATATCTTGCGATTAATCCATTATTTACCCCCAACTTAAGTGTATACCTTTGTAGTCTTTGTTCTTGCAATTAAAAATCGATTTGAATTAATTTGTGAATTCGTTATTCGAATTAAGGCTAATTGGCGAGGCTTTTGGTCTTTTAAACACACATTTGCTTTAGTTCACATGTGTGTGTGTGTGTGTGTGTGTGTGTGTGTGTGTGTGTTTCTAGATTCTACATGCTATTTTTAATAGAGTCAATCGTGTGCGTTGCTTTTTATTTCCCATCTACCAGTGCCAAGCACCTGCCCAACAACTTGAGACTCTTCCTCAATCCATTCCCATAATTACAGGGTATGCTAAGCTGTGCGTCAACATTAGAAAATTTACATAAAGTCCATCGGGCAATTATCAGATTGCGAGCTTGAGAGATTTACACGATTATTTGATTCGTGTCGCGTTGCACGAGTCGCTTATCTTTTGGCATTTTGTCGCACATTCATCTTCCGAATTCGGTCAACGCGCGACAGGGCCATAAAGAGCACAAAGCGAGGGAGAGATGAACAGAGGATAGAGAAAAAAAATAAGAAAGATGGAGTAAATGAAAGAGAAAGAGGAAGAGTGAGAGAATGGGAGAGGAAGAGTGGGTGAGGCAGCGGGTAGAAGGGAAGTAGTTCAGACAGCGTCCAAAGCTTTGCAGTTGTTAAAAGTCAAAGTCAGAAGGCAATTAAAATGGCGATGATCTCATCGCCCACATTTCGGAGGCCCATTTCGATATCGCCAGAGCCAAGATCAAGTGTCGCAGTCATATGGCTGTTAGGGTGGAGGTAAGAAGAACTCTCTTTGCCGCGACCCTTTACGCATTTTCCTTATATTATTTATTTATTATACTTTTATTTGTCGACCCATTAAGAGGCGGCCTTTGTTAGAAAACACGTTTCCACAAAAAAAAAAAAAAAAACATATATATTAAAGAAAAAAAAAAAATAAAGACAGAAGAAAAAAGACACCCAACCGACCAACAGACCAACCGACCAACAGACCAACAGACCAATCGGCCAACTGACAACCAAACCCAAACTAAACCGAACCCAAGCAACTGCGTTGACCACATTCCATGAGAAAGAGAATTCGCCAGCTGCGCCGCCCGATCTGTGGGTCTTTTCAGCTTTTGTTTATCTCGGTTTCTGTCTGTTTGTCTTACAAATCACAAACATTATAAATTGGTGAAACCAACCGAAAACGCAAGCACAGCTCAAAAGGTGCTAAAAAACAAAAATAAAAAGGTAGGAAAAAAATTAAAGAAAAAAAAAAAGAGAGAAAAAAAATTCAGAAAACTACAGAAAAATATGTGAAAAATATCTACATCAATTATTACTATTAATAATAAGCTGTCCAAAAATCTGAGTTTTGAGTTTTGAGATTTGTGATTTGTGATTTGGGATTTGAGATTTGAGTTTTGAGTTTTGAGATTCGAGATTTGCATAAAGTGTTGGAGCTGCCAAAGATCTCACAGCAAATTAAAATTGTTGTTTTTTTATCTTTCTTTCTTTCTGTGTTAAAGTCTTGTGGCTTTTAGCGCCCCGGGCGCAAATCACATTCGAGTGTGTCCCCGGACATGTTGCCGGTTGTCCGGACATTCGAGTCAGTAATTAAATTTTGCACATGACTTCGAGCTGCGCTTGAAGTCAAGATAGATCTATGGAGTGGATGGAGTTGATGAAGATGATGGACAATTGTGAAAATCAAGCGAACAATGTCCTTTCGTGACCTTCGAGACGCACCACAGAAACTAAATTTAAATCTCTTGATTAAATTCAGCTTGAGCTTGGGACCTTAAGGTGACTGGACGGTGGAAGGTGGAGAGTGGAGAGTGGAGGTTGGAGGTTGGAGGATGGAGGGAACTCAGCCTGGTCATTCAATTCCAAAGGTGAGATCATGAGATCACGAGTTCCCACATATACGAGAGCCTAAGATGGCCTTGCCATTTTGTCTATGCCTAGAGCCAAACTTTCTAATGGAGTTTTGAATCTCTGTATTTGTATTTGTATTTGTAATTGTCTTTGTAATTGTCTTTGTATTTGTATTTGTATTTGTATATGTATTCAAGTTTTAGTTTTGAATTCAGTTTTTTTATTTTTTAATTTTTTTTAATATGTGTCCCTGATCTCTGGTTCATTGACATAGGTATCAAATCTGCATAGTCCATTTTAATGGATAACCCTGATCTGTTTGTTATTCACTGTTTGACATCCAAATTCTTTACGCTTTATTCTTCTTTCCGCTATAAGAGTGAGAGAGGGAGAGGGGGAGGGATCTAAAAAAATATCTAAAATTCAAAATAGCCAAAAATAATATCATAAATATTTATTCAATTTTTATTTTTGGGGGCGAACTACTGTAACAGTAGAGCGGGAGAAACTAATGGGAACTCAAGGCTGGACCCTAAATAAAGATGGGTTCTAGCTCAAAGTTAGTCTAGATTAAGTCTAGATCGAGTTACTATTAAGTGGATCAGCAGCTTCTGTTGGATACAAAGAAGAAGCATCTTTAAATCAGCTTCTTTTTTTGTGTGTTGAATTCTAGCTAATTTCTATGTAAATTGCAAAAAAAAAAAAAATCTCTTTAAATTGAAATTATATTTTTTTATAAATAATAATTAAGATTTTCAGTACTTTTTTTTTAATAAAAAACTAAAAATATATGCTTTTAAGCTAATCCAATTTTGATTGTCGTCATTTTAAAGCTTCTCTTTGCTTTTCTTAAAACTCTTGTAGGAAATTTTCTATTTCTTTTCTATGAACTCTTATTGGGAGTTAAATTAAAAAAAAAAAATTTTAAATAATTTAAAAAATATATAAAATAATTTCCAAAAATATATAAAATTATTTCCAAAAATATATAAAATAATTTAAAAAATATATAAAATAATTTAAAAAATATATAAAATAATTTAAAAAAATATATAAAATAATTTAAAAAATATATAAAATAATTTAAAAAATATATAAAATAATTTAAAAAATATATAAAATAATTTTAAAAAAATATATAAAATAATTTAAAAAAATATATAAAAAAATTTAAAAAATATATAAAATTATTTTAAAAAATACAAAAAATAATTTAAAAAAATATATAAAATAATTGAATAAAATATAAAATTATTTAAAAAATATATAAAATAACTTAAAAAATATATAAAATAATTAAAAAAATATATAAAATTATTTAAAAAATATATAAAATAATTAAAAAAATATATAAAAGAATTTTAAAAAATACAACAAATAATTTAAAAAAATATATAAAATAATTGAAAAATATATAAAATAATTTAAAAAAATATATAAAATAATTGAATTAAATATAAAATGAATAATAAGTTCGTGGGAACTTCATTCTTGAGAGAAGTTGAAGCTCTGTAGCTAAAGAGCCCGAGGCTTCTCTCCTTGCTGCATTACGAAGCGAAAACGAGACGCTGACATTTGATGAGTGGCTGGTGTTGCACGGTCTAAGAATCAATGCACATGTTGCAACTGATATTTCCTCCATATGATCATACAATTCCCGTGGCAGCTGCCCCCATTCGTCACCCCCTCCGATGCCGGAACATTGACAGCTTACTTTCAATTGCAACATCTAGTTAGCGCAAAAATTTAAGAGGCAAATAAAACTACACGATCGACTGCATCGGTTGCACGGGTTGCATGAATGAATCGCTTAATGAAGCGCCGTTGCAATTGTGGACAAGCTGGACAGTTGGTGGTCAGGACTGGCACTGGCACTGGCATAGGCATCGGCATCGGCATCAGCACTGGCTCTGGCACTGGCACTGGCACTGGCACTGACTCTGTGGTTGTGGTCAGTCATCAGCCGTTATCCACCCGCAAGACGTCAAAGTCTTTTGGCTGCCAACTACCCCCTTCTGCCCCTTCCCCATTTCTTCAATCTTTTCTGTCTTCCTCTCTTTCTCACTCGTTTACTCTCTTTCCTGCCGCTACTCTCTCGGCATACAATAATTCAGTTTTACGGTTCAGCGATGGTGCTTGGCGTTCGCTCCACGATCCACCAGAGCCACCAGAGTTACCAGTGCTGCATGCCTCATGCTAGCCAATTGCTGCGATGTGGCAAAGCAATCGATTTAAGCGCCGCCGCATAAATTGAAGCCAACAACGACGACGACGACGACGTCGAAGCCCCTGCCAAAAGGTTCCTCCACAATCTGCAACAACATGATGAATTGTTTTCTTTGTCGACTTGTTGACTGCCAACAACAGTTGCTGTTGCTTTTGTTGCTGCTGTTGTTGTTGTTGTTGTTGTTGTTGTTGTTATTGCTGCTGCTGCTGCTGCAGCCAAAGTTGCAGGCGATGTTGCTGTTGCTGGTGATGTGAATGATGAAGTAGGAAAAAATTGCAAATTGTATCAAAAATTTAAATTTTCGCTTTCATTATGCGGCGGTGGCGTCGGTGGCAGCGTCGACGTCGTCGTCGTCGTCGTCGTCGTCGTCGTCGTTGGCTGCATCCAATCCCCAACTGCCACTCAGCGGCGGCATTTGCTAATGGACTACTGTTGTTGTTGTTGTTGTTGTTGTTGTTGCTGCTGCTGCTGTTGTTGCTGTTGTTGTTGCCCATGCCTGTTGAATTGTTGTCTGTTGTCTGTTGTCGTTGTTGCTTGTTGCCTGTTGGCTGCTGCCCGCTGACTGCTGCCTGCCATTGTTTTGGTTTATTTCTTTGGCTTTTCCCTATTTTCAATTTTGACAGCCGCGTTTTTCACAAATAATGAGCTGCTTTTGTTGAACCTCCACCCCTTTCGCTTCATCCAAGCACCCACACAGCCAAGGCAGTGACTGGGAAATGGAGAGAGAGAGAGAGAGCCGGAGGGAGACGGTGTGAGGGAAAGAGAAAGAAAAGCTAAAGCGTTCAAATAATTTATAGCCTTTGACCACAAGCTGATCCGTCGATGATTTGACGATTTGCCGATCCGCAAGTTACGCAGTTAATTCTCCTTAGCTGCAGCAGCTGTTGTTGCATGTTGCACACTGTATGCTGAATGCTGTATGCTGCACGTTGCGTATACGCAATGTGTGGCACCTACTGGCATTCACTTTCAACTAATTACGCGCATAAATTAAATGCAAAACAAGCCGCATTACAAATATCTGCAGCAAAAGTAAAATGAGGAACACATTCGCCGCTGGAGAAAGACAAAGAGACAGCAGCAACAGCAGCAGCCGCAACAACAACAGCAACAACAACAATTGCAACAACAACAACTGGAGATAGGAGAGAAAATGAGACTTCACAGATGCCAGGCTAAGAGACATCAGGAATGCCAAAGATGTTTCGTGAAGCCAAGAAATGACATGCCATGCTCATGCTCAGACCCATGCTCCCATGCACCCGTGCACCGCCCCCTCCCCCCCCCCCCCTTCACCCACTCAGCCCCCTGCCACAATCCCCACTCTCCGGTATATCTATGCCATCCCTCCCGACACTTTTTTTTAAGTTGCCCCCACCGCGAAGCTGGGCTACCTCAACTCCGGCAACATTCGACTTATCCAATGGCAGCCACAACAGAAACGCAGTCAAAGATGTCGACGACGTCTGCGAGGCGGAGACATTGCGGCAGACGTTGCAATAACAATCACAACAACAACAATAACAATCAAAGAAATTATACCAAATGACAGCACGCAAACACAAGCCATTAAATACTCTACATTTTTGATAACACATAATTGGAAACTATGAGCCACGAAGCGTGTGAGAAAAAATAAAATAAAAAATACTTTCAATACATTAATTTAAAAAAATAAGTAAAAAAAAAAAATATATTTAAATACAAAGTAAAAAATAAAGAGTGAAACTGATTAAACTAAGACAGCTAATAAAAAGATAATAAAAATAAAATAAATAAAAAAATTGATACAAAAAATAAAATTATACAGAAAATAAATTTATTTAAAATAAATTATAAAATAAATATATAATAAAAATTAATTAAATTAAAAAAATTAAATAAATAAAATTAATTAAATAATATATATTTAATAGGCAGATTTAAAAATAAATTAAATAAAAGTGGAAAATAAATAGATATTAAAAATAAATTAAATAAAATTTAAAATAAATAGATATAAAAGATCAAATTAAATAAAATTTCAAATGAATTGATGTTAAAAATAAATCAAACAAAAATTAAAAATATTTAGATAAAAAAAATAGAAAATATTTAAATACATTTAATTAAATTAATTAAATTAATTAAAGCTCAGAAATTTAGAACGAGGAAAAACTTTTTAAAATTACAAATATTTAAATGTATCTTAAAAAAAGTGGTACTAAAAATATAATAAAATTTAATTTCAAATAATTAATTTTTTTCTAATTTAAATATATATGCCCTTAGTAATTAATATAAAATTAAATATAAAAATAAACAATGCAAAAATTGAATGCAATTCTGCAGTTCTTCCATTCAAAGAGTTTTGAACTCTTAGTCAAAATTAAATTTTTGGACTTTAATTAGCTCAATTATAATTGAAATTTGTGATTAATTTATTTTTCAACTAAGATTCTATTCAAAACAAAGAAATATTTCCTAAGGAGAGCCAAAAAAAATTCTCAAAAATTCTCAAATTTATTTCATGGAATTTCAGCGAATTTTTATTTCCATTGTGAGTTGACATAATGCATGAGCATTGTGTAATGCTCTATATTATTGTGCAGGGCATATGTATGACAACAAAAATTACAACAATTACAACAACAGAAACCACAACTACTACAACAACAACAACAACAATTACAGTTAGCGCAGAAGCTGTGACAATGCCGTTGATAACAACAGCGGACAACAAATTGTTGGGTGTATGATTGGGTATTGTGTGTGTGTGTGTGTGTGTGTGTATGTGTGTGCATGGTTGTGGGTGTGCATATCTGTGTGTATTTGTGTGTCGCTGATTTGCTGTGCAATTTTCGTGGCGTCTTCAATTTCAACATTCTTTTGGCAGTCTGCATATTTTGATGTTCATGTTGTTGTAATTGCGATTGTTGTTGTTGTTGTTATTTTTGTTGTTAGTGCTTTTGCTATTGTGTTTGTTGTTGTTGCTGTGGTGGTGGTGGTGGTGGTGGTGTTGCTGCTACTGCTACTACTGTTAAGCAATTGTCGCTGTGGGGGCAGCAGCACTCGATGAATCGATCGAAGTCCCGGATCACGTGTCGTATGCGTAATCTGCGCGATGAATTGTTTGGCGCATAGTTTTTCGAGGCTCGGCCAATTTGGCGATGTCAACGGTAAACAATTTCGGGAAGTTGTTATCAAACATTCGTTGTTGTTGTTGCAACTGTTGTTGTTGTTGCTACTGTTGCTGTTATTATTATTGTTGCCGCTGTTGCTGTTGTTGTTGCTGTTGTTGTTGTTGTTGCTGTTGCTGTCTCTGTGTATTGCAATATGAGCAGCGACTTTCTGGCTTTAGCAATGAGAAAATTCATTTAGGCCGTCTTTCTCTTCAGTTAGTTAGTTGCTATACATCACATGTATTTGTTGTTGTTGTTGTTGTTGCTGTTTGTTTATTTGCTTGTTGTTGTTGTCGTTTTACTGTGTGTAGTTTTGTCTTTTCCTTGTCTCGTTTGTCAGACATTTGACAGTTGTTTGTTATTTTTGCACGTTGACTTTTGTTGCTGCCTGCCCGCTGCCTGCTGCCTGCTGCCTGCCTGCCGCCTGTCTATCTAGCTATCTGTCTCCCTCTCCCTTTCTGTTCCCCACCATTCCCCCCTCTACACACACTCTTTATCTTTCATTCATTTGCCTCTGCCTGTATCATGTGTCTGTGGCATATTTCTTTATACCCACTCCACCCCCTTCCACGCCTCCCTCCCGCCCACAACCCTTTCACTGTGTTAGTTGCCTAACGACCGCCCACTTCATCAACTTTAGCCCCCTTTCTCCATACACCCACCTACCCCCCCGGCTGTGGGTACCCTCGAACCGCCCGCGCCGGTGCACCCCGTCTGTATCCTTGGTTTAGATTTCAATTTTTATGGCAAGTCAAATTTTTGTGATGCTCGTTTCGTTTGTTGCCATTTTGGTGTGTGCAACATTTTCGAGGAAGTTAAAATTTGCATAGAAAAATGGAAATTAACAAGACCATTTGACTAGCTGTCTGGCTGGCCAAAATACCCCCCGGCCCCCTCGCCACATAGTCAACAGTCAGCAGTCACCAGTCACCGGCCCCCAATCATCTCCTTTTACCTCTGTTGGTACACCGCCCCCCCTCCCCGCTGCTTCTCCTCTCTTTATCATTGCTTTCCGTTTGCTGTTGTTATTGTTGTTGTTTGTTCGTCCTGTTTGTACATTTGTCTGTGTCTATATTTAGGCTGGCGAACATGTTTGACCAACTGAACTGACTGAATGACTGAATGACTGACTGCCACAGTTGGTGGAAGTTGCATAGCCTATTTTACCAATGCTTTGCCTGCCTGCCTGCCTCCTTCCCAGCTATCCCACCTTCTCATCCTTCTCGTTGGCCACATCATTCACCCCTACACACACACACACACACACACACACACACACATCTCTGCAGTGATGTAATCAACGTAATGCATGCGACAAACTTTCAGCTCGAATTTCAATTTTGTGCCGAGGAAGAAAAAGAGATCAAAGATCGCCAGCGATTGCATCGCATCGCATGGCATGCATAATCGAATATATCGAATACAGTGAATACAGCGAATGATCGCATAATTAATAATTAATATTTAATCTATACACTATACACCATACCCTCCCTCCCCCCATCACTCCTTCACTCCTTCACGCTGTACCTTTTCGCTTTCGTTTTCGTTTTCATTTTCATATTGCTTTTCTCCCCAAAAGTTTCACCCAAGAAAATGTTTACATAAATGCAATCTTTATGAATTTCTTTTTATATTTTTCCCACTCACAGTTCCTGAGTTCCTCATCGCCTGAGCTGTTGTTGTTGTCTTTCTTAGTGCAATTGTTGTTGTTATTCCACTGTTGTTTTTGGTGTTTTATCTCACGTGACCTCGAAGGCAAACCTCACGTACAAGGATTTTATGATCAACCCACGGCACTTGCACACTTATATAAAAAAAAAAAAATATATAAAGAAACCAAAAGTATCTTTGTATCTTTTGTGTGTATCTCGTGTATCTTTTCATATCTTTGGAAAAGTGAAAATTGATGCATGCTCCGTCATAAAGGAAGCTCCTTCCCTAACCCTCTCTTCAATGCATATAGATACCCCCTGCCCCCTATCCCCTATCCCCTACCCCCTACCACCTCTTCTATCACCCCTTCCAAGCTACCCTAGCCTCCTGCCTACCCACCTACCCGCCCACCCTTTCCGCATCAATTTCCTTATGGATTTTAATATTTTTTTATAAGCAAGTCACGGAAATTCGTTTAAAGACTTAATGAAAATGAGGCAGGCGCCAAAAGACGTGCAACATCCACTAAATGATGAGAGAAGACTTGGGGGCTGATGTCGACTGGGAGGGTTTAGTGGCCACCGAAGGGGGTTGGGTGGCTGGCGGCTGGCGGCTGGCAGCTGGTGGCTGGTGGCTGGTGGCTGGTGGCTGGTGGCCTGTAGATTTTTAGCGTGACAACAATTGATCGAGGAGATTTCCTCGATGTTAACTCACATTGAACCCACAAAATGTTAATTGACTTTTGTCGCATTTCGGTGAAGCAACATATAAAACAATAACAACAACAACAAAAAAGATGAAAAAAAAAACTAAAATCGCCAAGTTTATAAAACTTATTTAGCCATTTAGTTTGTTAATGCCAAATACAAATAAACGGCTCAAACGTCTAAAGCGGCTCGAACGGCTCAAATGGCTCAAATGGCTCAAACGGCTCGACTGGCTAACAGCAGCCATTGCCAAGAAAATGATGTCATAATAAACTGGCAAATAAAAGCAAATGCGAGAAAGAGAACGAAAATACAGACGAAGAAAGATGGAGGGAGACGGAGAGCGAGACGAAGACGGAGACGCGCCAAAAAGTCAAATTAGTAAAACGTTAAGCACAAAACTAAGCAAAGCAAATGCCTCAAATTGTGGCACACAAACAAGAGGAGCGCAACATAAGCAGCAGCAGCGGCAGCGGCAGCAGCAGAATGTCTACAGAATAGGGGTGAAACAGGTGCGGGGGATGGCTGTAGGGGAGGGGGGGCCTGAAGTGGGGTGAGGCAACCTCAACAGGAGTTGCAAAGTAAAGGGGGCCAAAGCGAAGCTGCCACAACGAATGTCTAAACAGGCTTGGCAGCCAAATGAGTGGAGGCTGTCCCGAGTCAGGCGAGCTGATTGAACCGGGGGTGTGTGTGTGTGTGTGTGTGTGTCTGTGTGTGTGTTGTGCAGGGGAGGGGCCATGAAAAGGGGGTTGCTAGGTGAATCAGAGGAAGGGAGGGCAGGGGGTCACGTCAGGTTGAAGTTTCGTTTTAGCTGTAGGAGGCAACTCGGCTGGCAAAAACGGACAGCAAATACAATAATTAGATCACAAACAGACAGCCGACACGGACTGAACGAAAGGAGTGCTGGTTAGAAGCGGTTGGTGGTTGGTGGTTGGGGAGGGAGGAGATTGCCAGAGCAAATAAAGTGGAAGCTGGGAGCAGCTCTGCAGCTCTTCAGCTCTTCAGCTCTTCAGCTCGTCAGCTTAAAGCTGCAACTCGTTCTGTTGATTCACAGCAGGGCGAAGCGAGTAACTAAGTTGTTAATATTACAAACTTACGAAGCTGCCAACACTTTGTATGCGATACCCTGTAGGCTGGACCACAGGTGGGGTATATGTGGCTATTAAAATAAGTTGAAGGTAGGTAAGGTAGGGCTAAAGACATGGCATAATATATTTAATGGTAGCTTCATTTATATCAGATAAATAATATTATGAATATTAAGGAAATCCTTTGATTTCAAAGCTCGTAGAGTACAAGGTAAAAGGGGAAAGGAAAACAGTAGAAGAGTTTGTAAAAGAGTTTTTAGAAGAGTTTGTATAAGAAGTAAAGGATTAACAGAAATTATATCCTTATTAATGCAGATATCTACAGAATTTATTGATATCCTTTGATTTCAAAACTCGTAGTGTGCAAAGTAGAAGAAAAAGAAAGAAGTAGAAGAGTTTGTAGAAGAGTTTATAAAAGAAGCAAAGGATTAGCAGAAATTATATCCTTATTAAGCAGATATCTGTAGAATTTATCAATACACCAGTAAATCCATTCAAGTGAAACAAAATCATTGATAAAAAACTAATAGATTCTCTAATAATAAATATTTTTTTATAGAAAAGTAAGGCATTTGTTATTTACAAATTTTTAAAATATAATAAAAATAAATTATTTTTTAAAATTTTCGATGTCAAATGAAAACTTAGATATATTTATATGTATATATAATATATTTATTATAATATAATATAATAAATATATTAATTTATTAAGTGATGTTCATTTCTAAATCTTAAAAAATATTTTCACTTTAGGATCTTTCATTATTTCATATACTATAATTAATTTAAAAGTAATAAGATTAAATGTATATTATTTATATATTATTTATTATTTATATATTTAATATATAATATTTATTATTAAAGCATTTAATGTTCTATTTAAAGAGGTTTTTAATATAGTAACTTTTAAATAATGAGCTATAGTAATTTTTGAAATTTATTTATAATTTATTTATTAAGTCTCTATATTTAAAATATAAATGAATATATTTTTTATAATTTTTTTTTATTTTATCCTGGAAAGTCTTTAGGGCTGATATAAATTTAGAATTTCAGAGATCTAAGCACGAATTATTTTAAGCTGGTTTGTCCAGTATATTAAGACTCTAAATTTAACTTATTAAATTCAAAAATTCAAAGTAAAATTATTGACTCTTCGTTATATTTAATGATTAATAAAATAATTTATTATTACAAAACAAATTCCAAGCTGACTTTTTGCCTTTAAAATAATTCTTAAAATTCGTTTAATTTATTAATTTTCTTTATAAATATTTTATATGTAAATATAAAAAGTAAGTAAGAAAATGTCTTAAATAATTTATTAATATAATTTAACCAAATCTTTAATTTATATTTTAATTTTCTTTTAGCCAAATTTAAAATTTATATTTTTTAATTTTTTTTCAGTGCGAAAATGAGGTTCATATAAATTTTTCCTCTAAAGAAAAATTTTTCTTCAAAGAAATGAAGCTTTACTTCTTTTTTTTTGGCAAATTATAAATATTTTATGTATATTTTTTATTTTTTATTATTCTGATTTAGACAAAACTAAATAAATTTTAATATCCTTAACTTTAAAACTAAACATAAACCGTAAAATATTTTTTTAAAACAGAGGCCATCCCTTTGTTAGTTAGTCTTCCCTTTAGTCTAATTTCATTATTTATTTGAAATTATAGTATTAATTTTTTTAATTATATTATTTAATTATGTATATTTTTACTATGAAAGTTAAAAAGAAATTGCACCGTTTTATATAAAACCATCCTTTAGTCTGTCGTGCCGTTCCTCAGGCTCTCCTTCGCGGGGAACTATCCGAAGATCTAGGAATGTCTCTAAGACTTGTGAGAAATAGGAATAAAAAAAGAACCGTTAATGGGCAACGGACATAACCTCATTTCTGGCCTGGCTATAGGGCAATCGAGACAAGTTCTATAAATCTTCTAGCATCGCGAGGTTTTACTGTAGGGCATTTCTTGGTTGGACTGTTGAGTGAGACAAGCGGATCGCTTGTTGTGTCTCAAGACATACAAAATAGTTGCCAAGTGGCAAAGTTGCAAAGTTGCAAAGTTGCAAAGTTGCATGTGCAGCAGCTTCCTACAACTATGGCAACAACAACAACAACAACAAAAGACACACTTGTACATGTGTATGTGTGTGTGTGTGTGTTTGTGTGTGTGAAAAACAAAACTCAATTACTCAACAAACATAGTAACCTACTTCATAAAAGCGACAACAACAACAACAACAACAACAACAACAATAACAATAACAGCGACAACAACAACAATTGCTGTTAACAACTGCAACAAACAACAAGAAAAGCAACAAATTCATTTTCGCTTTTTATTTCTGTGTTTTTGTTTTTGTTGCTTTTGTTGCTTTTGTTTTGTTTTTTTTTTTATTTGCTGCTTTTTTCGACACGGAGCTAAAGAGTCCTTCAAGCGTGACAATCACATGGAACAGTTGTTGGTCGCTTGTTATTGTTGTTGTTGCTGTTGTTATAGTTGTTGTCGCTGGTTGTTGCTTGTTGGTTGATCGTTAGTGTTGTTGTTGGTGCCGCTGCTGCCGCCGCAGCTGATTTATAGTTTTCATTTTGCTCAGCTTGTGCAGCTTGTTGGATGTTGTAAAAGGAAATGTCAATTCTGTTGCCCGTTTGCCAAAAACAATGCACGAAACATTTGCGGCATCGGCGGCCAATGTGTAATGTCCGCCAAAAGCGGCGGGTGAAAAGTGTGCTGCGGGTTGGATTGAGGAGGTAGGTAGCAGCAGGCGGATAACGGTAGGTGGCTGCGGGGGCAGGAGAAGGGGTTATGCTGTAGGTACACGAACGCCCGCTAATGTAACTCATATAACAAATTTTGCAACTGGATTTCAATTGGCGCAACAGCTGCAAGTGGACGTTGAGGAGGGGTGAGGCAGGGTGGTAAGCGGGTAAGGGGGAGAGGGGTGCGACTGTCAATGGATGGAGTGGGGCGTAGGGTATAGAGAATCAGTTCCTACACGGAACAAGAATCGGGAATGGAATCTCTTTACAGCATCTCTCATGCTGGGCGCACACACACACACACAAACACACACACATATGTACAGACACCAATACACACACAAATGCGGAGGCTTTCTCCTTATGCGGACAGCGGCAGGCGGTGGCCCAAAACCGGCTAACGACGACTCCTTCGCGTGCTGGCCAACACTTTGCAACTGAAATATGTGCCCAAGCCAGTTTTTTGGGCCTAAATGGCCGCCTTGCCAGAATTTGTTAGCCTAACTGAGAGCTGGCCAAGAGACAACAGCCACAGCAACAGCAACAGCAACAGCAACAACAACAACAACAACTACAAAACACAAACACAATACGAAGCGCCCATCGAAAGACTGGGAATAAGAATTGGGAATAAGACCCGAGCTTGGACTGGGAAGTCCACAACCAAAACCAAAGACTGGAGCTGAAACTGAAGACTGAAGACTGAAGACAGAAGTCCGAGGACTGAGAATTGAAATTGGGGGTCTGAGGTTTGGCGTTTCGGTCTTTGAAAACTAAAAACTCAAAGCTAAGAGCCGAGAAGTGGGACTAAAGCCCAAGGATTGGGAACTGGAGACTTGATCGTGAGTCAGCCAAAGCCAAAGCCAAAGCCAAAAGCGTAAAAAGCTGAAAATCAATGTTGATTTATTGCTGGCTTATTAGAATGAGAATGAGCCAAGAATGAAAGAGGCCAATAGAGAGCAGGACTTAGAGACAGAGAGGAGATGAGAAAGATTTGTGTTCTGCGCAGTTCTTAGAAAATCTCAAAATAAAACACAAAGTAAAAGCAAAGACAAGGTACGCGCCGATACCTCTGAGATACAATAGACCCTTAATCCCAAAAATAAAAATATTGTGGATTCCCTAAGCAACACTGAGAGAAATATTTGCATGGGTTCAGGTTTCACTTTCAAGCTGGAATACAGTTAGAAACTGATCAGTGAATAAATTAAAGTTATTTCAAGAGCTACAGAGGCAAAGATATAAGAACACAGTTTTGAGATGCCGACGATGAGTCAAATTTTTTAAAGGATCCATTGGAACGTTATAAAAGTATCCTTAAATTTCTAATCTTAATTACTAAAATAAAAAAGGTTCTTTAATTAAGAAATATTTTCAATTAAACATCCTCTAATATCCTATATATATTATATCCAACTCAATATCGTAACTCAGACGTAAAACTGAATTAAAGACTTCAAATGTCAGGAATAAGATGAATTTTTAAAATAGTATTTATTTTTCATAGTTTTAAATAAATAATATCGTAGTCGAAATGTCAGCTTAAGTTATTTATTAGAAATAAAAATATATTTTATAATTAAAAGACACAAAATTATTCGCAAAGAAAATAAGACTTTAGCTTTAGGTATTTTTTTCACTCTGTATAAACTAACAAAAATATAAGAGATCATGATAGATTTAAAGCAGATCGTAAATGGAAGATTTTCTAAGGTAAATAGATTGTAGATTGGTTATAAAGAAAATATCGACAATATTAAGGGATAGAGCAAATGGTATCGTAAAAAGATCGTAGTTTATCGTAAGCCAAATGTTAAAAATATTCATGTAATGATCATAGATAGTAAATGATTGTTAATTGATTGTAAAAATAAATTAAATAATTATCATATATTAATTGTTAATAGACCGAAAAGATCGTTAATTAAATGTTTAAGTATATTATATTATTATCTAAGAACGTATATGATTGTTAATTCATAGTTTGATCGTAAAAAGATATATAGATTGATGATTGTAAATAAATTATAAAGACATAGAGAAGAACAACAAACTTAGGTGGACCGTAAGTCGATAGAAGCTTATCGTAAGTTGATTATAAAAATGTATCCTAAAAATGATCATGCTTGTACGCAAACACATGGACAAATGATCGTATGATTTAAATCGTGATCGTGTATCGGTAAAGTTCCTAATTAAACTCTAGATTTATTACCGATAATTAAAACGATCTAATCAAAAGATCGTAGATATAGATCGTGTATACCAAATAGATCGTATAAAGCTTAAGCATTGATTGTTTATAGACTAAAAGTAAAAGGAAGATCGATTTATGGGTGACTCATCGTTAGATCATAAAAAGATTTTCCACTGATCAATTGATCGTACACGCAACGCATTTATCAAAGTTCGCATTTTAGCAATTTATTAAGTTATGTTTTTCAATTACTAAAAAACTCAATTAACGAGTACAAAGATCAAGTTTTAAGCGTAGTAGCCGAGCAGAGTTTAATTCGAATGTTTAGTCGTACATCTGCGAAAAAAAAACTTTTGAGATTTCTAAAGAACTCTGAAGGTTGAAATTATTATGAGACATACGACAAAAAATTTGCGGTCGACAGAAAGCAAAAATCGGGTGCCTAGAGCTGAAAGATTATTCGCATGAAACGGTGATAATTTAATATAAAGACAAATAATTAATTTAATTATAATAAATATTAAATAAAAAAAAAATTAGTTTTTAATAAACAGTCACTTCAAACAGCCAGTGATACGATCTACGCAAAACTATACACAAATTACGATATAAGAAATGAAAATTCAGATAAATTTGGCTTAAATATTTTGCACTCAGTGCTTAAGTTTTAAAGACGTAAATTTCAGTAATGGTTACAAATATCATGAGATATATAATCACATGAAAGACTTGGCATTATAAGTGTTACGATATTACGAATTGGTATTTAAGTAATCGGTGCTTGACTTTCGATATTCGTATTCAAGCCTCGATCCAATGCCTCGGAGGAGATATAAATCTCAATTGGGTTCATAAAAATAGCATTGGATGTATAAACCGTATATCATATGGAAAACTTGGAATTATAATAATTACGATATTTAAGTAAACGCAGTGTCAGCTTTCAATTTTAGCATTCAAAGTTTGTGCAACGAGCAATTAAATAACAATTTTTCTTTATTCATAAAAGCGCATTGAATGTTCGTTATGGGCCAATTTGTAGTGCTTTTCATTCTTTTATGAGACACTCGTTGGCCTTTGGTTGGGATTTCTTGGAAACGCTCTTTTTTCCCCCCTTTTTTTTTGTGTGTTTCTTTTTATTTATTTGATTTTTTTCTCGTATTTTTTTTTTTTTGTGTTTGTGTTGTTTTCTGTTGTGATTCGCATTCAATAACATGGAGAATACATATGTCTGTACATACAATGCGATATTTATGTATTGGCCATGGCAATCTAATATAAAGCACAATAAAAAACTTGAATATTGCTATTTGCAACACGTCAACAGCAATAGCAACAACAGCAACAACAGCAGCAGCAACAGCAGCAGCAACAACAACAACAACAACAACAACAATAATCACGCCAAGGCAATGAACGAAACGTGCCAACGGCTGACGATCGCTGATAAGCCGCCAACAGAGTTGGAACCTTGTGGAAAGGAGTGAAGTTGGAGCTGGGAGCTGGGAGCTGGGAGCTCGAAGCTGGACGCTTCAAGTTGCATTTGCAGTTGGAGTTGAAGTTGGTAGTTGGTAGTTGGTAGTTGGTAGCTGGGAGCTGGGAGCTGGGAATACGGTGCTGGGTGTATGGTGCTGGGAGCTTGCATCGCGGTGCTGGAAGCTGGAGTTATATTCATTTAAAGAAAGTTTGTTCAGGACAAGAGCGAAGATAACTGCTGAACGCAGGCGCTCAAATCGCGAATCTTGTGTTGACCATTTTTATGGTTATTTTATTTATATTTGTCATCCCCTGCCTCCCCCCCACCAGCAAATACTACAGCAACACCTCCTACCTGTATTCTCCCCTCCATTCCCATTCCCATCCCCATCCCCATCCCCATCGTCATCCCCATCCTCGTGTACCATTCGCTAGATTTGCCATTTACCATTCAACTCCTTCCACACTTTGTTTCTATCACAATCTCCGCCATGCACCGACTGCCATTACCAATTAATAGACGTCGCGAGAAATTTGCATGACCAAAAGGAAAGTGACAAGAAAATATAAACCGGCGAAAACAAAAGTTTGATGGCCAAATCATCAAAAGATCGCAGACGCGAAAAGCTAATTGTTATGTATGTAGGGTAACGCACGTTCGAGTGAGAAGCTTAAGAGCTTAGAGTGTGATTGGGGCTGGGGCTGGGGCTGGGGCTGGGGCTGGGACTGCGGCTGCGGCTGCGGCTGGAGTCGAAATTGAGGGTGGGGATGGGAAGAGAGATGGCTGGGAAGTTGGGGATCTGCGGTGAGCAAAGGTGTTCGGTAGTAAATTGGATTTTGGCGCCCCAAAAGTGAGAGTGACACCTGTTGCGAGCTGTCGTGCGTGTGTGAATTATGCACACGGTTAGCCATCAAATGTGGCAACATCTTGTGTGGATGCCACAGCGACGCAACGGCGCAACGACGCAACGACGCAACAACGCAACGGCTCATCGCTTGAGGCAGTGCGATCGATAAGCTCGATCGAGGCGGGGAGCAGAGTCGAGGAGCAGACGAAACGCATTAAGTTTCATATGCCGGTCATTATTTTAAATTATGCGCACGAGCGCAACGATGTTTGGGGCAGCATGTGGCATAAGTCAAAGGCATCAATTCAATGGGTTCATTTGCATGTGGCATGTGAGGCAAACTGATTAAAAAACTATACCAGCAACAAATGCAGCAACTGCAGCAAACGGCAACAACTGCAACAACAACAACAACAACAACAACAACTGCAACAACAAAAAACATAATTTTGCTTTTCAAACGTTTTGATGGATTGGCAGGGCGAACAGTTGATGATTTCATTACCAATTCCAAAAACTTCAAATGTGAAGATCTGAAGATCAAAGCAAATGTTAAACGCTCATTGGCAGGTGTCATCAGTACCCAGCAACAACAACAACACAGCCAAAAAACAACAACAAAAGACACAAAACAACTTAACTAAGATCTAAATTAAGATGTGAGGTAAGAGCTTAAAAACTCAAGCAATAAAAATAATAATGATAATGAGCACAATCATGATCATCATAATGACCATAATGAAGGCGATGATTATGCTTGAGATGATGATAACACACAAAGTATTTAATCTCCAAGCATTGTAAAAGATACAAAATAATCAAAATAAAGATACAAAAATTGGCCACAAGCCTAAAACCAGAAACAAATCAAATTTAAGCTCTGACGATTTCTGATGATAAAAGATAAAAAATTAAATGTAATAAATAAAAGAAAAAAATCATAATTTATTTATATTTAAGAATTTACAAACCAAGTTTTGCTGAGAACCAAATCTTAAAATTTAATAGCAAGAAAAGAAATAAAAGCAATTAAAATAAATAAATAATAATAATCAAATTAAAATAAATAAATAAAAATAAATAAATAAAAATAAATAAATAATAATAATCAAATTAAAATAAATAAATAAAATTAAATAAATAAAAATAAATAAATAAAAATAAATAAATAATAAAAATCGAATTAAAATAAATAAAAAAATAAATTTAAATAAATAAAAAAAAATATAAATTAATAAATATAAATAAATAAAAAAAAAACAAATAATTAATATTCATCACTTTTGCTTATTATCTTAAATAAAGATTGTAAACAATATAAAAATAAAAAAATAAAAAACATTTTAATAGAAATAAATAAATAAAAATAAATTAATTAAATTAAATAATTAAAAATACAACAAACAAACAAACAAAAAATAAAAAAATAAAAATATATTAATAGAAATAAATAAATAAAAATAAATTAATTAAAATAAATAAATTAAATTAAATAAATAAAAATACAACAAAAAAATTGATCTTCATTTTTAGCTGAGTGTCTATAAACCCATAAACTGACACTTTAAAGATACAGATACGAAATTCGATTACTTAACTTACCCAAAGATTAATTAACATCAAGATCAATTAACATCGGTATAAAAATTTAAAAACAAACTACAAACCTGAAATAAAAGAGAGAGTAATTAAAAATTAAACATGAATCGACTTTAAATATTTAACTATTAAATAAATAATATATTATTTTAAGATTTATATATATAAAAAATTGTAGGAATTTCAGTCCCCCCAGAGATTCCACTCCGCTCAGAATTAATCTAATGTTTGAAAATATTTTGAGTTCTTGGGATTCCTTCTCAAAGATATCAGCCCCAATCGAGGGGGACATTTGTTATTGAGTTAAAGAGTTTGATTTTTGGAATCGATAAATCAACAGATTATTCCAATTATATATATATGTGCATATATAACGATTTTTATTTGATGGACAAAAGTCAAAGCCTGGTAATTCCCTATTTATTGTTTACATATTTTCGAAAAGTGTTTCGAAAATCATTCCCTGAAACTCTAAATAGTTTCGAATAACCTGATCACTATTTTTAAATGGATGAGCGGGCGATTCGTGGGACCGCAGAAAACACCCACAATCTCAGAATCTCAGAGATCTGGGAATCTTCAAATCCCAATCCCAGTCGCAGTCGCAGTCCCCCAATCTTCTGGCTCCCCACTTCATTAGAAAACATTTCCTCTGATGACACATTACTGTCAGACGGCGTTATGAGCTAAATTTATTGACGATGTCTCCTAAAAAGAATCTTTTCGTGTCAGCGCATGCCAAGTACTCGTTTATTTCCGAGAGGGGACCCCATTTGGGAATGTCACATGCATCTTGTTGCAGGCATTTGAGCGTTTGATTTGTGTCTGTGTTAGTGACTCTATGTGTATGTGTCTCTCGGTCTGTCTGTCAGTCTGTCAGTGTGTCTGCGTGTCTGTATGTCTGTATGTCTGTGTGGCATCAACAAAACAAAACAACAAAAAAGCAAAACAAATGCGTCCGCGTTATGCCAGCCACAGCATGACGCGGCATAAATACCCTCCCAGTGGCAAATAATACCGAGTTTTTCCTAAAAAACATCATTAGACGTGAAAAGAGGAAAAACAAGCGAAAATAATTTATAAGGTAACCAATTCGTTGATGCTCAAATGGGTGTGGCATTTATTAAATGATATAAGTGGTCAAAATAAAGACGTCAAAACGTTTCTTGGCCAATCGATTAACCGCAAATCTTGGATTGACTTTCAAGCCATTGCAATCTTTGCTTATCCATTAGATACAATGGTAAACGCCTGTCTATCGATAAATTATGATCGATTTATAAATTTAAAATATGTCTTTTTGTGACTAAATATATTCATCTATATCTGTCATATATATCAACATGTATCTAATCTACATGTATCTATAAGTATATATGTATATATATCTATACTTATCTATATGTATCTATATGTATCGATATATATCTATATGTGTCTATATATATACATATCTATCTATGTCTATCTGCATCTATCTATATTTATCTATATTCATCTTTATCTGTCTTATATATCATATCTATATCATATCTATATTATATATCATATCTTATATATCTATATCTATCTATATGTAAATAAATCTGTCTATATCTATCTATATACATCTGTACACATCTATATCAATCTGTATCTATCTACATATATTTAATCTATATGTGTCTATATGTATCTATATGTATCTATATCTATCTCTATCTGTCTATATCTATCCATATTAATCTACATGTATCTATATGTATTTATATGTATCTACATAAGTTCATATCTATCTATATGCATTTGTATCTATCGTCATTTACCTTTATGTATCTACATGTACCTATCTATAACTATTCATATCTATTAATACATTCAATGAACTTATGAGTAATAAAAGATATAGATACGACTCTGATCACATTTTAAAGATTTTAAAAAATTATAATAAATAAATTTACAGCCGCAAAAGACATATTTTAATATTTATATTTTATATTTCCATGCCTATATAATTGTATCTAAGATGTCCGCGTGTTTCCCACTTCAAAATTTGTTAAAAATAAATTTATTAATTTTATTTATAATTTTCCATCCAACAACTAATTTAAAAGGCTAAGACTAATTATTAAATTAATTTATGTAACACCCAAAATCATAGTTATTTTTACACTAGATTATAATTTATATAGGTAAACATCTCTCAGTATCAATAGATCTTAAATTCCTCAATATACGATTAATTGATTAAATTTATGAAAAATATTTCTAACATGTTAAAATAAATATTCAAAAGACATTTAAGTTATTAAGAGATAATTTTTAAATATATTAACTATTTAAATATATGTGATGATGATATTAAGAACTTCAAAGCGAGAAACTGAAATAACTTCATTCCATCAATAATTAAGGTATATAGATTGAGATATTATTAACTTCTTTTATTTAATTAATTAATTAATAAATAATAAATTTAAATAAATAAGACTTTTCAAAAATTATTATATTATATCTGAAGATCTCTTAAAGGATCCTTAATATATGATTACTTGTAAGTCTTTTTATCCCTACTAAACTAAACTCTTAACCCTCAGCCTTCTATAAGTTACTACCCCCTCTTATACTGATGTGTTGCATAGTCCACAGAAGAGCTGAGGGAACCGCATTGAACATCAATTTGAAGAGTATTTAAAATATCGTATAAACAAGATCCCACAAAGTGGGAGGCGAAAAATCTCCTCATAATGCGCTGTTGGCAGGCAGAAGGAAAACTAAGCAGAAGCCGTTGACAACTTTTGGCCAACACGAGTCAGAAGAAGAGAAGGAGGAAGAAGATGAGGAAGAAGAAGAAGAAGAAGTATGGGAAGATGGTGAATGAAAAGAAGAAGGCGAACAACAACAAACAGAAAATTTATTATAAGAGATTCCATTGGAATTATGTGCGGAATTTTTGGTTGATCGTCGGGCTTCGCTTGTCGTGACATAAATTAACGCAGCTAAAAGTGACGTTGGGTTAGTGGTGCACTGGTGCATTGGTGGTGCTTCTGTGGTGCAGCGATGCGAGAGACCACTGCTGATGCAACCGCCCGCGCAACTTTTTATTTTACTTTAATTATAATAATTATTGTTAATTATTCAACATTTTGTTAGTTAAGCGCGTGCAACTAATGGCAACAACTCACTGACTGACTGCCTCCTTTCCCCCCTCCACCCAACCCCTCCATCACTACCTTCCCCATATATCTTTCCACTCTCATGCTCTTTCCCTATCACTTTCCTCCAGCCTTTCTTCTGGCCGTAATATGAGAAATGTGAACACCTCCGATAAGTTTGTGCAGCGATGCGTTGGTCGCCTTTTGCTGCTGTAATCATTTATTTTAAAATCAGCGGCTTTTGGGTTTTAATTTTTTATTTTTTATTTCTTATTTTATTTCTATTTCTTTCATTTTTTATTTTATTTTTTATTTTTTCCTTTACTTTATGTAATTGCTGCTTAATTACAAAGTAATTAAAATGCGTCGCATTTTTGCCTCTGTTATTTATTTTTTATTTTTGTGGTTTTTTAACTTTTGGTTTTTCCTATTTATATTTTTCTTGGCATTGTCTTGGTTTCTTTTTTTTTCCATTTTTTTTTTTTTGTATTTCACAAGGCAAATGTTCCAGAAATTGGGTCAAGAGCTGACACAGAAGTCGTTGCTTTTATGGCATTTGATTCTCCACTTAATCGATGAAGCTTTTTTTTCCGCTCTGCTTGACTTTCCATTGCATAATCATGATCATCATCATTATGCTGATCATCATAATGATGTTGGTCATTTAAGTTTGTTGTCCACTCGGCGCCCCAAATGTCCACTTGAACTGCATTTAGGCCTTTCGGTGGATGATCAAGTGCAGGGCACAGCAAAGGTTCAAGACAATTCCACTTCCAAATGCACATGAGAAATTCATGTTAGATACACTACATTTTCATGGGTATTACGAATTTGGAGAATTCTTTTTATTTATTCCCATTGCTACGTTTGTAGTTATGTTATGCCAATTATCATAAATTTTCGGTTGATATGTGAGAATCTAAATTATAGTTCACATTAAGAAACTATGAACAAAAATGTCTGGGGTGTGGCATTTGCTTAGTTAATCGAGCAATTAAAAAGAAATTCGATGCTATCGCCTAATAAACAAATATCTAATTATCAAATTTGCTAAGCATTTAGACAAAATACCTATAAATTAATGCCCACAAAGGAGGAGGCAAGAAACAGGCAATTATAATAAATTTTTTAAATGAAAATAAATTTAATTGTTTTTTTTTAAATAAATTTTCATTCTTTTTTATATCGAAAAAAATAAGAGTTAAATTATATCTAAAGACTTCAGATCCTTTCATTTTGTTACGTTGAGGAATCCTTAATTGAAAAAGGAGTGTATTAAAAGATTCGTTGAACTGCATTTATTTTTATTTTTATCGCCGAAGTTTTCTGTGTTTGTTTTTCACAACTGACGACCATTTAAATTGTCTTCAATTGCGCCCATTGCATAATTAAGACAACACTTCCAACTGGCCACAATTTCGGTCCAGCTGTCCATCCACCTGTCCGTCAGTCAGTCAGTCAGTCTGTCTGTCTGTCTGGCTATCTGTCTGCCTGCCTGCCTGTCTGCCTGCCTGCCTGTCTGCCTGTCTGTCTATCTGTCTGACTGTCTGCTTTAACGTCCGTCCAACTATCTTTCTTTCTCTCCATCCATTTGCCCATTTGACTGACTAACTGACTGACAGGCCATCAACATCAACAAAATGCTCAACACCAAACGGACAACAGCGACAACAACGACAACAGCAACAGCAACAACAACAACTAAAATAATAACAACAACAGCGACAACATCAGCAGCAACAACAACAACAACAACAACAACAACAACAATGTTGTCGATTGCTATGGCTTTCCCATTACTTTTGCCGGACTTTGGGCTAATCCGTGGCAACATTTTCGATGCATCATCGCATAATCAAAGAGCCATAAAAACCAATAATCATTATTAAGCAAAACAAGCCAATTAATGCTGCAGCCACAACACCAACACCAGCAACACCAGCAACACCAGCAACACCAGCAACAGCAACAGCAACAACAACAACAACAACTCCAATAACAGTAATTAAATGAAAATAAAACACTCCTAAGATTCGGTTAACTTTACAGGCGGCTCGCAGCTCAGGTTGAGTAGGAAAAACAACAACAACAATAAAAACAGCAACAACAGAAGCAGCAGCAGCAGCAGCAACAACAACAACAATAAAAACAACTTAAAACAGCAAACAGGTCTACCTCTGGGCACAACTCACACTCCCCTTTAATCCATATAAAGTAGGTAGACGAGGGGCTGGATAGCCGGTGGGAGTGGGTAGAGGGATGTGGTAAGGGGTGGTGGGTTGAGAAGGAGGAGGTGGAGGTGGAGGAGAAGTAGGGGGACACACAGCGGGTATATCTATAATTGCAGCTGGCCGCATGCTTGTTGCTAATTTTGCCATTTGCGTGTAATAATAAAGCGATAAATTGTGGCAGCGGCAGCAAAGGAAAAATGAAATAAAAATAAATACATAAATTTATAAATAAAATATGCAAAAAGCTGCTAAAAAAAAAATTAAAGAAAAACTTAAGTAAAAATAAAAAAAAAAAAAAATATACAATAAACCGGGAAGAATATTCAAGTCATGTCGGCAATTAGTGTTTAAAATCGGCTTGTTCGAAAAATTTCAAAATATTACTCATACGCAGCGTTGAGAATGACATTGGGTTTGGGAGTCGCTGGGGTGATGATGATAAATAACATGAATAAATGAAATGAATAATGTGAGTAATGTGAATAATGTGAATCAAAGTGCGTCCTTTGCAACAATTTGAAACTTGAAATTCGCAGTGAAAGTTGTGGCCAGATATTTGTTGTTGTTCAGCTACTGTTCAAATCAGCAACAACACCAGCAGCAATAGCAACAACAACAGCAACAAAAGTAGCAACAACAACAACTAACATCGAACTACGATTCAAAGTGAAGCCCAACCTAGGGCAATATCGTGTTGCCGATCGTTTGAATTGATAAAATGAAAAGCAGAAAAAAGCAAAGTACAGCCAAGAGAGAAAAAGAGAGAAGAAAAAAATGAGAGAAACGAGAGCGAGGGAGAGGGAGAGGGAGAGGGTAAATAAAAATATACTGAGCCGTTGCCAGCGGGGGATTTGGGTAAAAATACTTGGGTCCGCCTTTTTGGGCTTACGTATTAAATCCATGAGCTGCTCGAGAGGAAACACTTGGGGTCAACGCTAATTGATTTGGAAAGGCTCTCGGGTCGGTCAGTGGCTGGGCACACAATTATCCATAAATGATATGCTCAAGGTGCGCCAGATCCAGCCAATCGGTTACCGCAAAAGAATCGATCAACGATAATCGACATTCCCAAAGAATATTTCAAAATCTTGTAAATTCCTAAAATTTAATCACAAAGGCATTACAAAGCAATAAAAAAGTGCTTAAGAGTGAGAGAATATATTTATCGATAATTTATCGAACTTACTGAGAAACAGAGATTAAGCGTTCTACATGCATATCAGACGATACAACAAAATTTAAATAAAAATGGCTCATATATCAATTTTTCGATAACCAATCGATTATTGGCACAAGCAACCAGTGCATTTAAAAATAGAAAAAAAAACTAAGTTTTTAATAATGTTAAAAGTAGAATTACTTATATTGTCTTGAGTCTTGAGTCTTGTCACCTCATCTTCTTGTTTAGAGTAAATTCGATCTTCTTTTTTATAGTCACAATAAGTGATGAGTAATTGCACGATGATTTAAGCATTATTCATCAATCGATAACTTATCAAATATATGAACGAAACCTCACATATTTACTTAAGAGTTTTCTTTTTTCTATCTAAGCCTGAGAATGACTAATAACTCAAGATATTAAAAAAAAGCACTCCAAGGCTGCCGATGACAGATCAAATATTTATTATCGATACTTCGTCGAGTTCTTAAGCAAAGCTTTCGGACTTAAATCAAATAATTTTTCCATAAATAATATCTATCTTGTATTAGAGATTAACAAATATCGAATAACGAATAACAAATAATTAATGAATGTCACGCATCATGTATTTTATCGTTATCGATAACAAGAAATTAAAATAAATTGAGCTCCCTTAATTCCCATAAAAGGCACTTTAAATTCCATGTCATGCATTTAAAATCGATTTAAATACGTTATTTGGATATGTAATCCCATATTATGGGCCCAAGTTCTTACGTAAATCCCCTCCTATACCCCTCCCAACCCTGGGGCATGCCCGTTTCCCCCTGTTACATGCCCAGGAGATAATCCATTACCTACTCCATTGGCACCCATTTCACCAACGCATCGGTCATCATCCAAGCGAATGGAAACTATTTCGATTAGCCATGGCTAAAAGTGGATGTTTCCCATGGCCATGGATGGGTCGAGTCACTGGTCAGTGGTCAGTGGTCAGTAGTCAGTAGTCAGTGGTTGGTCTCTCTCTCTTTCAATCAGTCTCTTTCCCTTTCTCTCTCTCTCTCTCTCTTTCACTTCAATGAAAATTCAGTTGATTTTCATGTACATTTCGAATTTCAAAAATATTTCTCAGTGCGTTTCATTTAAAAGTTTAAAGTTTTTGGCTCCGGCTTTGGCTTTGGCTTTAGTTGGCATTTTAAAATGTCCGGCAATATGGTCATCCGTCCGTCCGTCCTGCTGTCTGCCCGTCTGGCAGTCCAGCTTTTCAGTTGTCCATCAGTCCGGCTGTCCAGTGGCTCGGTTTGCCATTTGAAGTACTGAATTTTTCATGTGCATTTAATTAGTTGAATTATGGCTGAGAAATGTGGCAGCACCACCACCAACAACAACAACAACAACAACAACAAAAGCAAAAGCGACAAAAGCAACAACAACAGCAACTACAACAACAACTGACCATTGTGCGCACAGTGGATCGCATTAACCAAACACAATTTAATAGCAAAAGAAAACTAACTGAAAAACAATAATAAAGTAAACACATTTGCCATATTATGCGACAACTTTCGCAAAAAACCAAAACTAAAAAAAATACCAAACTTCAAAAAAAAAAACAAAATTAAAAAAAATTAAAAAAAAAAAAAATTACTTCAGTTAAAGCCGAAACATTTTATGGACTGACCGACGACTCTTTCTGAATGCCAATCAGCAATCGGACAATTGTCACCTTTCAAATTTTCAAACTTTTTTATTTATTTTTTTTTATTTATTTTTTTTTATTTATTTTTTTTTATTTATTTAATTTTTTTTTGATTTTTTTTTTTTCTTGGATTTTATAGAAAGCTTTGGTCAGGCTCATGTATCATATGCAAAACTGTATAGCTATGGACAAGGACGTGCCACGATGCGCACACCGATGCTACCCCTTCACCTGTCCCTTCACCCCCCAGCCCCTCGCCACTCCCCCAACCCTTTGGTAAGGGGGCAATCCAAAGCCAACGCCAACGGACGCTTGCACTTGTCGTGCACTAAATTGAGTTTAATTTCAATTTGGAGCTTCGTAGAAGGGCCGCCCGTGAGCTAAGCAACCTCCAAACTCAAGTGAGTAATGCTACGAATGGCTGTACACGACTAACAGATACCCTACAGTTGGGGGAACTTCAAATTGAGATATGCCAAAGCAAAACTAATAAGACTTAATAGCTCCTAAAAAAATATCCCGTGTCTATGGAAAACGTATCTAAGTCTTCAGATTTGCATCTTTAATTTATTCAAGTTTTATTTCTATGTCATGATGCGATTATCATCAGATTAGGAGATTATCAGATTATCAGATTATCAGATTCCCAATTACTCTCAGCCTCTGTTAGATTTATAGGTAATAAATTCTTTCCACACTTTCTCAACTCTTCATGACTTTTTCATATCTTTTTTCTTTCTCTAAGAATTTTTTAATCATTTTATTTTTTTTTTTCCTTAAAAACCCAAAGTTATATAAATTGAAATCCTCCTGTTTGACTACAGATCGTAAAGTAACGAATGTAATTCCTGAGGTGATCAAGTATATATATTCTATATGCAGATTCTGAAGTCTGGAGAAGTCTCTTCTCACATGTCGCATAGTCACCCCGCCTGTCAATATACCCCAAGCCGCGTGCCTTTTATGGTCAAGGGGTATACAAAACTGAAATAAAACCGCAGATTAAAATCTCGAGTTTTTCCACAATTTTTCTTTACGTAGTGTAGGTATTTTATTTTATTTTTATTTAGTTTTTTTTTTCTTCGTTTCTTCTGTCAGTCTGATGTCGACGTCAGACGGCGACTTGACCCAGTTAAATTTGTTGATGTTTTTTCGGTTTTTTTTAAAGGTTTTTTTTTCGGTTTTTATTTGTTCTTCCACATTGTAATTAGTGACGAGAATTGTTTGTAATGAGACTGAAACTGAAATTGAGACTCGGAGGTATGAAAAAAAAAATAAAGAAAAATATAAAAAAAAAAATTGTAAAAAATAAATGGTAAAAAAAATATACACTTTTAGTGGGTCGCGTCTTGTTGTTGCTTTGTGTTTATCCAAATTGTGGGCATAATTAAAAAATTGCCGACATAATTAGTCTACCGACTGTGAGCCGGTGTGTGTGTGTGTATTAGTGAAGTTTAAAGTTCAAATTGTGTGTTGCAAGTAAAGGGCGACCCTCCTCTCATACAAAACGTGAAGGACATTTCAAAATGATATCAGATTACAGGTCAACGTCAGGTTAAAGTACGACCCATTTCCGGTACTTTTTTTTTTTTTTAAATAAAATCTATGAAGGGTCGTTGGGTTGGAGGGAGCGAGGGAAGAGGGAGGAGGGAGTAGGGAGTAGGGAAGGGTGGGGTGATCTTCTGGAGTGTTGACGGACACGTGCCCATAGATAACCCAATGGAAATCTCGCAGCTCGTTAACTGAAAGTGAACGAAAGTGAAAACGCAGATATATCAACAAAAGTCTAATCAGTGCAACTAAGTAAGTAAAAAGTGGGCAACAAGCAAAGTACACACACACAGCACCAACAACAACAACAACAACAATCCACATATCATGCTCAAAACTCTCTTTCTGTGTCATTGACAGACGTTGGGTCGTTTTTTCGTTTGACTGACAAATGAAAACTCAATTGGCTATCGCGAGACAATCAAAAGACGAAGACAACGAGATGCTGCCATTTGTTGTTGTTGTTGTTGTTGTTGTTGTTGTTGTTGTTGCTGTAGCTGTTGTTGGTTTGGGTTGTGTTTGGGTTGTTGCAAACATTACACATTACAACTGGGCAAAAGAAATGACAACAACTGCAACAACCACACACGAAAATTCACTTTCACTCATCGCTCTTTTAATTTCTGAAAACGTCATCTTGTCGTTTGACGCTACAACAACAACGACAAGAGCAACAACTACAACAACAACAAGGAAAGTAAACAACAACTACAACAACAACAACAACAAGGAAAGTAAACAACAACACAAACATTTAAGAAATGTCGCTGATTGATGCGCAACACTGATCCGAACGCCAGAGGGCGCTTTAAAGTAGAACAAACGAAATTTGTCAACGCCTTGACAAACCGCCCAACTCCCAACCCCCAGCCCCCTACCTGGCCACCCAACTCCTTATCCCTCCCCCTACACACACTCCTTTGCTCTGATGGCTTGGCCGTCGTTTTTTTTGTTTGGTTTTTGACACACCTCTGCCCACCGTTACCCCATCCCCCACCTTTCGCTCCTCTCCTTCCCCATCCACCACACATCCCATCTTCATCCTCCTCATCCTCTGCAGCCTCCGCTCCTCCGTCTTCTTCACCTACACCCACTTCGCACTACTCCTGGCTATCCAATTAAATGCAAATTTTTTGTAGAAATCGTTGCCAGCGGCGCTGCAACTGCAACCAAAAGATGCAAATGCCAGTGGAACTCATCGAAACGGAGATGGGGAAGACCGAGAGAGAGGGAGAGAGATAGAGATACAGATAGAGACTGAAACTGAGACTGAGATGGAGATAGAAGTGGTGGTGGTGGTGGTGGTGGTGGTAGACAGACGGACCTCTGTACTAGCAGCTTTGTAGTTTTCCTTTGGCTCTCGTCTCTTTGGGCCTCGGGTCTTGGGTCTCGGGTCTCGGGTCTCGAATCTTGGGTCCAGTTCCACTGGCTGACCACCCACATGGCCGCTTGGCGCTACAAACGTCTCACTTCGGCGGGGCAGTTGTTGAAATTTATGTGCATTTTGATGAAAGCGCCAACATCATGTGGGCGTGGAACAGTTGTACGGGGCGGGAGGGGTACAGCAATGGCTGCGGGACGGGCGAACAGAGCGGCAAGTGGAGGGAGGCAGAGGAGCAGGGGAACAGGGGAGCGGTATGCACAAGGCATCCGAAAGCGTTTGTTTTTCTTTCTTCAGAAGTTGAAGATATATGTATATATTTGTGAAGGCGGAGTAGGTGACTGTAATGTGAGGTAGAAGGAGGGGGGGACAGGGGTGCGGCGTATGGGGGTGTGGGAGGATAGAAGAGAGATCTCTTCAATATTTATAACTTTTATTGCTTGTCTTTAGATTGTGTCTGCTTTTCAATGCATGAGTGTGTCTGTCTGTCTGTCTGCCTGCATGTGTGTGTGTGTGTGTGTGTGTTTGTGTGTGTCTATCTTTGGCGATTTCTCGCACTTGAGCAATGAAAATGGGAATGGAAATCGATAAGGCAATGAAAACAATCGAAGAATTGCGATTGTGAGCATCGAACTTGAAATCGATTCGATTATGTAAGAAGTTTTGCCATGAATTAAAAAGCGCGGAAAATCAAACTTAAGTGAAAACAAATAAGCAATAAAATAAACTTCAAATTAAAGAAAATTTAAATAAAAAAATGAAAAACTGGAAAAACCTTTGTGAAGAGTCGATAAATAATGTGAAGTGATCAAAATTTGAAGAATGGAAAGGAGCAGCGACACAAGAACAGAGAAGGAAAGCGAAAAAGCCGTTAAAGAAATATAATAAATTGAGTTAAAAAAAATAAAAAAAAAAAATTAAAAATAAAAAAAAATTAAAAATAAAAAATTTAATTAAATCTTAATTTTTTTTTAAATAAATAAAGTTACACAGAAAAATTTCTTATGTTAATGGAAATTAAAAAAAAAACTTCAAAAATATTCCAAAATTATAAATGAATAAAAAATGAATAAATATAGATAATTATATTATAATATAATAAATTAATATAAGGAAAAAAATAAAAATAGAAAAAATATAAAATATTTTTGATGTTTCATAAATAAATAAATTAAGTTAAAAAAAGCCATCAATGAACTAAAAACAGTTGAAAAGAACAGATATATACTATATATATAGTATGTACTATATATATAGTATGAAAAATGATATGATAGATCTTAAGATTGATACTGTATACAATCTATGGAGTAACTGCTGCCTTCTGTAATGCGATCCTCAGTTTAATAACAATATATTATATATTAATGATCGGGTATCTAAGGGTTAATTAAACGCTGCACAGTTGGATGATCCGTGCGATCTATGCAATCATGGGATGATTGAGTGATTGATAGTCTATGGTTGATGTGAATAATGATACATCACGTAAGGGGTAATTGTCAGATATATAAAACTTCCAATAGAATCGAGTAAGTCGAATAAATAGGGCACTTTATGGCCCAAATAATAATAATATTAGAACCCAAGTGAAATATGATCTAGGGGATCAATTAAAAAATACTGTTACTTTAGGTATAAAAGATATAAAGTATTATTTTATCATATATATACCAAATATATTTTATTTATTTTTTGTTCACCATTTTTAGTTCAGAGGAGCAAATTTTAGATCAAATCGACCAGATAATTAAATACAATTTAAGAAATGATCAAAAGTTAAAGATCTGAAAATGTGAAGTACAGATTTACTTTTATCGACCAAGTCATTTTATTTTAATGCAAAAAATGATGGAAAAACTTGAAACAAGTTTTTCTCAAAATGCCTTTAGACAATTCCTAACAAGATATAATTTGGAGGCGACTAAAAACAGAACTTGAACGTTGTAAAAAAGATAAATGATGCTCAGCGATGAAAGACGAACAAATATTAAAAAAAAAAAAAAAAAATGAAAAAAAAATGTGAAAAAAAACTAGCTCTAAGTATAGATCGTTAGTTTAAATACGAGATCATTTTTAGTTAGTCTCTTGAGTTGCACACAAATAGAACTCAAAACTTGACCTGTCTGCCAAGCATATATCATATCTTTCATAGGCCAATGCATTTGTTGCACTTCTCGCCAGACTCCAGACTCCAACAACAACAACAACAACAACCACAACAACATCAACTGCAGCAATAACAATAACAACAACAACAAACGTTGTTAGCCCTAAGTCAGCGCACGAAAGCAAAAAAAAAAACAAAACACAGAAATAAAAACAAAAACAAAAAAAAAAAAAAAAATACATCGAAAAATTTATGAGCGAAGCAAACGAAGTCGAGAGTTGGAGTCGAGATCCGAGTGTTGCGAGAGGCGTGTGGCGGGTGGCGAGTGGCGGTTGGCACAGGGAGGGAGGCAAGACTCTAGAGGCGGGAGGCAAGAGTCTAGGGGCGAGAGTCTAGAGTCTAGAGTTGATGTTAAAGTCCAAGTCATTGGACTGGACTGACATTGCGGATCTTAGCGTTTTCCCATTTGGAACTTTTTGGACTAGCCCATAGAAACTGCCAGATCTGTGGCTTGTCTTCTCTGTTTCTGCAATACGAGCCTCATTATGATCAGCACTGCCTTCGCCATTGCCATCGCCATTAACATCATCATCATCATCATCATCATCATCATCATCATCATCATCATCATGATAATCATCATCTTCGTTTTAAATACCCTATGGTTTATGCTGCGAAGAGGTTTATTTTATTGCCGCCAAAGGCACAACTACAACAGAATTAAAAACTTTTAGTTCTATAAAAAAAATATATTAAATTTATTTTAAAAAAGTCTCTTAATTTTCTCATTAAAAATTAGCTTAAAGCAGCGCAAAAATTAATTAAGAAGCGCAATGTTTATTTGCAACTTTTAACCCTTTTTAATAAAAAAAATACTTTTTCTATTTAATAGAAATTTTCTCTCAGACAGTTTAAAAAAAGCACTAAATATTGCCAAATTGTTATTAGATTTTATAGGGAGTACTTTTATACATAAATCTGATCAAAGAATATCCTTAAATCATAAACAAACTAAAAAAAAAAAGACAAATGACAAACTTGACTTTTATGACCAAGAAGGATCTACCCAGCGATATATAATACTTAATATACCAGACCATTTTAGTATATAATAAGAATGGACTACCAAACCAAATCTTTGTAAAGGATATCTTTAAATCCTGTCTACCAAGCTCTCAGCTCTTATAAGGTTTAAACTATGATGTATTTTTTCTCATTTATTTCTTTTATTTTCTACCGAAATACTTGACGCCTGAGCTACCAGCTTTAGAGGGTATCCTTAGGTCGAGCAGTGCAAATCCTGCAATTGGATTTTCTCTGTTTTTTTTGGGGCTTGGCAATGCCAATAATGTGGCTCACTTCAATTGTTCCAAATTAATTTGTTTCCTTTTGTAATTAAATTTCGAGCTCAGTTTTGTCCGTTATTGCTGTTCTCGCAGTTGTTGTTGTTGCTTGGAGTTGTTGTTGTTGTTGTTGTTGTTGTTATTAGTATAAGTGTTGTTGCTGTAACTGCTGTGCAGCTATACGAATCGGGTCAAGATGTGGAATCGACCTTAATCACAATTTGTGCGCAATTTCTTTGAATGTCTCGTCGCTTCACCTTCAAAAACAAAGTACATATTTTTTTTTGTCCATATCATGCCCGCAGCTTTGATAGCGTTTCATTTGGAGCGGAGAATGTGTACGGTGTACGGTGTACGGGTACCCCACATGCACACAATTGATGGTCAAACAATCCCCAAGAGCCTCACCCACCCAACCCAAGCATCGGGATTGTCTTCTATTCGCATAATTCCGACTGATTTTCAGCATTATAAAATTTCTTGTCAATTCATGGACTTTAATTGCAAGTTGTTGTTATGAGAGGATTACAGTGTTTCCATTGGGCAGTGTGTGTGTGTGTGTGTGTGTATGTGTGTGTGTGTGTGTGCTTGTATCTGTGTGTAATATATGGCCTGCGGCAAATGTTCCTCTCTCCGTTGTCTTTACAATTTGCCCATTTGCCTACCAATGCCCCCCCTTTGTCTCTCGGCCCCTCAATTTATCCTACACTTCCCTTCCCTTCCCTTCCCTTACCTTCTCTTTTACCCTTCCTCTTTTCTCACTTCTCCCTCCTTTCTCCAACTCCCTCTCCCTCTCCCTCTCGCTCCTCTCCTCTCTCCACGCTCCCTCGCCCTCTCCCGGCCTGTCTGGTCCAACGATTGATGTGCTTATGCAATGCAACCCTTGCCCCAGTCTTTGGTCTTTCGGTTTTGCAACCTTATCGGCCTTATGCGCATCGCTGGCTTTGAAGTTCAGTTCCAGGCACGCAAATATCAAAAAGCGATGCGGGCCAAATAACAACAATTATGAATGCCAATGCCGGGTATGTACGACCAGCAGTTATCCTTGACCACAAATTCCATTTGACAGACTTAAAAATTACTTACATTTTTCATTAACTCAATTTCAGCTCGAATCTAAAAATTATCGATTGGTTCATAAGCAACATATTGATCGATAGTTCGATAAGTTGTCTCATCGATAAATAAGAAACTGAAACCATCAATAGCAACTATCGAAATCTAAACTGGATATAAGTTTAAATAAAAAATGTAGCTATCGATTTCAAACTATCAAACTATCGATAGCTATAACTATCGATATCATCGCTTAATTTAATTTACTTAACAGGGTATCCGAAACGAAACCCCATTGAACCCCGTTGACCCCACACTGTCCCCTACGCCTACACAATAGAAAAGTCATATACAAGCAACCAACAGACACACACACACACACTCAAAGAAACACACACACACATACAGCACACAGCCATAGAAAATCAGCTTTCAAATGAAATTAAAATTTTTATCATTTTGGCTAATTTCTGCTGCATGGAAAGTCGAGAGGCGAAAATCCGCGAGCCCCAAAACCAAAACACGCAAAACTAAAGTGCAAAATGTCGCGGGACGCGATAAATTGAAACGCCTGCGGAGCGGAAATGAATGTGAATGAAGGTCCTTAAGCGTCCCCTCAAGCAGTTGACGTGTTCCCGTACGAAACGTTACGGAACAGGACAAAACTCACTTTTTGGACTTCAAACAAAAAAACAAATAAAACAAAAGCTAAAAAAAAAAAACAACACAATAAAAGAAAAAAAACGAAAAACCAAAAAACAAAAAAAAAACAAAAATAATAAAACAGACAAAAAAATCCATTTGCCGCAGTCTAGACAAAAATTTCTGCAACTGCAACTGACTGGATGGCTGGGCAGGAGGGTGGGTTCAAGGACTGCAGGGATCTGGGGTTGTAGGGTTATACGATTGTAGGGCTGAAAGGTTGCCCGGCCAGGACCGAGCGGGGGAGAGGGAGGGGGTCTAGGTGTGACGTGGCTGCCAAAAAGGACATTAAATCATTCGGCACGTAAAAGCCAGACCCTGGCCAAGGCTCTCTGACAATGGGAAGGGGCCAGACAAACAAGGCTAACTGTTTCGAGTATCACTCCTTATATGTAACTGGGTGTGTTTATGTATATATATATATGTGTGTGTGTGTGTGTGTGTGTGTGTTTTGATTGTATCTATGTGTGCGCTGCGCCAAATAATAGTAATTTGGCTAATTCAAAAATTGCAGCTATCGACGCTTTGCCTCGACCATTGCTTTTGGCTCGTTGGCGCTTCTAGCCCTGAACTTGAAAACTGAAAGCCGAAAACGTAAAACGGAAAACGGAAAACAGAAACGGAAAACAAAAAACAAAAAACTGAAAATGTTGAAATTTGTTTTTTATTTATTTATTTTTTTTTTTGTTTCTTTTGGTGGGGTTTTCTCTGCCCTTTTTTATGTGTCTTTGGGCTGACAAAGTGAAAATTAAAAACTATTCTTGTTATTGTTTTATTCGTAACGAGGCACCGAATCGTTTATGCCCTTGAATATGCGCTTCAAGCACAAACAAAATATACAAAAAATATTTAAAAATAAATATAAAAAGAGATAATAAAACAAACTAAAAGAAAAATTAAAAAAATAATATATTAAATAAAGTTTTGTTACAACCGAACAAATTGTTTAGCTGATGGTTGCCATGGCTTTCATATGATAGAGGGACACACACGAGGGTTTCATTTGATTAAGGGTTTTGGGGTAAACACAGGACAATAGATACCTGGCACTATATCATGTGATACCTGAGGAATTTCGGGAGCCGAATACAACAGAAAAAAATACATATAAAAAAACAAACATAATCAAATTTAAGTACAAGCTCAGGGACATCAGAATTTGCCAAAATAAATTTCTAGTTCTCAAGGACTATTTAAATTTTCTTATGATTAATTTAAGAGGAGAAACAAAATAAAAAATAAAAAAAAAAGTAACTACATAAAAAATCAGCTACCAACAGTATCTAAAAAAAAATCAGTCATTTATAAAATATATTTTTAATTCTTGACAACTTTCCAAATCAATAAATTTTTTGGTAAAAAACCAAGACAGTTCGAAAAAAAAATTAAATAAATAATTAAAAAAAATCAAAATTTAAAATAAATCTAAAATCTTTAAAAGTTTAGATAAATGAAGCTTTCCAGAGGCAGAAAAATATTGCCTTCAGGTCAGGATAATAAAAACAATATTATATATTACACCATAAATTATATATAAGATTATAAAATAATTGGAATAAAAAAAAAATTATAATTATAAAAATAAAAAATAATAAAATTATAATAATAAAAATAATAATATAATAATAATAATAATAATAAAAATAATAATAATAATTGTAATACATACAAAACTTAAAAAAGAAATTAAATAAGAATAAATTTAAATTAAAAAAATACAAATTATATATATTAAATAAAATAAATCCAAGATATTTTAGTGGTATAAAAAAAAACTAAAAATAAAGTAATTAAATTGCGAAAACTTCATTTCCTTCAATTCTTTATTACGCTTTGCTCGTAAAGTATCCCAATTGTCTCTTTCCTTTATTATTTTTCCTTCTAAAAATGTAACTAAGACTTAAAATTAATTGCTGAAAGGACCAAAAACATTGCAAAGTTCGAATGGCCGTTTGAAAATGGATGAAAAACTAAATGTAAGTTCTCTGTGCGAAGGGCGGAGCCCAAGGGGCGTATGAGTAATCTACACACATGGCACACAATTCATACGCCCCGTGGGCAGGACTGACCAGACAGCCAGCTGGACAGCCAAACAGATGGAGTGGAGTGGAATGGAGTGGAACTACGCAGAGGCACTTATAAAGTGTTTTTAATGACCAAATCAAGAATGGCAGAGGGAAAAAAGACGCGCAACTGCGGGCGAATAAAGGCGGACCCGTCTAAGCAAACAATGTTTGCGGCTTTAATTAAAGAGCAAGGAAATTAAAAAAGAAGAAACGAATTTGCATTACCAAAGAGTCAAAACAGCAAAAAAAAAATTGTGTAATTGAATTGAATTGAATGCAGATGCAGATGCAAATGCAGATGCCGATGCAGACGTCGATGCAGACGCCGATGCAGTTGCAGTTGCAGAGGACTGGAGCATTGGCAGCAGCAGCAGCAGAGGCAGCAGAGGCAGCAGAGGCAGCAGAGGCAGCAGAGGCAGCAGAGGCAGCGGAGGCAACGGAGGCAACGGAGGCAACGGAGGCAACGGAGGCAGCGGAGGCAGCGGAGGCAGCGGAGGCAGCGGAGGCAGCGGAGGCAACGGAGGCAACGGAGGCAACGGAGGCAACGGAGGCAACGGAGGCAACGGAGGCAACGGAGGCAACGGAGGCAACGGAGGCAACGGAGGCAACGGAGGCAACGGAGGCAACGGAGGCAACGGAGGCAACGGAGGCAACGGAGGCAACGGAGGCAACGGAGGCAACGGAGGCAACGGAGGCAACGGAGGCAACGGAGGCAACGGAGGCAACGGAGGCAACGGAGGCAACGGAGGCAACGGAGGCAACGGAGGCAGCGGCAACAACTACTTAACAACGCGGAAATGTGGCTGACTAGTCACTAACTAAGACTGTAGTTGGTTCAATTGAATTATTATGCAATTAGCAATTAGCATAAATTGAATCAGAGAGCGAAAAGTGACTTAAGAATGCCAAAACGCCAAGCAGCAGCACCAGCACCAGCGGCAGCGGCAGCTACAGTAAACACTCGACTAGGTCAACCATTCATCATCGTCTAACCAATTGCTCAACGGGGTGCGTTGAAGCGTTTCCTATAGGCTCAACCATTATAATCATCATCATCTTCATTCTCCTCATCCTTCTCATCGTCATCATCATCATCATCATCAATATGAATATCATTATGATCATCATCAAGGTAAGATCCATTGTGTCATCTGGCAGATTTTGCTTTTGTTTGTCCATTTGACATCACATTTTGCCAGGCAAATAATGAAAATTTGTTTCATTGTTGATATTTGCATTTCGCAATTCCAATTGAGACCACGTTGGGCATAAGAACAGCACCGCATGTCTAATGGAAGCCATTGCCTACCAATGGTATATCTTAACATTCCAAATGAAACCATGTTTCAAGTGCTTGGTGCCTGATGGTGATTTCATCATCATCTGCATGCGGGCACGAGCTGTTCCGTTCCGATCCGTTTCCAACTTCGAACCTACAGCCACCTCCTCCCAACCCTCAATCTCCCCCTCCTCCTCCTCGTTCCAATCTTCAAGCTACAACCTTCTCCTTCATCTGTCTATCCAACTATCCAACTATCCAGCTATCCGACTATCCAACTATGCATCCATCCACCCACCCACAAGAGCTGCTCAAGTACATCTTATGATGTAAATCGCAGCAACACAAGCAATCGCAGCCATCGGTGGTATCCATCCACAAGCATCCACAATCCATTGCCTTCGGCTCTGCGTCATGGGCCCATGATTCTGTGTATACTCATGGGAGTCAAAGTCCAAAATGCGAATGCTCTATAAATAGGCAAACAACTGCTCCTCAACAACGGCAACCTCGCAAAGCAACTCCGCAGCTCCGCAGCTCTGCAGCTCTGCAGCTCCGAAGATGCCCCCACCAGAGAGCCAACAAACTGTAAGCAATCTGGCTTAATCATGTGAGAAACTAACCAGCTAACCAGCCAGGCCAAAGACAACAATAAGCCAAAAAAAATACATTAAAAAAGTAAAGAGTTTAAAGAAAAACAAAAGCTTACTTGCAACGTTGTTGCACACACATACACACACACATACACACACACACACTCAGACGCACACATACAGACAGACTAAAATCAAGTTTTTGGTTTCTGCAATGACGACGACAACAAGAAGCGCTCAAAGTGTTCTGTCCAGATCTTCTGTATGACTCAACCAACTCTCACAGCCATTAAACAAACAATAACCCAAGATGGCAATCAGGTGATGCGCTAGTCGACGACAGGATACCCTTTTGAAAAGGATACAGGCAATGCAACTCCTTTCATACCTTACCTAGAACTTTAAGAGGAAGGAACTGCATTTGGATCAAGAGTCTGAGAAGATTTACCCAGTATATGCCCACTATTTACCCACTATTTACCCACTATTTACCCACTATTTACCCAGTATTTAAGACAAAAAATAGCAAATTAGAAAAAGTTCAAAATGCAATGAAGATCGATTAAAAAAATGCAACTAAAATAATTAAAAACCATTATCCTCAGTAGGGATTATTCTTTTGAAAGTAAAAGAAGAAGAATAAAAGATCTTACATTCCAAAAGGGATCATCTATTAATAGGAAATGATCCTGGACTTAAGCAGGCAACAGTTTTCACTATTCAATGCCAGACAAGTATCAAAAATGCATTTCCTTCGCTGAAAGTTGTTAATTTGAAATAAACCAGAAAATAAATAACAATAAACGATAGTTAGAAACTCGCTAAACGATAGTTAAAAAATGCCGATAGTTAAAGAACGTTTAGCCTGGAGGAAAAAGTAAATTAACTTTAAAAACGATGCCAAGTGCACGAATAACAAGGAAAAGTGCACTTTTCGGAAGGAACTAGTTCGTTCTTTTGGTATTCCAAAGAGCTTAAGCTCTGTGCTTCCCGTTGTTAAGGAAAGTTATTGGATTTGGTGGCACTTCGTGCAGATTCCATGAGCTGGCAACATGGAACTGGCATAGCAACTGTCAAGAGACAACTGACTGCCGCTTGCCGCTTGTCGCTTGCCGCTTGCTGCTTGCCGCTTGCCGCTTGCCACTGGACGAGAGGAAACGTCGTTTCCTGGAAATGCACTAAGCGGAGCTCAGTAGCTGTTTTTGGGCTGCCAAAGAGGTTGAGGCTGTGCGTATCCACGAAGGAGCTGAGCGACCAATGAACCGGCTGGTCAGGAATCGTATGAGTAAGTCTTGGTTGACGTGGATGCAAGTGAATCACAGGAAACAGTTCCGAACACATGAGCAAACAGCACGTGTGTGTGTGTGTGTGTGTGTGTGTGTGTGTATATGTGTGTGTGTGTGAGTGTGTGTGGAAAATCTTGGGAAATTTTTCGACTGCTGTGAGAACGAAAGCGAAACAAGCGCGTGCGATGGGGCAAAGATTTGGCCCGTTGCACCTACACTTGCCACAGCTAATTAGGCGACTCGCATGAGCTGCGGAGGGTGGAGCAGCTTCGGCTGATGAAGACGGTGCAACAATAATGAAAAATCGCCGGTTTCCTGGCCTCAAGATAGACCTAAAAGGTGAACGAATAAGACAACTCAAAAAAAAAAAAAAAAATAGAGTGGAAAAAAGAAACAAACTTGTTCATCTTCAGCTAACGAGCCGCATTTGGAGGCAGCAAGCGAAGTTCAGGGAGCGAACGAGCGACGGGCAACGGGCCAACGGGGCAACGGGGCAACATGGGGACTGGGACGACTGGGCGAGCAGACAGGTAACAACTTTGGAAAAACTGTGTGGCAAGTGCAAGTGTAACAACAGCTGCTGGGGTGGGTGTAGGCCGGGCAAGACAATAAACAAATAAATTACATGAAAGCGGCTGCCACAGTTTATTTTTTATTTTGTGTTTTTGTTGTTGTTGTTGTTGTTGCAAGAAAAATGTGCAACGCCAAAACAGAAAGAAAGAAAGAAACGGAGATAATCACAATGAAGCGGCACGAAATGTGCAACAGCAACGCCAGCAGTGGCAACAGTGGCATCCTCATTAACCCAGACTGCAACCCCGAGACTATTGCAACGTACCCCCTCCCCCACCTGCCCCTCCCACACCACCATCCTCTTTACCCCGAACACTCTAACCCCTTGTCAAGCTCCTGTGCTCTGTACTGTGTGTATGTGTGTGTGTGTGTGTGTGTGTGTGATCTGTACTCTGTGCTCTAAAAGTGAAAGTCATGGCGCAAATGTTAAGAGCTTCCCCGCTCCACCCGCACCGCCCATAAAGAGTCATTGCTTGGAGCCAGTAAGTAATTGGCCAGTTGAGCTCATGGGTTAATTAAAACGCAAGCTACGCACTTTTTTCTTCGCTTGTCTCTATAAATCTATCTATCGAGTGTATCTCTCAATATACATTTGTATATGTATATGCATGGATGGGTATAGAGATGTATTGATGTACATGTACATGTGTACACAAAATCTATGTAAATATTTGTGTGACCGCAAAAGCCGCAAAAGGCGTCGCGTCGTGAAACGAGACGCATCCGTGAGATGCCTTTGAAATGTCTGCTTTATTTATTTTATTTCTTTCTTATTTTGTTTTATTTTTTATTTTTTGTCTGCTTCTCCTTCACCATCATCATCTATTACTCCCCTTCCGCCCCTCCCGCCCCTTTCCCCAATCATCTGTCTTCTTCTTCTTCTGCGTCAATGGACCTATAGATTTGCATTGAGTTTTTGATTTGATTTGCTTGGCGCACTTTTCACTTCATCATCTTCCGCATCGACTCCAGCACCGGGAAAGCTATAGAAAGCTGCTCCCAATGTGATTCAATAAATTTGCGAGGCGCTGGCAGCCACTTAAAGCTGATAGCTATATTTAAGTCGAGTCGATCTGATGGAGGAGGAGGAGGCTGCTGCGGCACTGACGGTGTATAGGCCAGTGGCAAGGCTCTTTTGTGGGTCACTTGTCAGGGGGCAAGGCTGGTGCGAAGGGGTGGGGGGGGGGGGGGGGGACGATCAGGTAAGTATGTTTATCGCTGAATATATTCGAGAGTCTGTTTGTGTGTGTGTGTGTGTGTGTGTGTGTGTGTAAGAGGTGGGCAGCCAATTGGGTCAAATCAGTTGCCCAGCTCATTACGAAGCATTGATATACAGCTGCCGTTTCCGCCCGAAGCTGCCACTTGAAGTTGCAACTTCAATTGAAATTTAATCAGCGCCACTTGCCGACGTGAGACGGAGACAATGCAAAAACTACAATAAATAAAAATAAAGATAAAAAAAGAAAAAAACTACAACATTTGCCGCTCGAAGGGTATGCCGGACTTTGCAGATCGCCTGTAACCGTGGGTCAAAGAGCATGGGAATTCGAAGTCCATATGTATCGAAGCCCACAAAGGCACAGAACTGATGGAACAAGCAGTGCAGTGCTGTGCTTCCTTCTGTCAACGCACTGCTTGCTATTAAAGCAGGAACACAGAGCATAGTATAAATCTTCCCCTGAACACTTCAAATCTAAAAGCGAGTGAAAGTGTCATCTCTTAAATAAATATTTTTAAAATCTATCTGGGAATATATAGATATACATATATATAAAGTATATAAGTACCGTTTCTTTATATATTCGATGACCTATGCCAAACATTATATTATACTCGTGGTAAAAGACTTGTATGTACACAGGGTATATAAAAATGAATTGCCACTTGGACACTTGGCCACTTGGTTGCTTGGTTGCTTGGTTGCTTGGTTGCTTGGGTGCTTGGCTACTCGGGTGCTTAGCTTGGCTGCTTGGCCTCGTCACGTGGGCATGACAGTTAACAAACCCTCCTAGACGACAACGACGACGACGATGACGACAACGGCGGCGACGACAGCGACGACGATGACGATGACGACGACGACGACGACGACGACTCAATAAACTAGCACTGGCCTATTGACAGAGCACACACGGAGCGCAGAGATTGAGATTGTGCAATGGGTGGGCAAGAATCTGAGCCTGAGACCCAGCTGGTCTGGCCTGACAGACCTTGCCGAACGGTAAATGTTGTAGTCTGTTAAGTGTTTCTGTATGTGTGCGTGTGTGTGTGTGTTTCTTAGTGTCTACCGGCAGGGGTGGGCAGGCTAACATTACCATAGCCCACATATGTAAGTAGATGGAATAGTGCTTGCTTGTAAGTAGTATGAGATAACTGCATTGACATGCTCTGAATACTGGACACTTATTGTAAATGCTGGTGCGGCAGCAATACCCTGTAAATAATTGACATTAAAAGCTCTTAAAGGTTTATTCTAATGAAAGACAATGTTTCGAAAGTTCATTAATATCTTCATTTGCAGCGCCTTTAAGCGTGTACAAAGCAAACGCGTCATTATTGTAATTTGTGGTATCTCAAATGATGTGCACTTTCATTGATCAAATGATCAAATGATATACGATTGTCTTCAAAACAAAGCCTTTTACCCGAAAAGAAAAACTAACGACGTGATCGTTCGATGAGACAGCAGAAAGAAGAAGAGCGAAACAAGGATTTCCGTATCTAACAGCAATGCACGCAAAGATGCCATATCGCGATATTACGATATTGCGAAACTTGCGAGACTTACGATATTCCGAATATCGATATTTAAAAAAAGTGCACGCTCCACCGATATTTTGCAGACCAAGCCCTTCAGAAGACAGCAAGGATATCGCATTAAGAAGTATCGATTGCCACATTTTATTAATCTTCAGCTATCGATAATACGAATAAATTACAATTATTCAAATAAATTATCGTGAACCCTTCGATCAATATAAAATTTGTAACGGAGTTCAGAGTGCAAAGGAGTTGCTAATGCCTGGGTAAGCGCGTGGTATTCAAACGTCTAGTATTCTTACTATTAATGTGGCACTTGCAGCAGCCGCGCGGTTGCCGCTGGCTTGAGAATGGCATTTTGATTTATTGGCTTGTTTTTGCGCTCAGTTTCGGCACCGACTTGGCTGTATTATGCAACCGGCTATAAAATGCAGTAAGGCAGCCAGGCGGGCGCTATAAATTCTCGAAATGCGTTTTTTGACTCGCTGATTTTTCCCACAATTTGCAAACAATAATGAAAACTGCTGCCTAATTAAATCAAATAAGCGCAACAAATAAAACTTTAAAAAAATATATCTTTACAATAAAAATGAAAACAATAACAAAAAAAAAAGGTAAGATTGTAATAAACAAAAACAAAAGCTAACTGAATTGCTGCATGCCACAAGTGGCCTGTCGGCGTACCGGCCGGCCGGCCGGCCGGCAACGACCGATAACAGCGGAACAAACAACAAAATTGGCAGCAAAAAGGCATCCAATTAAGGCCAATTTAGTTGCAGCAACGCTGTGCGGCGACACAAAAAATAATCAGTGGAAAAACGACAGCAACAACAACAACAACAAATAAAGCAACAAATGCAACTCTTCATGCAAATGAGAGCAAAGCGGCCGAGCAACAACCAAAAGTAACTCGATACAACCAACAACAACAACAACAACAACAACGGTGGCAAAAATTATGTATGCCCAGATATTTGTAAAAATTTTCTCATTTTTATACCCACTATCCATTAAAATTGGCCCAAAAGGGTATACAAATGCAGCGAAAAAAGCAACAGACGGAAGTTAATAAAAAATAAAGCTGTCACTTGGCATCTTCAAAAATGATCAAAATGTGAAATAGAAAAAATACCGAAAATCCGTTGAAATTATGCATAGCTACTTGAAGTCGGGCATCTGTAGGTATTATTCATCTTTGTTTTAGGACATTTTAGTGGGCATTTTTTAGTCGTTCATGATTTAGTGGAGAATTTCTGCTTATTTTTTATATGCGTCTTTTGCGGCCTGTGAGAAAAATGCAATGCTACAACTTGGATTGTTGTTGGCAACGTTATCCATGTGACTTTTTTATAAATATGCAAAATCTGGGTATTTGACAATATGTTGGAAAGAGACAAAGAGCTGAAGTAAAAAAAATAAAGTAATATCGATAAAGCACTTCTGCAGTCGAGTGCGATCGAAACGCTTTTGATTAATGTGACCAGGCGTTGACAACAACAAGAGCGACAGCATCAACAACAACTACAACAACTACAACTACAACTACAAGTACAACTACAATACAACAAGTGTGTCAGCGTCAAGTGCAGTTGCCGCAAGTGAAATCTTTGTAGTTGTCGTTGTTGTTGTTGTTGTTGTTCCTGCTTTTTTCAATAACAATTGTTAAATGCGACTGCGCGGCGGCTTAAACCCAAAGGCAGAGTGCGGCTTTAAAGCTGGTAAAAGCAACAACAATAACGGCTCAGTAACGAGCGGCGTACTGAGATTTTGTTATTTTTATTTTATTTTTGGTTAGCATGTAAAAGGCCTCGCGCTGCGCCCATTAAGCTTAAACCCAGGCCTGAGGCCGGCAAGTGCCCATGAATGACCTTTTCATTTTAATTTCAATTCTGAATATATCTTTTGTTGTTGTGGTTTCTGAAGTATGTAAATGTGTGTGTGTGTGTGTGTGTATACACATATGTGTGTGTACAAAGCTGAACCCAAGTGTTAATGCAATTGCTTTGAAGAGATGAAGAAAAGTTAAGTCAACAGTCAGCAGCATGTCACGCACTGTTGGTGTTAACAGGCGGTCAGACATTATCTACATAACAAAATGAACAATCAATTTGGACAGGTTACACACACATGAGCAGAGACTCTCTCACACACAAAAAGAATTACAAGCGAAGACGCATGCATAAACGCACACCCACGCAATACAGTTGGCTGACGCTTGTCATTTCTGCAGGTGGCAAAGCTTCAACCTCAACCCGTTTTGGTCAGGTAGCTGGTACTGCCGCTACCGCTGCTGCTGCTGCTGCCGCTTTTGCTGCTGCTACAAGAAGCAGAAACATTCGCACACACTTGTTCACTTTCTTCTTCAGCTTCTTCGCGAGCAGCATGTGCCTATGTACGATTGTATGCATGTGTGTTTTTACTTCTACATGTGCATGTGTGTGCATGCATGTATTTTGTGTGTGTGCGTGTGTGTAATAGCATCCCAGTAACAACAAGCTGAAAGTAACTGTATCTTATTGCAGCTTTAGCTTACCTGCCAGTGAATTAGCAATATGGCCGCAAATATGTGTCGCTTTCAATTGCAATTGCAATCTTGTCGAACTTTAGCCCATACTGTCCACACACGTAGCCACAGAGATAAACACTTTAAAACACGCGCGTTGTAAACGTACCAAAACACTTGCACAAATATTTGTAAAAAAAAAACAATGTCAATTCAGATGCCGACGAAAAGCAGCGTTCTATGCAAAATGTATGCGGCGCGCGCTCAAACACAGCGCCAAACGAAAGCAACAACAAAATGCAAAGCGAGCGCAGTTTGTGTGCTCTTCTAAAGATATAGTTACAGTTACAAAAGCTGCAGCCTGCAGCACTGATAAACAGATGTTAGCTCCAATGTTATACTCAAAAAGGTCATGTTAGTTTTATGCTGAGCGGTAACTTTATGCTTGCTTCATAATATGTTATAATGACATCGTTTAGTGTTCAAGGGCTTGCCAGACATACAATTTGGGAACAACTGTTAACTTGAAAAATATCCTTTAACTAAACATTTATAGAATAATTCTGTAAATTTCTTAGCAGCTCCATTAAATGCTTTCCCGCATAAAAAGGATTGAACACAGTCAATAAGCTGATATTACTCGACCAACACTATTCTACTTAAGAAATCGAACCTTCCCGCGCTATATTTCAAGTTAAGTGTCAATTTGGATTAGTCAGTTAACTAAGTGGCAACGCCAATGTAACTGAGTTTTGAGTCGACGCACAACGTTTTATTTCATATCTTTCAAGTAGAAACTTTTTTCAACTTTTAGTGAAATTGTAACAAAAATATGTTAAAGTCGGAGGTGCAACATCAATACTGGATAACCAAGAAAGTCGTTCAGCGTAAATTTGGCAGTAAAGAGGACAAGCATATTATATCCTCTGATGCTGAACTTGACGCCAAAATCGAGATATTCAAATCAATAAGTGACACCAGCTCTGAACTATGCAAAATCATTGACCAATACCAGGAGCGCTTATGCATTTTATCCCAAGAGGAATGCGTTTTCGGACGCTTTTTAAAGGAGGCGGGGAAACGCAGCAAGACAACTGGGGGCAGCATATCAAACACAGGCAAGGCCATGTCCTTTGCTGGACAACAGCGGATGTGTGTACGTGTTCCACTTTTACGGCTGCAGCATGAGGTGGATGTATACCGTTGTCGTGCTGTTAAGGATACCGAACAAACACTACAGATAATGGAAAAGGAACGCACAGAATACCGAGCTGCATTGTCATGGATGAAGCATACGGCTAGTCAGGATATGGATCCGGATACTGGCAAAGGACTAGAGAAATTTCGTACGGCTCAGGCCCATGTACGCGCTGCCAAGCATAATTTTGATGGTTTTTCCATGGACTCCATACAAAAGGTGCCCTAAATAGACAAATCATATTAAATCTTAAATGTAATCATTCTCCTTATCCCTAGATTGATTTACTGGCCGCTGCACGTTGCAATATGTACTCCCACGCATTGGTAGCCTACTTGGCTGAGATGAAGAACTTTGCTCAAAAAGCCGCGTCCACATTCCAAACAATTTCTAAAGCCCTAGTTGTTAAACCGAAGTACGATTTTTGTGTTCTAAAGGAGCTGTCCCAAAACGAGGGCAACGATAGCCAAGAAATAGCAGAGATTGAAACTGTCGATAAGGATCAGTCGCTCTTCTTTGCGGTAAATATGAGAGATTAGTTTATTTTATTTGTACTGAGTTGCCGAATTTTTATTTTAAAGGACGAATATCAAGATAAACCGGAAGGTGAGTCCCAACCACCCACTGATGACACACCCACATCACCAAGTGCCTGTGGTGACAACGAGTCATTGCTCATTGAACTGTCCAAGCAACTGGAGGAAAGTCCACTTATTGACACACCTTTGCTGGAGCCCTCAATGGCAGAGAACAATAGTAATAATAAATTTTGGATGCGTATGTTCACCCAATCACAGACGCCTTTACCAAACGCAGCAGCACCTGCCCTTGTCGCCACTGCTGCTGCTGCTGCCGCAGCTAATGCTGCACCAGCTCCGATAGGATCAGCTGCCAAAACAAACGCTAAACAAAACCAGCAGAGTAACAATGCATGGTTGGAGCTATTTGCCGATCTGGATCCATTGGCTAATCCGCAGGCGTTCGACTTAAAAATGAGCGGCGGTCGTCGCGTCGCCGAGCAGACATAAAACTGGTCCCCTCTCGTGGTTAGACTTGAGGTTTCCAGCACGAACCATCCAGGAGATAAGACGCAGTGGCTAGCAACAACTACAACTAGTATTAAAAGTGTTTGTTTTTTATTTGCAATTGAAAATTTTTGGCTTATTTCATTGTCGATAGAATTAGATTTTCCACAAAGAAATATAACAAGTTTGTCAATAAAATCAAACTTTTTGTTCGTGAATTAAAGTTTATTTTCAAGGACATTAAGGAGGACGGACCAATCATCTGGTCGAACTAATAAAGGACCTAAGACCAAGAGCATCTTCATTGCATCTTCACATGAGGTGAATTCTGCACCCTTGGCATTTCGTGTCGCATGTATCGATTATGTTATCGATAAAAGAAACATTATTATCGTGGCTATGGACTAATATAAAAAAACAGCATTTAAATGTAACTTTTTGCTAAACGTTCAAAACTCTCTGATTTTTATTTTAAAATAAAAAGTAATGGTACACAGCAACTAGAGAAAAGTTGAAGAATTTGGCTGTAATGCAAGAAGCTTCAATTATTTAACAGCTGCCTGCGCTTCCTTCTTTGAGTTTACCAGTTCAACAAGTTCCTTAACGCGACGCAAGCAATCCTTCTTGGTGCGGTTCGGTATGCAAGCAGCAATGCAATCCCAGCGATCTGGTGTTGTTGTGGGATACGTTTTGATGGCCTGTTCCAGTAGGGCCTGCTCTTCTTTTGTCCATGTTTTGGAAGACACTCCGTTACTTGTAGGAGGAGCAACGGAAGCGGAAGCGACTGTTGGCGTTGGCGTGCTCTCATTCTGTTGTTTGGGATCTGAGTTTTGTTGATTTTTATGGTGTACACCATTCTGTTTAACATTCTCTTTGATTTCCGCTGGAGATTCGCCCAGCGTAATATCATTAGTTGTTTGCACTTCTTTCTTGGATTTTTCGAAGCTTTGGAAGGCTGCCTCATTTGCATGAGCCTTGAGTGAGCTCTTTGAATGATCGCTATGTTGAAGTGCCTTTGCCTTGTTAAGCACATCACGTGCGGTCACCTGAGTGGCGCCGTCGCCGCTATGTTGATTGATAAATGTGGCAATAACATCCCAACGCTGAGCAGTTCCTGCAGGGAACAGATTAACCGCTTTAATAAGTAGCTGTACATTTTCGTTACTCCAAAGTTCACTCTTTTTCACTTCCTTAACACCTGCCTTCGGCGTGACGGCAGCCTGTTTCTTTTGCTGCGATAAGTTAATCTCTTCCAGCTCAGCGGCTATCTTCTGTTCAGCGGTGTGCAGTGCAGCGATAAATGATTCCCTGCCCTTAGTTTCTATGGCTTTGTTAAGTGCCTGCAACTCAAGCAAGCTAAATGTTTCACATATCTTCTCCCCTCCTTCCATGTGCTTTAGTTTATCCTTATCGTTTTTGGCATAATATTTGCAATCCTTTAATTTGTCCCGGAACAATTTACGCTCCTTCTTTAGCACCTTCTTCTGTTGCTCACGCTCAATGCGAATCTGTTCGATCCGCTTCTGTTCAGCCTTCTCGGCCTTCTCTTTGGCTAGTGCCGCCTCTCGCACTGCTCGTTCCTGTTCGGCCTTTTGGGCCTGAGCCGCATCCATTTTGGCACGCTTAGCGGCAGCCTTGCGATCCTTTTCCTCTTGCTTAAATCTTTGGATACGCTTATCATTGTTGTAGGCCATATCGACTAGAGCGCGTATGCGCGTCATTTCTTCCTTCTTGCGTTTGATGCGTGCAGCTTTGTTTTCCTTTTCAATCCATCGGCGCTCTTCACGATCTTGTCCCTTTTCTTTGTCTTCTTCATCCATGTAGCTGAACTCGCGCCACGACTTGAAATCATACCAAAAGTTGTAAAATCGTTCCACCTCCTCTCGATTAGCGTTCTCCTCACCAAACGGTGGCACGTGTGACTTTTCGCTCCATCGGGCATTTAGATTAAAATACTTATTAAAAGAATCAAAATAATTATTTTCAACATCCGTCTGTGATGGGAAGTTATCGTCAAACTCAGGGTCCACTGAGTCGTAGCTGCGGCGTGTTTTGGAAGTTCCTGCCAAAATCAATGTGAAAACATTTAAAAATGCCGCCAAAATCATTTAACACAATTAATAGTAATTTTTTGAGAGAAAAAAAAAAAAAAAAAAGATTGGTAGTAAAAAAAAAGGTTTACTTTCATTCTTGATCAACATTGTTACTGGTTTTTAACAACTTACCGAGTATTTCATAGGCCTTTGTAATGCATGTAAAGTAATCATCATCAGTGATGACAGCTTCGCCTTTGGCTTTTCGTTTATCAGGATGATGTTGTAGGACCATCCGTCTGTAGGCTCGACGGATGTCATCATCAGAAGCTTCGAATCTGTATGTCATAAATAAAGGCCCAGTTAATACACGTGCCAGCACACACGCGCGCACACAATCTCATATGGAAAGTGTGAACAAGAAAGGGACAAAAGAGGAGATAGAAACAAACGTACCTTAATTTGCCAAGGCCAAGTACGCTGTAATGGTCTTGATCCTTCCATTCTTTGGGATCAAGAGATTTGAGGTATCCAATATCAACTTCTTCACCAGCGCCCGCCAATTTTTCCTCAGAATCACTGCGCTCAGCGCCACTCAAATCGCCAATTTGGCGGCGTGCCTTGAAATATTGGCAGCCAACGCATTGAACTTTATGACGCGTTGTTTCAAGCGCTGGAAACTCTAGTTCTATACTTTTTGTCATTATTTAATTGTGTACTCGTGTTGCTAAAAAATCAATGCTAAAAATTAATTAAAAGTCACTGCACCACCACGAATTTTGTACGAAAACCCGAAAAATGTGAAAATTAACTTCACTTTAATACCGCATGCTATGGCTCAGTGTGGACAAGTGACAAAAAAGCAAAGCAATCTCCGATAAATGAATATCGATAGCAACAAAATTTTTTTTTCGCCACTAAATTGAACAAATATTTTCGGGATATTCTCGATATTTTGAAAGAGCAGGCACTGACGATAAATAAAACAATCAATAACTCATTTTATACTGTCTAAAATATTTTAGTTTTAGTTTTAATAAATATCAATATATAAATTATTTATCTTTAGTAAATTTGATTCGCCTGCGTGCTTGTAACATTTATCGATAAAGAATTGTAACTACTTGGGAGTGCCCTGAGTTCTACAAGAACTCCACAAAGTAAATAAAAAATGCTGCTTATATATATTGTTGTCCAAACATGAATAAATCTCAGGAGAGGAGCACGAGCTCCGCCATCTCCACACCCAATCCTGCTGGGGACGAACATCATAATGTAAGCGACACCTTCTACACAAGCCAACGCAAAGGAAGCCACGTATTTCGAGTTCGTTTGGACGCAACGGGTTTTACACTACAACGCGAATCACCAAGTGGCGTAACTGTTAAAGAGCAAACGGTTAAGCTATGTGACATTGTGGGTGCACGCTGTATGCGTCTAAAGAAGTCATCTCGTAGCCTTGCGAGATGTGCATGCGTTAACCCTGGCACACCAGCAGCTGCAGCATCCAGCCGTAAAGCAGGCACTCCAAGCAAATGCAGTACAGCGAGTAAAGAAGAATATGCATGTGACAATGGTGATGCCAGTGCCTATCTTTATTTATTCGCCTATGTGCTTAAGAAAAAGAGCTTGCGCAGTAGTTTGCACCGGGAGAGAACGGTGCTCACGCTGCGCTTTCGATCATTTGACACGTTTGAGGATAATATGAGGGAAGCTGATCGCTGGTATCGAGCATTGCGTTGGCAGCTACATCAAACGTTGGAGACCAACTTTATAGATGAAATGGATGAGTTTCGGCGACGGCGGGTCCTGGTGCTGCTTAATCCGAAGTCTGGTTCGGGAAATGCTCGAGAAGTGTTTAATATGCATGTTGTTCCCGTGCTGAACGAAGCCGAGGTACCTTATGATCTTTATGTAACCAAACATTCCAATTATGCTATCGAATTTATGAGTACCCGTCGCCTTGACGACTGGTGCACCATAATTGCCGTCGGTGGAGACGGCCTCTTCCACGAGATAATCAACGGTCTGCTCCGCCGCGAGGATTGGGCCCATGTTTTGGACACTATTGCTTTGGGAATCATTCCCTGTGGCTCAGGAAATGGACTGGCACGTTCCATTTCCCATCGTTACAAGTGAGTAGGGATATTATTTATTACATTAATCCTTACTATAATGATTTATAAATTAAATTTGATTCTTCCTTGCAGTGAGCCCTATTTCAGCAATCCCATACTGGGCGCTGCTCTAACTGTCATCAGTGGCCACAGCTCGGAAATGGATATGGTACGTGTGCAGCTGCAAGATCGCGTAATGTTTTCGTTTTTGTCCATCGGATGGGGTCTGATATCAGACGTGGATATTGAGAGCGAATGCATACGCATGTTTGGCTACCAGCGATTCACCTTTTGGACACTGTATCGCTTGGCAAACTTGCGTACTTACAACGGAAAGATCAGCTATCTATTGGCTGAGGATACGGTGGAGACGCAGAGCAGTGAACAAACGGAGCATTCGCGAAAGATGCAGTCCAGCCGCAGCTGCAATGTACCTATCGATAAGCTGTCCAATGCGAGCTACCATCGCTCTACGGAGTATCTGCCACAGGAGTTTGAGGACGTCATCTCATTGGAGACGTCCATTAATCAATCATTTCGTTCTCGCTGTGACAGTTGGTTGTCAGGTGGCTCTCGGCGCAGCTGCTACTATTCCATATCAGAGAGTGTCTATCATAGTCTGGCAGATGAGAGTGAATTTACGCAGCCATCAAATGCAGTCGCTACGGAGCAGAATCCATTGAACTTTGGTCCAAAAAGTAGCCTACCGGCCCTTGATGAGCCTTTGCCTGAAGACGCGGGATGGCAGGTCGAGGAGGGCCAGTTCGTGATGATGCATGCCGTCTATCAATCCCATCTCGGCATCGACTGTCACTTTGCGCCCAAAGCACAACTGAACGATGGCAAAATCTATTTAATTTTAATCCGCGGCGGAATCAGTCGTCCGCATTTATTTAGCTTCCTATACAACATGAGCTCCGGCAATCATTTACCCGAGAAAAACAACGAGTACGTTAAGGTGTTGCCGGTGCGTGCATTCCGTTTAGAGCCGCACGACGAGCACGGCATCATCACTGTCGATGGCGAGCGCATTGAGTTTGGACCACTGCAGGCGGAAACTCTGCCCGGTATTGCGCACGTCATGATACCTAAGTAAAAAAAAAAACAAAAAAAAGCATTATAGGGACTAGGGAAATATGTAGAATGTTGAATGTTGAAAGGGGGGAGGGTATGGGAAGTTTACATAGAGTGAATCTCAAGCAACGAGCGTACATTCGAGCAATAATTAATCTCCAATGGAAATCTCTGCATTTGTATATGTATGTAGCTGTAGACAATTCCGTTGTTAGGTTTGTCGGTATCATATAAACTTTTTTATTCATGTAGTCATACTACATAATATTTTGTAATTTCTTGTTAACATTTTTAAATATTATTGCAGTTATTAACAAAATATATCTACAAATGTATTAAATGCTTGTTTTTGTTGTTATTACCTCGCATTTGGCTTGACACACAAGAGAAAGAGATGGAACATGTTGGGGGAAAAAGAGACGGCATGCGAAAAGGCGACTGTTGGTGGGACTGGGAAATTGGGCTAAATTTGAAACATAACCGATGTTTGATGGAAACGATAGCAACCCTGAAAAGTTAGAATCTATCGATAGGTTTATTAAAGCGCAGTAAAGAAAAAACTTGTGAAAAAATAATTAGTAGCATAAAATTTTAAGAGTGCAGTGTACTAAGTGCTGAATTGCTCTGCATTTGCAAACGGAAGTGCTCCAAGGTTAATTGCATAGACCAGGAGAAGCTCATAATTTCCATACACCGCAGTAGTTACCGTTAACCAAACAACTGTTACAATATGTCGGCAGAGGAGCTGGCGCCAATTAACGAACAGGACTTTAAAGACCTAAAGCAGCGGATGAAACTTATTGCAGATGCAGATCCAACCCAGTACCACAATGACTTCTCGTTGCGGCGCTATCTAAGAGCTTTTAAGACCACGGATGACGCATTCCAAGTGAGTGTTTGTACATTTTTTTTTTTTTTTCCTCTATTGTTTTTCGCCTACAACTTGACATTGACTTATGCTTAATAATATTCTTCTGCCTACCCGCCCGCCCACATAGGCCATATTAAAGACGAATAAATGGCGTGAATCATATGGTGTTGCCAAGCTTAATGAAATGGAGCGCACTCACTTGGAGAACAAGGCACGGCTATTGCGCCATCGTGACTGCATTGGTCGCCCAGTCATTTATATACCGGCCAAGAATCATAGCTCAACGGCACGCGATATTGATGAACTGACACGGTTCATTGTCTACAATTTGGAGGAGGCTTGCAAAAAGTGTTTCGAGGAGGTCACAGATCGTCTTTGCATTGTTTTCGATCTGGCTGAATTCAGCACTTCTTGCATGGACTATCAGCTGGTCCAAAACCTGATCTGGTTACTTGGAAAACATTTCCCAGAACGACTTGGTGTCTGTCTGATCATCAATGCACCTGGCCTATTCTCCACCATTTGGCCGGCTATTCGCGTGCTGCTCGACGATAACACCGCCAAGAAGGTGAAGTTTGTGAGCAACGAGGTTGATCTGTGTCAGTATCTCATACCGGATATATTACCAACGGACATGTAAACAGCTTTATAGTATAGCCCCAATTAGTCATAGTCCTACATATCTCTTTACGAGACTCTTCCCAAGAAACTGCAGCGCAAGACGACGTGTACCTATTAGAAACCAGTACCTAATCTGCTGTATTTGATATGTACGCAGAAGGAGACTTCTGAAAGCTTTTACATATATAGTTTGTACTCCACATACAAGTTGTATACATTAAAAAAGAAAATGTTTAAATTGTAGCAAATGTCAGATGTAATTGTATTGTGTGTATTATGAAATATTTTAGATAAACATATATCATACTGTATTATTGTTTATATGTATATAGAGAATTCATACGCGTATATGTGTATGTGATTAATCATATTGGTATATGTCTATGTGTGCAATAAAGTTGTAAAACAATATCAGAGCGCACTATTTAAAATCGGGAATGTATGCCATGCGTTCTTTATTTAGCGATGTCTTATCTCATCCATAATGATAAGGGTCGCATAGGGGCCGCAATTAGCGAAATATTTTATGCTTTTCATAATTCAAACGCAAATCACTTTCGCGCCAAAGTTAGGGCTGCCAACTTGCTAACTTAATTTTTAAAAAAATGGCAGCTCTGTCTACTATGATTATGAAAAGACGAAGGTGGTGCTCAGCTGAGAGTGATAGCTTGAATATGGCTTGAATAACTAAGACAATTATGCTAATTACTAGGATTAACAGTTGCCAATGCTGAAGCTATTCAACAAAATTTGCCTATTTTTCAATGTTAACGTAGTTAAATGATTTTTTTCTTAATCTTTCTGTCACACAAATGGTAAGTAGATTCATAAAAAAATATTAAAACATAATTATAATTAAATTGACATATTTTGTTTTATTATATTTAAACTTTAAAAAGTAGTGTGATATATTGTTTCAAATGAGATGACGTCACTTTCATACTGAGCTTACCTTGTCAACTATCATCCATGATTGACACCAACTGGTTAATGTTATTATCTGAAACTCAAGCAATTTGATAATAAATATGAAGCAACAGAACTATAACAGCAACGCAAACTCAGTTTGCCAGCAAACGACCTATAAATATCAGTGAAAAACAAATCGTGTGCCGAGAAACAACGGCGGCAATAGCAGCAGAGAGATGACAGCAAAGGCATCACATATAGCGGCATTGGACGTTGGGACTACGTATTTGCGATGCTTTATACTTGATGAGAGCTGTAGGGTTAAGGGGTCAGCAGCGGATACTGTGAGTTAATTGAGTGGCTGTGGACAAAGTTGAATGCCACTAAATTGTGTAATATTTAAAAGGTGGAGCTATTAAATCCCCAGCCGGGTTACTTTGAGATTGAACCAGAGAACTTGTGGCGAAAGATTGTCAAGGTGATAACCGATTCGATACGTGGTAAGTGCCGTACCGATTTGACGTTCACACAACTCATTAATCCTAATCTACTTACGCACTCGTAGATGCAAAGCTGACACCTGCTCAAATTACCTGCCTTACCATATCAACGCAGCGCTGCACCTTTCTCACCTGGAACCATAAAACCAATGAGTACTATCACAATTTCATAACCTGGAAGGATTTGCGTGCAGATGAGCTTGTGCAAAAGTGGAATTCCAGTTGCTCGCTGCGATTTATGAATGGCATTGCTTACAGCCTGTACCTCATAACAAGAAATGATCGTTTCCTGGCTGGCAGCGTCTTGAAGTTGATGAATGGCCAAGTAACTCCGCGTCTGCTGCATGAGATTGCTCACAACAAACGACTGCAACAGGCACTACGTGAAAAGAAGGCTCGCCTTGAACTGCTTGATTCATGGATATTGTACAAACTACGTTCCGGCAATGGCCAAGATCCAGATGTCGAACATATCACCGATATTACCTCAAGTACTGCCACCGGTCTCTATGATCCCTTTACTTTAAGTTGGTCGCCAATCATTCGTTCGCTCTTTGGCATTGATGTAAGTAGTCAGGAAGGACTTTCAAATTCCAAATTCTCAATTCTTTTTATTTATTTCAGGTTAACATCTTGCCACGTGTCGTGGACAACAGTTATAGCAACTTTGGCTACGTTAATCCTTCTGCCTTTGGCTCAGATTGGGGAGATACGAAAATCCCAATTGCCGCTTCGGTCAGTGATCAGACAGCAGCCCTTTGGGGCTCACAGTGCTTCGTTAAAGGTGATGTCAAAGTCACGATGGGCACCGGAGCCTTCCTCAATCTGGTAACTGGCATGGATTGTAAGGCTGTCATCAGTGGCATGTATCCACTTGTCGCCTGGCAGCTCAAGCAGCAGGACAAACCGCGTGATACCATGTACTGCATTGAGGGTGCTGCCCACGACTTTGGAACTGTGGTTACGTGGGCACAATCCTGTGAGCTCTTCAAGAACCCATCCGATACTTCGGATATTGCTCAATCAGTTGAAGATACAAACGATGTTTACTTTATGCCCGCTTTCAGCGGCTTAGGCGTGAGTACAATGTCCGAAGTTTATGAATCTGTGGCTCATGGGTTACACACACACACACACTCACACACATTACAGCCACCAGTGAATGACTACCGAGCAGCCAGTGGCTTTATTGGCATGACACCTTCGACTACCAAGGCGCACATGGTGCGGGCACTCCTGGAGAGCATCGTGTTCCGTGTCGTGCAGCTAATAGCGAGCGCCGAGAAGGAAACGGGTCAAAAATTGAAAGTCATCAAGTGAGTAAAGATTTTGTAAGTTTTTCTTTTTCCTAATCCTTTGTCATTCAGGGTGGATGGCGGTGTGTCGCGTAATGACTTTGTGTGCCAATTTTTGGCCGACTCCAGTGGCCTGCGTGTGGAGCGGGCCGAGTGCGTCGAATCCAGCATTATGGGTGCTACCTTTCTAGCTGGCGTCAATCATGGCATCTGGCACTCTCTCGATGATCTCAAACTCTTCCGCAAGGTGGAGCGCACATTTGAACCACAACCAAAAAATTATGATATTATTGCCAGTCGCATGCAGAAATGGAATAAAGCCATTGAACGCTTCAGCGGCTGGTACTAGGACACTTTCTACAGGGACTTCCTTTCTTAGGATATTCAAAATTTGTTTTCGTTTTACATTTTAGTGTATTCAAGTTTATTTAAATACTATAAATAATAAGAAATGGAGAAGCAATGCATGAAGATGGACTCTGACAAAGCGTTTTACTTTCATCCAACTTCATGCGGGGAATACAAATTCAAAAAAAAATTGGGTTTCTATGGATCGGGGGTCTCAGTCTCAGTTGAAGCGCGGCTGGAAACTCTGTTGCTGATTGAAAAGCATCTGTTGTTGCTGCTGTTGTTGTTGTTGCTGCTGTTGCTGCTGCTGCTGCTGCTGCTGCTGTTGTTGCTGCTGCTGCTGATGATGGAAATCCTGCTGGTTGCCTGTGCCTGATAAACGCCCCCGTTTTGCATTCGATTCGTTGGGATTCATTTGTTGTTGTTGCTGCTGCTGCTGCTGTTGCTGTTGTTGCTGCTGTTGTTGCTGCTGCTGCTGTTGTTGTTGTTGCTGTTGTTGTTGTTGTTGTTGTTGTTGCTGCTGCTGTTGGCGCTTGTTATCCGACTTGTCCTCTTGATCATCATCGGTGAGAAACTCGCGCTTAGGATAAGGTATGGGACACCCTGCGAAGACGTCCTGCGTCGGCAGCGGCTCCTCTTGAAAATACTGATCCTGCATCGCCTGCTCAGAGGTTATTCTCTTATTTGGATCCATGAGCAGTAGTTTTTGCAGCAAATGGAATGCTTTGCTGTCTGGCTTTATTTTATGTCGTTCCATGTACTTTGCCAGTGAACATGCAGAGTAAGTGGAACGTTTGAAGTCCTTGGTCAGTGTGTGATGCTCAGGCATCTTTTTGATATCTTCCCAGTCCTTGTCTTGTGGAAAGCCCATCACATTAAATATACGATCCAACTGATCGTGATGATAGGGATTACTAGTCTTAATATCTTCTTGTCGGCAGTGAAAAATTGGTTCGGATGTCAACAGTTCCGCAAAAATGCAACCAATGGCCCAGATATCAATAGCTTTTGTATAATGACGGGCACCCAATAAAAGCTCCGGCGCACGGTACCAAAATGTGACTACAACTGGATCTAAATCAGCAAGTGGTTTTAATGGTGCATTAAAGAGGCGCGCAAAGCCCATGTCAGCTATTTTAACACGACCTCGTTCGTTACCATCGCCCATGACGAGTATATTGGCTGGCTTAAGGTCACGATGTAGCACCCAGTTACTGTGCAAATAATGGATACCATCCAGAATTTGATATAGCAGGCTTTTAACCATACCTCGTGGTACCACCACTTGTTTCTTTGTTGCTTTAGCTGCACGATGAAATTTGATAATGTGCCATAGATCATGTTCCGCATAGTCAATTAGGAGGAACACCTTTCGATCGTTGTGTGAAAGAAACACCCGAATAAGGGTAATCACATTCTGATGTTTTAGTTCACGAAGTAGGGCAATTTCTCGACAGGCGGACATGGACAGGCCTGTGCCATCGATTTGTTTCAGAGCGTATTCTTTGCCATCACTGATAAAATGACAAACAATTAATGTAGGGCAACGCTTGGGATGGCGTCTAAAACAATTACCTAGTCTCCTTCCACTTGGCTTTGTACACATGACCATAGGTACCACGGCCTACCTTACAGCCCTCGTAATTGAACAGATCCTCCACCTTGGTCCGTTCTATTTGTGTTTTCATCTTAAAATCGTAATCCATTTTGGCAAAAAAAATGGCATTTATTTTTGCTTTGCCCGCTTTCTCAGCTGTTTACAAACTTGTTGTTTTTCGTTTAGAGATGAGCTGTAGCTCTTATACCGTAGTGAACACATTATATCGATAACAAAAATACCAGCTTATTGACAACAGTGAAAAAAGAAATGATTTACTTAAAATCGATTACTGATACAATTCGATAAAACAGCTGTTCAAACCATAATAAAACAACGTGCGGCCGAACCTCTTCGCAAAGCAAGGAATTTAATTGAAACTTCAAATAATAACATAAAGAAATGGCTAAAAGAAATATACGTGCAAAGGCAAAAAGTGCTGTTGGTGTTGCCAAGCAAAAGACACAAGAGGTACAAGCGAAAATTAAGAAGTTGGCGCGCCAGGAACAATTACTTCATAAGACCATTACACCAAAAAACACAACTACAAAGAAGGAAAAATCAGCACAAAAGCACTCAAAACTGCTAAAAAGATTTGTGCAAGTCAAAAAGGAATTTAAAGAAGAGCAGGCACGCAAGAATCGAGAGAAAACCAAGGTAATTGGTGATTTGCAACCATTGCGCGATGCTCTGCCTTCCCTCGGGGACATATACAACCTGGTAAAAAGCCAGAAGAAACAACTAAGAGAAGATCGTTTGATTGCGGAGCCTGAGGTGCTAAGTGTGAAGAAAAAGATTAAAAAGAAACGCGATGAATACGTAAACAAAGTACAGTCCTTCGAGAAGCTGATCAAAAACAAAAACTTCAAAAAGAATCCCCGACAGGTGATTGCGGATCACATACACAACAAGTACGAAATGATGCAAGACGACGCAGATTAAAGGAGAATCAAATAATAAAAAAAATAGAGTTGACAATATAAAGACTGCTTTTTGCACTTTTCAATTGTATTTATTAAGAAATATCATTAATACATATGTATGTTTTATGCATACTTTTATCATTAAACAATGCATAAAAATGTTATACATAAGATTGTAAATTTAAAATTAATATAAAGTAAGAAAGATGGTCAAGTGTATTAACACGAAAAAATATAAACAAAATAAAAAAAAAAAGAGAATGGCTTTACATGTTTTCAAACTCTGATATTGTATTAAATTTTTTTGTTTATAATTAAAGCAAATGGAGAATTGTTATTGGCTTCTGTCTAACATTAAAATTCTACGGAACAGCTTATTTTTATAGCCATAGCGAGTCGTAAACTCTGCTAGTTTTGGATCAGCTTGGTGTCATTTTCTTACAGTGTATTTGCACAGAAATTGCAGTTATCTATATATATAGATATTGTTTTAAACTATACATATGCATGTATATAATATATGTGTATACGTGTGTGTGTGTGTGTGTGAATTTGTATTACTTTAGCATTAACGTTACGGCTCGATTTCTTGTACTCTGGAGAAAATAAACTTGAATTAAACAAGTTTTTGTGTGTTTCTTTATATCAGTGAGATCATGAAAATATCAATTTCCATATATTCATATTTTATCATTTTAAAAGTCAAACTACACACGAATTCTCCACTTGCACTAACATCGATTAACATAGTTATGTTCGTTATCTCTTGCATCTGTTATTGAAATTATTTAAAAAGTTTTTTCAAATGGCATTTCTGTTAAATTACATTTACAAGTATAGAGAAGATGTGTTTATGCATTTTGTTGTTATATTTTCTTTGTTTTGTTTTTTTTTTTGTTGATTTCATTTGTACATTAACACTACGCAACATACAAATAAATATTTTAGATTTATGGCTCTCTGTTAACGGCGTTAAATGATATTTAAACATAATCAGGGCTTTTTCATTACACTTTATATATATGTAAATATATATATTCTTATTTTTACCTATATCGCATTGATTAACGTTTAGCTTCCGTAAACTCTTTACAAGCAAGGGATAAATTTGATTTTATAGTTTTTAGTGTTTTAAATTTTTTTTTCTTTTTTTTGTCAACTGTTTTCTTTTTTTTTTTATAATTTTTTTTCTTTTTTCGGCAATATAAAGCTTAAGTCTGGACTAAATTTAGATTATAATTACAACCTACCGCGTTACAGTATTATCGTGAATCGTGATTGTTTGAGTGGGGGGTAGGATTGGGTACATTTCATTTCATATACATGAGTATATATGTATATTTATATAATTACATATTCATACATGTAAGTATATATTTATGTATATATATGTAATTAATAAATATACATATATAAACATATAATAAAATTAATTTTTTATTTTAACTAATGCTTAACTTGCACAATTTAAAGTTACAAACAACAAACTTACGACTAAAAAGTCATTACTATGTCAATACATAACGCACGTTACTTATTCAGCAAGAACATCAGTAGGCTGTAGCGACAAAGAACGTGTGTGTGTGAGAGAGAGAGGAGGAGGAGATGGGGAGAAAGGGAAAAGACAAAATTAATGAAGTCATAAAATTGCATATATTGTCTGGGTTTACATACCGGAAATTGATGCCCTTATTTGCCAACATTCGGTTGCATTCACTCGACCCAGAGCCATGCCCATCTGGCAAGGGGAGCACATAGTAATCACTTTCGGTGCTCTGCTCTGTGAACTCGTGCTTGTAGATTCGAGTGGATACCTTCATGTCTGAGAAGGGACCCTTGAGTGCAAAGAAATGTATGCTCATCGGAGTGCTTGTTTTTGTCTTCAGAATCAACTGATAGGTCAGAGTGCGTTCATTCGACTGATGAGGATCGCGTTGGCTGTTGTTGATCCGTGCCTTTACCACCCACTGATGATTGAACGCCGAGAAGCGAGCGGTTTCATAGAACAGCTTGTGAACATATTCATCTGTGCGGTATGGTTTCATCTGAAGATCTGTGGAATTGGACAGGGATTAGGGGTTAACTCTACGATTATATGACTATCGAAAATGAGTTACCATTGAAAATGATCTTCTCATAGCTTAAAAGATCAATCAAGGTATTAAAAACTTTGCGATCTTCCTTGACCTTAACATCGTGCATCTCCAAGGCAGCCATCACCTCATAGCCAGACTTCTGCGGATGCAAACAATTGCGCTCGTGTTCGTTTGCTACAAAAAAAAAAAAAAAAATTCAATATACAAAATACAAAATTTTAGAATCCTAAAAATTCTTAAATTCATTTTCGACTCATTCCAAAGCTTGAAGAGATTTCAAATTTGCAGAGAACAGGAAGGGAGATTCCGAGACTTTACTTACTCTCATGGTAAGGTCCACGCCACTGGCAACCGATGCGATGGTATTTGCACTTTGTGGGTCTCTCCTGGCATTCGTGTTGTTCATGGCGTTCCAATGATTTGTACGGAAATTCCTTGTTGCAAAACTAGAAAGAAAAAAAAAGGTTATGAATTTGGCAACAGCTTTGGGGCGTCGGGACTTCGGGGCTTCGGTTTGCGGTATTTGCATTTAACGTACCTGACATTCACTTGGTAGTTCGGAGGCGGCTTTCTCAACAGCAAGATTACGGGATGCTGAGCTTTTGGAAATTTCTACCCGGCAGTTTGGGCATGTGGCGATTTGATCACGCAAGCTGCATTTACGGAATAGAAAGAGAACGTTATATGGAAATTTAGGTTAGCGAGTGGTGAGAAGAGGTCACGCGGGGGTGAAAGTTCAGTATGAAATGTATAAATATATTATTTATGTATAAAAGATATATGTATATATATGTGTGTGAGTGAATAAGCGAGTGTGTGGAAGAACATTTTTGAATTGGGTTAGTATTAAAGTTCAAATCACAGTAGAAGTCTTATCATTTTACGGTGAGGATGTTCATACCGTCCGTCAGCGAGAAGGTGGGTGAAGCAGGCAGCGCACATCAAGTGACCCATTTGGCACTGAAATGGAAGAGAGCAGACCAAAAACGAGAGAGGTATTAGTCTGGGCACATGGCACGGGCATAGGGGTATATGTTTGTTATGCTGTATATGTATGGGTTAGCGATTTATAAGTAATATGTAGTAGAAACTAAATAAAAATGTGGAATACAAATTAACCTGCAATTAAAGAAAAAAGAAGAAAAGTTGCTATTAGTCAAAATACGCCTTTTGCAGAGTTGAATATGTATGTGTTCATGGATGTGAGTGTGTGTGAGTGGTGAATTGTGGCTTGTGGCTTGTGGCTTGTGGCTTGTGGCTTGCGGCCTGTGTCTATTGAATGGGATGTATATATGTATGTGTGCATTCATGTGTTTGTATGTATGCGGAAGGGAGGAGAAATTAAGGAAAAACTTTTGGAATTTCTTGTTTCGGTTTTTGTTTTGTTTTCTTTTGTTGGGTGGAGAATGAGTGGTGCTTTTGAGCGAAATTATCTGAAATGGATGGGTGGGAGAAGGACGGGTGTGATTTGGCTGGATGATGATTGAGTTCCTGTTGGTACTTCAATATTATTTTTTTTCGTTATTGAAATAAAAACGCCTTTTTAATTGGTTTTAAATTCATTAAATTGCACTGGCTGCAAAATTTATTAATATAAATTTTCATTTTCATTTTCAGTATTGTATTTGTTTTTTTTTTGTTTTCGTTTTTGTTTTTGTTTTTATGTTGCTATTTGTACATTTCAAGAATATTTCAACAGTTTTACAACTACTGCCTCACTAAGTGATGATATATATTTCGTTGTTTTTATTTTCTTAGCAGTTATAATTAATTACAATACTATAATCACTGTGTGTAGTCTTGTTCATGTGTGTGTGTGTGTGTGTTTGTGTGTGCTTACAAAAGATAGGAAGAATCGGTATATAGTATTGGTTTTTTTTTTTTTTCATAAATATTTAATTGACTTAACTAGATTAATCATTAGGAAGATAGAAAGTTAAGATAGAAATGTTATAGTCTATGTTTAGTCAAAGGCTGGAGTTTGTAATTGACTCCATGATCAAAATAATAAGATAAGATTTTAAATCAAAAAATTTGTTTTTTTTTTTTTGTACCAATAATCAAAAAAAGAAAATTTTCCATGTGTCATGTGGAAAAGCAGTAAAAGTAAGTTGAGGGTAGGTTTTCCAATCAATTTCAAGATAAAAACAAGAAGAAAAATAAATAGGGAATATAAATAAAGATTAGGCATAAACGTCAAAGATCAGAATGTCTGGCAGCCCCGCTGTGCATTACCAATACGCGATTATTTGTATTTGGCAAACAATGCGGGTGGTGCGGTGCGGGACGACGGCATGACACGACGCGACACGACCAGAAACGATGAGAGACGACGCGACGCGACGATTCAATTATCATCGCTCGAACGTGATAAAAACACAGTATCTGCGTGTCTGCAGCGGCTGCTGCTGTGCCTGCATTTTGGAATTTCTATTTACGGAGCGACATATGTACGTATGTGATATGCAAGCATATAAGTTTTTGTGTGTGTATATATATGAGTAAATAAGACTATATCGTTTTGTTACAGAGATAAGAACACATGTGATATGCGTGCCATTATGTTCAACTGTTGGTCAGTTCATTTGGTGCGTACCTACGTACATGCATATACACACATACATATATATATATATATATACATGCTTACTAACATATACGTATAGATATGAACGTGTGAATGAGACAACATTGCTGCATCCCTTAAGTCCCTTTCTTATAACCATTATTCTTTCTATTCCTATTCCTATTCCCATTCCCATTTAATCGAGTTGAATGTACTTCGAAATGTCACTTAAGAATTAAACTTTATGACCTGCATTCATCGATAGGCAGCTGGGGCAATTTCGAAAAACAAATCTTTAAGAAGTTTGAACTTGTTTTCAACATTTTATTCTCTTTTGCTGACATGCTTTCGTGCTCACCATTTTGTTACTCTCACTCACTTGGTAGACATAACAAAACCCAGCTGATGATGTTTTGGTAGATATCTACCTATACACACATGCACACATACCCACCACACATGCATACGTAGGTACGAGTGTCCGTGTACATGTTCATATAAATATGAGATTGTGTGAGTATCGTAAGTAGCCCTGTCAACAGCAGGAAACTATAAAAAGAACGGTGGCTGGTGAATACAAGAAAGATAACAAAACAAAAAAAAAAAAAAAAAAAAAAGAACAGCTTAGCGTAGGTAAAAGGAAACACTCACGCTAGAGTTTACAGGTTTCAGGTATTGAAAACTGGTAAAACAAGTTTGTCTTAGATTACAGGTCGCTGCAAATAACAACAATAACAACCTGCACAAAACAAATCTTATGTACTGCCCTTGCAGCACAACATATAGAAGAACACAAGTGTACGTCTGTATATATGCATGTGTTATATATATATCTAATAAAAATATCTTTACAATCGGTATAAATAATTAACAATGAAAATCTTTTAAAATGCTTTTTTTTTATTTTTTATTTTTAACCAATATTTTTCTCTGCCAGTAAACAGCTGACTAATGTTAGTATACTCACTGAGCTCGTGAGAGCGAGCGGGACAATACGAATGTTGTCAGTGGCATAGCCGAAGAACTACAACTGGCAGCAAAAGCAAAACAATAACAGAGAGCGAGAATATGAACAAGCGAGAGTATTAAGAGAGCCTGTGTATTTATACGTTAGTTTTGAATAAACTTTCACGATATGCAAATAAAAATGCTAATCGTACACTCTTTTTAATTTTCCTAACATTAATATAGGATGAGTACTTCTTCACACAAAACAAAAATTTTCTTTTTATTCCATATTCGTGGTTGGGTCACAGCTATGACGCAGTTATAGTTTGACAACAACACATGTATGTGTGTGTATGTATGTTCCTGTTAGAGATTATGGGTCCAAAAGAGAATAAACATGAACCTAAAAGAGAAAGGGAACCAACGACAACGATACACTATTGAAAGCAATGAGTGAACGCAAAGGCTTTAAAACCTAATATAGAAAGCAACAAGAGTAACTTTATTTATGTACATTTTAAATGAATGTGTAAGTATGTGTTACGTAAGTATTTAATTGTTTATAAATTAGAAAATTAAACCACAGAATTGAGAAAGAAAACAGCATACGGAAGAACAAAAAATGAACCGATCTTGAAGCAATGAGTTTATGAATGATAGAAAAAAAATTTCTATGTTTACATAAGCACTTTCTTGTGTATGTGTATGTACGTACTTGAATGACTGTTAAATGGTTTTAAAATGAATTAAATAAAAGAGGAAACAACTGACAGACAATTGGACTTGTGAATGTATGTACGAGCAAACATACTCTAACGTTGAATTGTTAGCATTTTATTTTTTTTCTTTTATTTTTGATTGCGGGCGGGGCTGGTACAGACAACGACTATGGTGGCGCCGCTGCGGAGGTCGCACGGGCAACGTTGCTAAAAATAGGCCACGAACAAAACCAAATATATAATAGCTCCCACTGCATTTGTAAATAAATAATATTTGTCAGGCATTGGCATTTGAACATATACACGACACACATTAGGATGTATTCTTACATGTGTAATCATATGCAACTATTCATTAAGGAATGCACAACGCATTTCAAAATATGACGCAACAGCGGAAAACGACATCAGTATAGCCGTAAAAGAGTGTTACAATAAATGTAACTGCGCAAATAGTTGTAAGGTGGGGCGAGGTCAGCGGGGTGAGAACAGACTTCAAACAGGGTTGCTTTGGTCGCTCGTGTAAAACGCAATAAAAGTGCAGCAGCATGGCGAGAACTGCATGTCTATGTAATGAAAATGCGTGTGAGCGAGAGAGCTGTATATACATATTTACAAAACAACCGAAGGGCAATACAGGGCATTCGAGGAAAGGATGGCAGTAGGGGAACAAGGTGCTGCTGGTGCCTGGCAATGTCATCTTTCAAGGCAAACATAGAGGGCATTTGTAAACTTAACCGTAGACAAGCAAATAAATACACCGTTTTTATTTCATTCTTGTCTCTCTTTTTCTCTGTTCTGTTTTGTTGGCGCCCGCTCTCACTCATTCGTTCTCTCCCTCATTCATTCTCTGGCGATGCCAGCTGTGTGTACTAGCTTCAACGGTTCAACGGTGGTGCGCGGTGGGAGTTGGTTTCTGCTTACAGCTGAGTTTGCGATTTCATTAGCTCGATTTGTTTTGTATACACATGCACAAAGAGCAAGAATGCACCTTTACATGCATACGCTTGCGTCTTTGTGCACATATTCAACAATGTATGCAAACTTTAATTGTTTTTATTTTGTTCTTTAACAAAATATTAAGCGGAACTGTTATGCCTGCATATCTCAAAAAACTCACCTGATACATAGCCGTTTTTGGAAGATCCAGACAAACAGCACAGCAAAGTGCTGTTGTGATGCGATAGGCGAGCTTTTCATTTGTTCCACTTCCAGTTTCAGCTGGTCCACCACCCCCCCCACTAGACAACAAGCTTGACGAAGAGGAAGCTGCATTTGGATCAAGCAGTTGCTTTTTGGCTGGCGGTTCTCCGCTGTTTTGGGTATCTAATAAAACACCCACAACCCCCGACATACTGCTGCCTCCAGCGGCTGATGTTGATGCTTCCATTTGCAATTGCATGGTGGTCACCTGGTTGTCACCTAGCATTGGTAATGTGGATGAGGGTGGCTGTTGTACCGCTGAACTAGAAGATTCTACAGTGGACATATTGGCTTTTGACTACGTTTTTTAAGCTCTTCTTGTTATCAGTATTCTTCGCTTCGTAAATATTTCCAATTCAATTAATTTAAATAACAGCGAAATGCTTTCCTGCTCACTCCTCTTTTAAGTATAGACATACACACACACACGTCCATAAAGCACCAGTAGTGCACTTCTTCTATTCACTTTCTTTCCTCGCTCTCCTCTGCTACTTTTCTGTGTTTTAATAAAAAAAAACACTTAACAACACGTCCGTTCGCTTTGAAAGTTACATCTACAATAATGCAGAGAGTAAGGCTAAGCAGCGATTGAGAGAAGTTTGACAAAACTCTAACAGACTGCTAAGAATACAGACAAATCTAACAGAGACCCATATTAAATGTATAGTGCTAATATGAAACTAACGAAAATAATGCGTTGTAAACTCTTATTTTTATATTAATAAATGTAACCCACAAGTTTGTATAAATTTCTGTTTTTCAATTTTTCAATTTAGCAATATTATATTTCTTAACACGCTGTTTTTTTATAAAAAAAATGATGTGAATAGTAAAACTTAGTTGCTTTTCTAATTTTCAATATTTTTAAGTTGATTTTGTTTTTTTTTTAACGAGAAATAAAACTGAATTATCAATAGCTATATCTACAATAATCGAAAAACAACCTGTAATTTAGATACATCTATACTTAACTTCCATAAGTTATTAAACAGAGAGAACCTACATATGTAGGTTGTCTCTGTACTATATATTAAAAACCGTTATTTTAATGGGAACACAAATTACATACATAGCAATGTTATTTCCTATTACCATTATGTGTGTTTTTCTGTAAACCTCAAATTGGTTCTGTTATAAGGTTGACAGAAAAATACTGTCGGACAGCTGATTTTGTTTTGGTTTCTTATTCAGTTCCCCAAGCATAATTTTATTTGATTTTGTAATGTACAAGAAAATTTAAGTTTATAGTTTAACACAAAGTTAGATTTTCGCAAGAATGGTAAATTTAAAATTTCTGTACAATAAAATGCAACATTAATTTATTAACATACATTTATTGTATAAAAAGCAACTTATGTAACTGTGTATTTACAAATAAGGCCGGTCCATAGGAGTCTTCTTAGCCTTCTTGTCACGTGCTCTAGGGAACCAACGATGCTTCGTCGTATGTGTTAGTTTCATTAGTTCCTGACGTGCAACTTCTGGACGATTAATTTTAAATGCACTAGTTGCATTTTGTAGTGCTGACTCCTTAATTACTTCCGAGCTCTGTTTGACAACCTTTTCTGGCAATGGTTGTGTATGCTCGTATGGGAACGGAGTTTCTGGATGCCAAGCAATAATTGTTCTTCCACTTTTGGTTACTACCACGGCTTCTACGAGATTTTGACCACCCATGGGATTTTTGCTGATAGCATTTTTAGTTAAATTTGTTGAAAACGAACGACAGACAGAATATAAGCGTGCCGACATTTTTGCTAGTGTGCCCGCAACTGACAATGCAAGAAATACCAAAAAACAATCGATAAAAAGATTATATGTTATCGAAATATCACACAAAAGCAATAGAAAGAATACTCGAAGCAATTTACGCGCAAACAATTTTGTATTAAATGTATTAACTTCTTTAAACAATTGTTAAATTAACATTTTTACATTCAAATGTACACCATTGAATGCAGAATTTTACCGCCAAAGCAAAACATTAAAAGCTAGCAGACTCACAAGACGAATAAGGTTTTGGCAATTGTTTATATGCATTCTTTTTGTAAGTTTTAACAAGGTACTTTTACATTTCCAAAATATAACTGTTTATTTCTTATCTTTCAACAGAAACTCAGCACAGAGTCTCTAGTGCGGGAGACCATTGACTGCGATAAATATCATAGCACTAATAACTGTTAAAGAGTTTATTATGAGCGATCGGGGCTGCAATGCACGTAAGTCAAGTGCTGATAAGAATAAAAGGATGTTGGATGACTTTGAAGATCCGCTAGAGATCGAAATGAAAGTTAATGTAAAGAATGAAACCTGCTCCGATTTGTTGCCAGCTGATGATGATGAAATATTTGGACTAGTTGATGGCCATCGTTTGATTCAAGAGCAACAGCGGTTACAGCAAGTCTATCATATAGACTCGGGCTCCAAGAATCATCAAAACATCTTGGATCGCCTTAGCAGCTTAGAGCGAAAGGTTGACTTTTTAATTAACGTTAATACGAAAATCTTGGCCCGCGTTGATAAATTGTGTGAGAACATGAAAGCTGAAACGCCACCAAATGATTTTCCCATAATGGTCAAGGAGCAACTGGAAGTAGTTGATCTGAAAATTGCAAATAGTCCAGACAAATATGTAATTTTCACATTTCCATAATATGTGCTATTTTTATAAATTATTTCATAATTTGCTTACAGACTGAATTATTTAAAAATCTCCTGAGACCCAATGGAATCGTCAAAAACATTGGACGCATCTTTGATAAGAAACTTATGATGGAAATGAATTATGGAGGACTTAGTTCCAAAATTGGCCTAAGTAGCTACATTAACCTCAATACAGCATTATTTGGTATGTTGTTTATTTGCTTTAAATTTTATTTTCCCCTATTCTTCCAACTTTTATATGCACATGCTTCTCGATAGAATCTCAAAAAACGGAAGGTTACACCTTCGATGATTATAAAAGAGATGTTCGTATGGCCTTTCAAAAAGCCAAGAATCGCGTCTACAAAGCAATTTCAGAGGCAAGAAGATTGAAAAAAATAAATAGTGAAGCGAGCGACAGCAAAAATAGAAATATTTCCATTACTGAACGCCACGATATTGAATAAGCTAAGCTATGCCTATGCAGATGTAGATATAGTATAAAATATATACATACGGATGTATATGAATATATATGTATATATATTTATATATATATATATATATATATATATATATATATTCATATTTGTTTATTTGTATATAAAATGTTAAGTTTAAGTTATTTTTATATCCTTAAAGCTATCAATAGTTAATTAATTCTAGTTCTCTTGTTTTCATATTTTAATAATTATTTCTCATTCTGAGCTGTTGATCTTTGAATTGTTTGTTCCCGTGTCTTCCTCTTATAATGACCGTTGACTTTTTGAATTCATGTGAACCCAAAATCATTTTTCTCTTATCTCATGCATTAGAGCGAGACAGCAATAGGAATCCGCCTTGCGTTTCATTCGTTCTGATTGATTTTGTATTTGGTTTCAGTTTTAATTTAATGTTCGATGGGAAAAATTGTTTAATTTTAATAACTATTATTTATATATTTGTATATGTATATAAATATATAAATGTATATTCTCCAAAGTTAAGTCGGACTTCAGGCCTTAAGTTTTCCAATGTTTAATTTTAATACATAAGATTTTTGAATATGACCAAAACTTCAAACCTTGCATTTCCATCAAGGGACTAAATTATTTAGTTTCTTTCTTTATTTAAAATAACTATTCATTTTAATTATTTTATCTTCATTTTCATTTACTTCACAAAGTCTCACAAAGCAGTCACTTTCTCAAAGAGTAGTTTTAGAGCAATCAAGAAAAACAATAAAGGAATACAAATTGTTATAAAATAAAATTAAATATGAATATGATAATTAAGAAGAAGGATAAGAAATATATAAAAAATATGTATATATGTATATATACATATATTTATTGAAATTTTGAATTCTTTGAATTTTCTACCTGAGTATTTTCAATCTCAAAATGTACCTGCATTTCTCCATTTTAAATATTTTTGTACAAATATAGGAATTTGAAACCTATAATATTTTCAGTTGAAATTTTGGGATAATTGCGAGTCAACAATAAAATTTCTCAGTGTATCTGTTAACTAACAGAGGCATTAATCGATAAGCTTTATTTTCCAGTGCTGGAAAACGCAAAACGTTCTCATTTTTGTTTGGTTTAATTATTATAATGATAATTACTGCCATAATATTATTGAAATATATTTATATTCTATATGATGCTTTTATATATAAATATCATATATAAAATCTTATAATTTAATCAGCTGTCAATTAAAATTCTGTTTACTTAAAGAGCGCTGCAAGCTCTGTTACATTTACAGATTTTTAAAAGTTTCTGTTACAGAGCGAAAATATTTAAATTTTTAAAGTGGTGTAATTAAGTTTTTTTATAAACAAATAGACAACTAGGACAAAGTTAAATCATATTTTGAGCATTAGCATAAAATAATTATTTCTGTAGGGCTTTCTTAACAGTGTACTGTAAGCTAACAGAAGTATTTATCGATAGGCTTTTAGTGTGTTGGAAAATGTGATACTTTTTATTTGGCGCAAAATTTAAATTTCTTAAATTATCATTTTGATTGAAATGAAAAATGAATAATAATTCTGCCAGGGTTTGTCTAGAAGAGCTATATTTTTTTTTGCCCAATGATAAGTCAATATTGAAGGAAATTCGATATGACAGGCGTAAATACTGGGAAATACTTAATTTTCTGCTCAATTTAATGCCAAGTGGAATTTAATGCTCAGTCAGTAATAACTTCCTCTGTTCAAAGGCCTGTCAATGTTACGCACATCAAAGATTGTCATTTTGACAATCGAGGCTCGTGAAATTCTGACTTCTCAGACATGCATCAACTTTTGAAGCTGTTTACGTTACCCGAGGAATTTGCCCCACCTCCTTCTTAGCTCTTCCTTGCCAATCCCCAATATTTTTGTCATCCCTTCAAACTTATTGTCAACAAACACAAAATGTCACCGGCTTTGGTTCAGAGGAGTCAAACCGCTGCAGCTGTGGTTGTTGTTGTTGTTGTTGTTGTTGTTTGTGTGAAATAAAAATATGGAGCCAATATAACACTTCCCCCTCGTAAGAGAATCCCCTTGCATTATACGATGACAAATTTCATTGTTTGCATGCGGCAAATATTTATTTTTGTCTTTGACTTTTCCTTGGCGAGGTGTCAACAGCCTGTCCTGGGCATCCCCTACACCCGATACTATATATTTTTTATTTGTGTGTGTGCTCATATAAATTCTGGCTATTCTGGCAGTTTAATCATACGAGTCCCATATATACATATATATATATATTTGTGGGTACTTTGATTTGTATTTAATTTGCATTCTGGAGCTCAAATAATTAAACAGTCGAGTCAAATAAAACCGAGAATACACGCACACACACACACACACACACAAATGCAGATACAGTGGGAAAGTTTTATCTAGCCATCGGGCAGGATCAAGAAAACAAAACAAATATCTGTCATTCACATGCCGATGTCGCCGGTTATGAGCCATAAAAATGGTACCAATAGCGCAGGGAATTGCCCCAAAACGCCCGAAATGTGTGGAAAATACATTGCGCATACGCACGGTTATCGCTCATACATACATTTCCATTGCAATTTATTATACAAAAGCTTTGGGCGAAACTATACTCTAGTGCCACGCCCACTTTTTTGTATTCTCCTTTGGTTTATATATCTATATATATATATAGATATTTTTTTTTTTTTTGGCTATTTCGTAACGCCCCCATAAAAGACGGGACCATCGCTGCAAATTGTCCCCCATTTGTTTCGCCTGATAATGTCTCAATAAAATCTGTAAGGCATCCGGCAGAGGTGTTCGTTCACGTGTGTCTGTATGCATATGTGTGTGTGTGTGTGTGTGTGTGATTCTTTGTGTGTGCGTGGGTTGATGCCTGTTTTAGGTGTATGTTATTACCAATATAACCGCCACTTAACTCAGCTTTATACATTTATTGGGCCTGCGTAACGAAACTATTTTGTAATTACAAAAGTTGTGAAATTTAATGGCCAGTGTCCTTTATGCGTTTTATCTCTCGCGCTTTCAATGTCGGCAAATGTCCTTTGTGCATTGCATTTTGCTAACCCAAGCGGGAACATCTCCCCATCCCGTCTATTCCGTTCATCCCGTTCCATCCAGCCCCATCCAGCCAACCGCTGGGCTTCCTTTAATTAAATAGTTTTCATTCATTTTTGATTGCCACGCCTTTTGGCTTTAATTACTTTGTGGGCGTAAAAAGTTCCTTGGACTCACTCGAAGTCTGGAATTACTTATGAATTTGTTTTCCATTTTCTTTTCATTCTCTCCTTTTCCATGTTCTCACTTTGGTATTTCACTAAATTCTCTTACATCTTCAAAATGACTTCCGTGCGATCTGCCCTGTGATCGGAGTTGCCAGACTGTCGGAAATTTCTTCAATTTCTCTGATGAAATGTCAGTCACTCCGAAGGGAATGAAGGAGAAAACTAGTTTTTATTTTTTGGTCAAGTCTTTGCGGTTTTTGGTTTTTTGGTTTTTGTGGAAGGTGTAAAGGACTTTCCAGGGTTTGTCGGAAAAGCATTTAATTAACACTTCGCCACATTTATTCTCCTTTTGCTGTGCAAATGTTGTTCATTGGCATTCGCTCAGCCAGAAGACTCAGTGGCCAGCGGGCAATTTGCTGCACTTTTGCAGTTGACTGCGGCTTGCAATAAATAAAGTTTTAATTGCAATTGCTTTTGATCGGGTTGACAGGATTTTGTGCATACGAAATGTGTCCTGCCTTGATTATAATTATAGATAAAGGACAGATTTCATTCGCCGACTCAATTTCAATTACCATTCGTGCATCAAGCCTGGGGCAGAAGTCGATTGCCTTAATCGAGATTTGAACTCAGCTAATAAATATGTAAATATATATAAATATATAAATATGTGTGTGTGTGTGTGTGTGTGTGTGTGTGTGTGTGTGTGTGGTGTTTAGCGTGTGTTTTACTAATATTGATTTTAAGCTAAAATCAAAGGCTAACACAAATGCCAGTCACGACTTTTGTCTAGACGATGCGAGCGCTTGTTTTCTTGTGGTTGAGCTGTCACACGGCGCGTATGATTAATTTTCCATAAAAGTTGAGTTATTTAGCCAATGGATGGGCATCATAAACTACGTGACTTGCTGTCCAGTGTAGTTGTGTGACGCCTCCGTTAATCGAAGCGTATAAATTAAATCAATTTATGACCCAAAGATGCCGCAAATTGCCGAATCCCGCGCCTCCTGCACTTCGAATCGGATGGATAAAACAAACAAACAAAACAAAACAAAACAAAACAAAACAGAAAAAAAATAAAAACAAACACTTTTCAGCCAGAAATTGAAATAGAAATAAACAACAAATTACAATGGCCACAATGGCGTCGATCGAAACGTTGTCTATTTTCAATTTCGATAAAGAGCTGTGGCGATTTGTGGGCCTAAGCCCCATTCAAATCATGGAATACGCCCCGCCTACTCCCCGCTTACTCGCCGCTTGCTCCCCGCTTGCTCCCCGCTTACTACCCGCCTACTCGTAATACTCAATCGAATGAGCGAAATTTCCTTTTCATAGCTGAATTAAATTCCAATGCACAACGCACAAGCACACACCACACACACACACACACACACACACCATGTAAACATGGCATAATACCACACACACACACATATATATATATATAAATTTATATATGCACACATATTTACATACTCTATATACATCGATATGTTGATATATCCAGAAGCAAGGGGTTTGAGTGCAGGCCACTCCAAGTTTTCGCACGGTGGGCAAATAAAAACAAAATGCACTCAAAATATTCGAAAGCAGAGCACAGCCAAAAAACAAGCAAAAAAAAATTACTTGGTTCTCCGCGTTACAGCAATAAAAAATATTTATTTGGAACAGGAATTTAATAAAGCGCAAACTGTTCCTCCTCTTCTCCTCTTCTCCTCTTTTTCTCTTTTTCTCCTTTTTTCTCCTCTTCTCTCCATTCTTTTTTTAATAAATATCAAAGAGTGTTTATTAAAATATTTATTACATACGAGATTTGCCGTTTATGTTGTTTACTTTTAGTTTTCAATCAAAGGATTTTTAAGGATTTTATTAAAAAACTGCAAAGCTTTGATGAATATATATTTATTTTGTTTTTAATATTTGATTGCAATTTATTTTTTCATTTTATTATTTACATTTTAAATATTAAAATTTTTTATATATATCTGAAATATTTTATTTATGTCTTCAGAGCATTTTTTTACCTCTTGTTACTTTAAAATAAATTACACTTTTATTTTTCAATTTAATTTTAGAAAAAATTTTTTCATTTATTTTTATTTTTATAAAAAAATAAATTTACGTAGCTAAATATAAATTTTTGTTTTTAGGATTTTTAAAGTCATATTAGAATTATTTTATTATTTTTATTAAGATAATTAAAATTTTATATTTTTATTTATTTTTTTTCATTGAATTTTATTTTTTTAAATTTTTCCCGATTAACTGAATCCAAAAAATATCCTTTGTTTATTTTCCTGGTTTCTACTGAGCCTTTTTATTTGTTTAAAGGATTTTAAATCGCTTCTTGATATTTAAATATTTTTACCTGGACTTGCCTTTTTTTTCCCACTGTGGCCTTCGGGCCTGGCTCGATTTCTTTACCCTGTCGTTCAATTTGAATGCCTTTCCCTTCTAATTTCCTTTATCGAATTTACGATTTGTTGGTCATGTCATCAACTCTGGGCCGATATAACATCTAACGGGAATATGTGTTCGATGTTAGCTTATTTCTTGGGTCTCTTCTCTGCCGTTTCAGCTGATTTTCCTGCTGCTCCTTTTCCTGCTGCTGTTCTTGCTGCTGTTCTTGCTACTGTTCCTGCTGCTTTTCCTGTTCCTTTTCAGCTCCTGGTCTTGCTCCATTATCCAAAATAATTCCTCCTTTGCCGCCAGACAAACGGTTTCTGTTTTTATCGTCGAGGGTTCCGTCTGACAAACTGCTCTACATAAAATATATGTATGCAGCATAAATCCACAAAGGAATCCATAAAAAATACTGCCAACTATTGCCAAAAGAAGAAGAAGAAAAACAACAACAGCAACAACAAGGATAATAAGTAGACAAATGGAATGAAAAAAAATGTCACACTATAACCTTTTATCCTGGCCTTGACTTTGGCGCCGTGATACTTTCCGGCCCACGCACATCTGACATTTTCAGACTGCAACTGCAGTGGCGCCTCTTGCCAATCTCCGCTTTACACGCCTCACTACCCATTACCCACTTCCCACATGCCATGCCCCACACGCTTTGTGTCCTTCTCCCTCTTCATTGTACGCCCACAGTTGTTTTGGCCAACAAAAAATACAAGAAGCATTAAATGGCCAACTTAACTTGCCAGAGTCGCAGATAACAGTTTTGCGTAAGCGCCGAAAGATACAACTTTCAATGGCAAACCTCATAACACCCACAATAATAATAAGCAGTCAATGCAAAGGACAACAACTCGACCTAAAGATATCCTCCAAAAAGCCGGACTTGCCAGAAATAGTCTAAAATGCGAGTTTGAGATCGATGCTTGTTTAAAAATGATAAATATGTATATATATATATATATCCTACCTAAATCATTCCATGGCTAAATCGGTTCTAGCTCATGATATATGTACCAATACTCACACCAATACTCACACCAATACATACACACAACTATCCTAGCGTGGGATTTGTTTTTGCTGCTGTTTGGAGTGTAAATAAGTGAATCGACCTTACGGACGATTTAGTTTGGGAATGTGTTTACTTATATATTATATATATAATATATATAATATTTAAAAATTATAATTATTTATTTATTTAAATTTCTAATTATTTTTTATATATCCCTGACTCGAAACTCTAAAGCTTTGAATGTCCCGTTTTATCTCTATATATATCCCTGCAATGGGCAGGGACGACCCTTTACATACGTATAAAATAATATGTGTATATATATATTTTAATGTCTGCTCAGATTTTGGTCGACTGTAGGGTATTGGGGGATCACATACGCCGTCCTTTAAGCGGTCACGTATTATGGGGAAAAAGTGTTTTTCATGGGTTGTGCGACAATCAGTGTCTCTTATAAGAAGCGGAAGTTTGCGTAGATTATTTTTCGAGACAATAATCATAGAGGAAATATTTTGGGGGCGGCCGCATGTGTAATGAGATATCAGACGCAGGAGGTGGAGAGGAGGGGGCACGCACAGAGGCGGGAGCAGAAGCAAGAGCTGAGCAAAGACGGGCGCCAAGGCGAAGGCAGGGGCAGAAGTGGAGGCAGGAGAAGAAGTGAAGGCAGGAGCTGAAGTGGAGGCAGAAACAGAAGTGGTGGCAGGAGTAGAAGTAGAGGCAGGAAAAGAAGTGGAGGCAGGAGCAGAAGTGGAGGCAGGAGCAGAAGTGGAGGCAGGAGAAGAAGTGAAGGCAGGAGCAGAAATGAAGGCAGGAGCAGAAGTGGAGGCAGGAGCAGAAGTGGAGGCAGGAGCAGAAGTGAAGGCAGGAGCAGGAGTGAAGGCAGGAGCAGAAATGAAGGCAGGAGCAGAAGTGGAGGCAGGAGCAGAAGTGGAGGCAGGAGCAGAAGTGAAGGCAGGAGCAGGAGTGAAGGCAGGAACAGTAACAAGCCGCTTATAATTCCCAAGCTGTTCAACTACTAATTTCAAGGATGAAGTAAGAGCTGCGAGGGAATTTCGTGCGCTGCTTACTATGTATCCTTTTATAGTTCTCACGCGGATAAGGCGCTCCTCTTGCCAAGGATGGCAAGTGTCTCTTATTGCTTATAATTAACACTTAAGGCTAATCCGCTCTTTGTATTTCCCCAAAGCTCCAACTGAATCAGGAGTTCGCTTTGAGTGGCTTTGAGTGACTCCGGTGTGAAATATAATTACGTTTACGTTTGCTTTGACGAGCCTGTTTATTGTTCAACTCATGCAGGCTTTGAATTGAGTTACAAAGGAGTTAACAAGGATGCAGGAAGACGTCGTGAATTTGTCAGCTGTTAAACTTGTGTGTCTTTTGGGGTATTGAAGGCTTTAATTTTCTTGTCTGTGGCTAGGGGGATGTTGTCTGTGGTAAAGGAAATGTGAAATGGGGGAGCAAGACAAGGAGAAGCAGGAGGAGAAGGAGGAGGAGGAGGAGTAGGATGAGGGTCCGGAATATAAGTATGTCTCTCCGTATCAATAGATCTAGGATGTGACATTGGGTGTATGTAAATTGGGGTTCCATATAAATGCTGTTTATGCAAAGCAGGGACAAGGCTTGGGTGTCAGTGCCTGAAGCAATTTGCTTCAAAGACACCAACAAAAAACCAACAAAATTACAAAAGCAACAAAAACAGAAACAAAAACAAAAACAAAAACAAAAACAAAATATTCGAAAACATTGTTTCATCTGGCAGTTGCATGCCACAGTGTGGCGGATGGCTTAAGCTTTACAAGTTTTGACGGGCCACAAAATCTGAGTAAGCGCAAGGAAATGAACTTAGGCGGGTGGGAGAGGGGGTAAGAGGGAGAGGAGAGGGAGAGGGTGGGTAAGTGGGTAGGTCACTAAGCTGATTGACTTAAGCGTTGCGCTTCTTTCCACTCAATGAGAGTTGCCGAAGTCGCAGCAGGGACAGTGTCAATGACACAATCGCCAAGTCCTGGCCATGGCTAATGGGCGGTGGTTCCCGTCAAAAGATGCGCTTAAGTCAATTTCAGTTTTACTCATTTCCTGAAAGCACAAATCTGGATGTGGTTGCCCGGTGGCCCGGTGGCCCGCTGGCCCAATGGGTGGCATAGGTTTGGGCACTAGATGTCAGAGCTGCGTCAAAGTTCGGTCAATGGGGTGGAGAAGTGGTTCGGGGATTTCCGCTTCAAAGTTTGTCCTGGCAATTGATGGCGCCCGCACCAGGGACAAATCCCTGAACAACTTGTTTGCTGACTCTCCTCGGGCGCCGAATAATTGCCATTTAATGACAATGACAATTTGATAAGTGACTCAGTTGCATTGCCTTCCCCTATATTGACACACATACACATATGTGTGTATACATATATATATATATATATAAGTGTATAGGTAAACATATACCTAAGTGATTTGTCAGCACATTTAACGTTTCAGGATGAGAGCCAAGGAAAAGGACATACAAGTTAAATAAAAGAGAAATTTTTAAATTAAATTGAACAAAACAATGCAATTCAGCAAGGATTTTTATAGTGCAGTGCACAAGAGTATCCTTCGATATATATATATATATATATATATATAATGGTATCATCAGCAGCGACCCAGACAATGGCTGTAAAATGGCTGAGAAATTGAACAAGAATTGATATAAAAACAATTGCAACAGTAATTGAAATTGAACGAAGAAGAAAATAAAGAGGAAGAGGATAAAGAGAAAGAGGATGAAAAGGGGGGCAACGTAGACAGAGACTGAGACAACGCAAAGGACTTTGGCGACGACAAGAAAACTGAATTGTGATAGAAAATGTCCTGAAAGCAATAACAGAATTTGGCTTTATATTTTGAGATTTTATTGATATTCCTTTATTTAGATAATGCCATTTATAAGTGCAGCGATTGTCAGATAGAACAAACACACACACACATACATACACACACTCATACACACACACATACATGTCTGTACGAGCGCCATTTGGGGAATGTACTGAACTTTAACCTTAGATTACGACTGAAATTTCTTAATGACTCCAACTGATGATTTTCCCTGATGACAAACGTTCGTCATTAGCAGCGAAATTCGAGCAGATCCTGTCAGGATTCGCGCTATGTCCACGACCAGTGAAGTGTCATTGTTGTGATGCTCGAATATCCTTTAATTTTTAATGACTCCAAGACTTTCAAGTATTTAAAAAAATCAATAAAACAGAAAGATACAATACGAGTTCAGTGAAAGCAGCTTGGAGAAATAAAAATACAGGGTATTTAAAATGTAGGGAAATTAAACTAAAAATATTTGTTTTCATATTTCATAGTATCAAGTAGTTTTTAAAATGGTTTGTTCTTTCCAACTGAATAATTTGAAAAAAAAAATACAGGTTCTACAAAATACAGGTTCTTTTAAATTGTGGGACACTTTAAATATGAATATAAGGAAATTTAAATATAAATACTGTTTTGCATATTTCGTAGTTTCAAGTAGTTTTTCAAATGTTGTCCTTTCCGACTGAATAATTTGAAATAAAAAATACAGGTTTTTCAGAAAGCAGCTTGTAGAATTATAAATACAGGGTATTTAAAATGTAGGGAAACTAAACTAAAAATACTTGTTTTCATATTTCATAGCATCAAGTAGTTTTTAAAATGGTTTGTTCTTTCCAACTGAATAATTTGAAATAAAAAATACAGGTTATACAAAATACAGGTTCTTTTATATTGTGGGACACTTTAAATATGAATATAGGGAAATTTTAATATAAATACTGTTTTGCATATTTCGTAGTTTCAAGTAGTTTTTCAAATGTTGTCCTTTCCGACTGAATAATTTGAAATAAAAAATACAGGTTTTTCAATCTAAAAATAATTCCTCATTCTTTTATATAATTATTTGTGATAAAAGCTGACAAGTAACAGGGTATTTAAAATATTGGAAAATAAAAAAATAAATCCCAAAATCTAATATTTTATAATGTATTTAATAAAAGTAAAAGTAATGTCCTGTTGTGAAGGGGATTTAAAATAATGGGGAAATATATTTCATTATTTTATTATTTCATTTATAGATTGACAACTTCTATGCAGATTACAGGGTATTTAAAATATGGGAAAAATTTGGAGACAAATTTCCTTTCACATATTTCATAATTTGCTTCGGGTTTTTTTTTGCAAATTCTCAGAGGCTTAACTGCCGATTTGCTCTGATGTGGGTTACAGCCATAGACGTCCTTTGATAATTATTATTGGCATTTTTTGGTCCTGTGGAATTAGGCGCCTTATGCGAGCCCAATGACCCCGCGCAGTGACCCTTTTAGCCGCCTTTATGATAACGGTCAAGTTTATATGTGTCAAATAAAGTTTGATAAAAATAAACATACCATTTGCAGGGGGCGGGGCTTACACCCACCGCCCAGCAAAGTTGGCAAACTTTTAAAAGTTTTTCTTGCTCTTTGTCACACTTTGTCGTAATTTTCGCGCTTTCAATTATTTCAATTTCAGTTTCAATATCTTTTTGCCTGTTACGTGACCTGAAATTACTTATAACAGTCGCAGTCATTGACTCAGCTCGACCCTTACGTCGCTTCCATCTTTCCATCTTTCTATCTCTGTCCCGCTCGCACTCCTAAATTTTTTAATTTCTTAAGCTTTGAATTAATCAAAGTTGAGGATTGGCAGGCCGTAAACTTTATAAGCTCGCCTCCGATGGGTCCATCGTCGCGTGTGTGTATTGGAAAATATGTGTGAGCTCAGCTGCCGTTAGGAACTGTTTCAAAACAGTAATAAACTGTAAATGTAGACTAAAAGCCAGCGAAATGAACGCTGCGGGCAGCCGCAAGAGCTGGCGACAGGAGCGGTTTAGCAGCAGGCAAGGGTGCCCAACATATTAAATGTACAATGTTTTAATTAAATTTCCATTGACTAAAAATTATCAATGAGATGATTTTAAAAATTAAGATCCGTATCAATATATGTATATGATTTTTTCCCATTTATATAATAATATGTAAATTAGCTAGAAAATTTTCTTGACTTACTTTAAAAAAATAGCAATGTTTTCAAATTAAAATTGAGAAAAAAACTAAAAATATAATTTTTTAAATTTAAATTTAAATTATTTTAAATATGTTTACATTTTTAAATTTTACTAATTATTAAAAGTGTGTGTAAGAGAGAGAGAGAGAGGGAGAGAGGGAGAGCGAAGGAGAGAGTAGGATTTTTGTACATATTTTTTGTTTTAAGAAATGAGCAACTATAAAAAGATTTGCCCCTTATTTTTTAATCTTCTTATAATTGCACGTAAGCCTCTTAGCGACTAAAAGTCGGATTTCATATTACATTTTTCTAACGGGATTTTAATTCCCAAGGCTTAAATGCTCCCTAATCCCGACCTGTTATAAAAGTAAGGAATTAAAGTTCAATGGGTAAATTTTTGTTGCTGCCGCTGAATGAGCAACTGCTGTGCGCTGCCCAGAGACGGGCGACGGAACAGACAGACAGAGACAGAGTTAGAGAAATAGGGAGAGATATAGATAGAGAGTGAGAGAGAGGGCCATAGAGACAGACAGTCAACATTTAGAAGCCGTCGTAAGCTGTCGTTTGGTGCAAAGCACATTCTGGTCGATGTACACACACACAGACATGCACACATACACATACGCATACACATACGCATACACATATACAAATGCATATGTTTGTTTGAATAACCCTTTGGCATGACATATCAATGAGTCTATAGAAGCGGAAGGGGTGACTCGGGATGGGGGAAATTGATAAGGTAATGGAACTGGTGGATAGGTGAAGAGGGGGGATGGTTGGTTGGGGGTGGTGAGGGGTATGAGGTCAGGTAGCATTTGCCAGCGCCTGCAGCTTTCATTAGTCCAATGCCAATGTTGTGTTTTGTGTCTTGAGTCTCGCGTGTTTCTCGGGCCTGAGAATTGGGGCACTGCCATTTGACATCGGCACTTGGCTGATGGTTTTCTCTATGTTGTGGGGAAAACCTGGAAAACATTGGTGTGGGGCATAAATAATGTTGTTGGAAAATGTGTAACGCATGTCACAAGGCGAGTCAAACATATGAGTGTGTGTGTGTGTGTGTATGTATATATGTTCTGAATCAATCTGTCAAAGAAACATTCGTGGCTACCAAATTGTCTTGTCGAAAACCACAAGTTGATCCTAGTGACTGGTTGCAAATAGTGAATGTGTCAAAATCGAATGTCCTTATAAGGTATCTCCACAATTTCGGAAATGTTTGGTTCTTTTCTGATTAACTTTGTATATATATTTATATCTTGTTTAAAAAGGAATCTATCTCCGGATCTATTATATATTTTATAATTTAAGAGAATTTCAAATATGAAACACTTTAAGAATAAATTTGCTTAAATAAATTTGGCCAAAAGCATTCCCAGCGTGATCCCTTAGAAATTTTCAAACGTCCATATCTTGGCCAAATGAAGTCCAAATGCAATAATCTTTGCATTTTCAGAAAGGTATTTTCAAAAATTTCAACATTTTGGCAATTTGCAATTTTTCGTCGGTGAAAATCTGAAAATTTGGCCAAAAGAATTTACAGCGTGATCCCTTCC